>OY744547.1:21834594-21927094 GCA_963556195.1 Sepiola atlantica | reverse complement strand
GAAACGTTGATGAATACATAAATAATATTTTTTGGTTTTCCTTTTTCAATTTCTATTACGTCGGAACACTTTTTACATTCTTTATCACACACGCACGCGCACGCACACGTACACGCACACGCACACACACACACACACCCACACATATATATATATATATATATATATATATATATATAATAAACCTGTTCTTGTCTTCAACTCTTGTCTCTTCTTGAAACTTTTTCGAGGTATTAATAACTTCTTTGTAGGCGGCGTTTTCTTCAGTTTGACATGATCAAGTAATGGGATGCATACCGGAACGAACGACCAGTAGTGTATGTCAGGAAAGTCCATGTATTTTAATCGATCGGATTTGTGAGACATTAGCCCCTCCTATCAGAAGGGATGTATATGTAACATTGAGTGCCAAGTTCGAATCCAATGGACTGCATAGCACCATTTTCACTATGGATGTTGGCAATCTTCACGTGGTCTGTATTGGTCGTACCTGATCCTAGAAAGTATATGAAGAAACCAATTCCAATGATAGAATCGAGCCGTTCAAAAAGTCGCACAATTCTGGTTCATACAAATTTACGTTTTCGGGTCACGAATCTGGTTACTCGTCTACCTACAACTTTTTTTGTGTTTTAATTTATTTTAAAGCGTTTTTTAAGTCCAATACAAAAGTGGTATCGGCAGGTCACCACGACAGAAAAATGGCGACTATGCACCATGTGAAGCTTCGAGCATCACCCCAAAATCGGTAATTAAACAAAAATACAGCTAATAACGGTCACCAATTAAGCGAACATTTTTATGTTCAACCGAACTGTATATTTTATTAGCTGTATTTTTTGTTTAATTTTCGATTTTTGGGCGACGCTCAACGCCTCACATGTTGACAATGTCGCAATTTGTTTATCATTCTGACGTCATTTCCGCGACACTGGTTTGTTATTTACACACAAAACGCTTTAAAATGAGTTAAAAAACAAACAAAAAAACATATCCAGGTAGCTAGAAGAGTAACTTATCTTGCCTTTGGTAACATTTACTTGTGTCATATTTTTTTAACCCCATTTGACTTCAGTAAATAATTCCCACTAATTGGATTAATTATAAATTATAACGTTTATTGTTTTAAATTGATAGAACATTGATTAACCAATATTATTTAAGTTAATAATTGATACAAGTATTTTAATAGTCAGTAAATATAACGACACAATAATTATGTAGATTTATATTAATTCCCGTTTAAGTTAATTTTATTAACTTCTACTAACTAACTTTACAATTGGTTTAGTAATAAGGTTTTATAGTTTCGTAATTTTTTAGATGCGGATTGATAATTTGTATTAGTTGGACTATTCGAACTACTGTTCTCATCTTGGATGTTATTCACAACGTTTCGGCCGATGTAACCTCCGACCTTTCATTAAATCAACGGGGTTAGCTGGCTCTCGTTCCGTCAGTCATAGCCAGGTAGAGGTCTAAAAAAATCTGTAATTGTATTCTTTGTATCGCCTGCACTGAGGATTGAACCTTCAACCCCCAGAAGACTGTCACTTTGAACTAATTATTACTTAGCACTTATATTTGTTAAATCACAAGTCCTTATACGAGTTCTACAAGATGAACCCGAAGAAGGTCGGAGAAAGAGTCCACAACTTGATAGGTCCTTCACTATCAACAAAGCTCCAGCCCCTGTCCCATCGCCGCAATGTTGCTTACTTGTGCCTGTTTTACAAGTACTTCAATGGATTGTTCTCTGATGAGCTTGTTGCTCTGGTGTCCCCACGACGTAGATTCACTAGACCAACCCGACAATCTGCCAAATCCCATCCATACACTGTGGAGGTCCACAGATGGAGAAGAGCATTCTACTCCAAAAGCTTCTTTCCTCGTGCTGCTGGACTCTGGAACTCCCTCTCTGCTCCCTACTTTCCTGACGTTACTGACATGCAGCAATTTAAAACTAATGTAAACAGACATCTCGCTGCGCAGCTCCCAAATTAGGTTGACCCACAATAAACTTCACCCTTTTTTTCTCAGTAGCCCCTTACGTCTACAGTGGCGGCCTGCCTTGTTTGGGGTAAACTATGTTAAAAAAAGGTGACATCGGCCGAAACGTTGTGAGTACAAATAAGACTTTAAATCAATTAAAAATAATATCATTTTTGCGCGATGGTATGAGATGTTCAGAAACCTAAGATATAATATAGAAATATAAAAAATAATTTCTGAATTTTGATCCTATGTTTTATTTGATGAAATATTACAGATAAAATACAAATATGTAAAAAAATGTGTACACAATGCATAAAAGATGATATAATGCTAATATAATAATTTATGATATAACCATTTTAGCTCAAACAATAATATCAATAGTGATAATTCAATTTCGAAATGTCAGGGAAGAAAAGAATGTAAAAAAACAGAGGATTATTACTTTCAAAAGTCTTCAATGTCTCTTGGGACCTTCTTCCTATTATTATTATTATTATTATTATTATTATTATTATTATTATTATTGTTATTATTATTGTTATGACAATTTAGGATATTCACATCTCTATCATCGATACACATGCTGTTATCAGTTTCATGTTAATGCATGATTTCTATTTCTTGTTTTGGTCCTGTTTAGCTTTTGTTCCTCATTAATATTATATTTTACCTCTGTTTTGTTCTACGTTCCATTTCACTTTTCCCTTTTTACTTTCGCTTTTAGTTTTCCTAGTTTCACTTTCGCCTTTTACTTTTCTAGTTATACTTTCACTTTCATTTTGTTTTTCATTCTTTTCTTTTTGCCTTCTTTTTTCCTTTATACTTTAACTTTATATTCCATTTTCTATATCTATTTTCATATTTGTATTTCCTTTCTATTTTCACTGTAATCTTTCTTTCCCGATTTTCCTTTCCAATTTTCTTTTTCACTTTTCATTTCTTTTTCTACTTTCAATTACTTTTATTTCCTTTCGTATTTTGAATTTAAAATTTGTTTTCTACTTTCACTTTCACTCTCGTAATTTCACTTTCATGTTTTCTATTTTTTTCCATTTCAATTTTTCCTACATTCAGTTTCATTATTACTTTTTCTTATTCCTATTTTCATTTTTGTTTTCGACTTTCAATTTTTCATTTCATTCCCTTTTTCACTTTCAATTGTCTTTTCTACTTTCACGTTTGTTTTTACTATCACTTTCTATTTTTAGTTTCACCTTCGTTTTCTTTACACTTTCATTTAACTTTTTTTGTATTTTCCTTTTCACTTTAAATTTTTTTTACTTCCACTTTTCACTTTCGTTTTTCATCTTTTTTATATTTTAATTTTCATTTCTTACTTCCATTTTAGTATTTTTTCTCTATTTTCTCTTTTACACTAAATTGATTATTCCATTTTTCTTTTCACTTTTTTCTTTACTTTCAATTTCGTTTTCTTTTCTACTTTCTTTTTACCTTTTCTTTTTTTCTATTTTCTTTTTCACTTTTACTTTTACTACTCCAATTTTGTATTACTTTTCCATTTCAATTTTTAATTTCATAATTTTTCTACTTTCGCTTTAAATTTATTTTATACTTTCACTTTCGTTTTCTTCTTCGATCTTCATTTTCATTTACTTACACTTTCGAATTTCTTTTTCTATTTTCACTTTCATTTTCATCTCCTTTCTAATATCACCATCATTTTCCTTTCTAATTTCACTTTCATTTTATTTTCTACTTTCAATTACGAATTTCCTTTTGAAATTTCACATTTTTTCTTTATTTACTCTCACTTTCTTTTTTATTTTCTACTTTCACTTTCGTTTCTGTTTTTTATTTTCACTTTCGTTACTACTTTACATTTTACTAGCAATTCAGATCGTTCACCTTTATTTCTGCGTTTTATATTTTTGCTGCTAATTTTCTCCCCGGCTAATCATTTGCATATGTACACCCATATTAGCATAACATGGTCCCACGTGCAGCTGTTTTGACCCACTTTGGCGCAAAGGTAGTCGAGCTGGGGAGGGTAGCTAGCCTGATATTTAAACACAAAAGGAAGAGGAAGGAGGGATAAAAAGAAGAAGAAGAAAGTGATGATAGAGACAGGTAGGGGAAGGGTGGTTTAACGTAAAGGTGGATGAATGAGAGGCAACAGCTCTGTCCTATAATTGTTGTTGTTTGCCTTTGTTACTGCTGCGGATGTTGTTGTTTTTGTTCGTGGTAGTGGTGTTACTGGTGATAGGGATGGTTTTGGAAGAATGGAGAGGGAAGATTTAGCCTGCATGACATCAATCAATTAGAGACATTGACCAGGCCAGGCCCAATGGATTTGGGGGATAATGAATGTCACTGAATGGAAATCTTTCACGCTTCCCTGTCCCATGCACACACACACACGTTTTCATATACATACACACATGCAAACAAATACTCATGCACACAGATGCATGTTGACATGCATACGTGGACGCACCCACACAAAAACCATAGACATACATCCATGTTGACATGTACGATCATTTCCACATACGCATTCCTATGCGCATACAAAATAATGCTTAAACGTATCCCAACATAAACGCACGTATACAGATGTACATAAAACTAAATGCACAATACACACACATGCATATTTACATGCACACATTCGACTATGTATACATGTACATACATATGCATATACGCATACACATATATATGTTATGGTACCTTACCTTACAGACTACATAAATTGTTACGCTCACTATAAATACTGGGAGCCTATGCCTCTCAATGTTGTAACTCCCCCAGTCTAATACTGTCACTCAAGACAGACGTGCAACCACTCTTGGTATTATTCATATTATACTATTCTTCGATATAATTTGTTTCACTAAACCCCGTTTCGTGTTGTCTTTCCGGATCCTTTACAGGGCCATAACAATATGCATTCCTAAACATGACACGCATATACGTATGCCTGCACACATAAAATAAATACACTTACATGCTAAAACATTAATTCTAAAAATGTACGAACACATATGCCTACACAGATAAACAAAATACACTTACATGCTCGAATATATGCATTCTAAAAATGTAAGAACACATATGCTTACAAAGATAAATAAAATACACTTACATGTTTAAATCTATGCATTCTAAAATGTATGAAGACATATGCTTACACAGATAAAAAGAATACACTTACATGCTCAAATCAATTCAATCTAAAAATGTACGAAAACAAATGCCTACACAGATAAAAAGAATACACTTACATGCTCAAATATATGCATTCACAAATGTATGAACACATATGCTTAAACAGATAAAAAGAATACACTTACATGCACAAATATATACATTCTAAAAGGTATGAACACATATGCTTACACAGATAAAAAGAATATACTTACATGCTCAAAAATATGCATTCTAAAAATGTACGAACACATGCCCACACACATAAAAAGAATACACTTACATGCTCAAATATATGCATTCTAAAAATGTATGAACACATATGCCCACACACATAAAAAGAATACACTTACATGCTCAAAAATATGCATTCTAAAAATATACGAACACATATGCCCACACACATAAAAAGAATACACTTACATGCTCAAAAATATGCATTCTAAAAATGTACGAACACATATGCCTACACAGATAAAAAGAATACGCATACATGCTCAAATATATGCATTCTAAAATGTACGAACACATATGCCTACACAGATAAAAAGAATACGCATACATGCTCAAATATATGCATTCTAAAATGTATGAACACATATACTACACAGATTAAAAGAATACACTTACATGCTCAAATATATGCATTGTAAAAATATGCAAACACATATGCTACACAAATAAAAGGAATACACTTACATGCTCAAATTTCTAAAAATGTACGAACACGTATGCTTACACAAATAAAACGAATGCACTTACATACTCAAATATATGCATTCTAAAAATTTACGAACACATAAGCCTACATAGACAAAAAAGAATACACTTACATGCTCAAATATATGCATTCTAAAAATGTATGAATACATATGTCTACACAGATAAATAGAATACACTTACATCCTTAAATATATTAAATATATACATTCTAAAAGTGTATGAATACATATGCCTATACAGATAGAAAGAATACACTTACATGCTCACATATATGCATTCTAAGAATGTACGAACACATATGCCTAGACAGTTAAAACGAATACACATACACGCTCAAATTTCTAAAAATGAATGAACATATATGCTACACAGATATAAATAATACACTTACATGCTATAATATATGCATTTCCAGACCTGTACGAACACATCTGTTCATACAGATAAAAAAGAATGCACTTACATGCTCAAACATGCATGCATACATATACACAAACAGATACAATTTTTGTTTCACTATTTGAACTGAAAGATTGAAACTCAATTACCGGAAGTGGATCCTGCTGAGAAGCACCTTGTTAATTATTCTAACAAGCTGAGAGTAGTCTAGATCAATATTTTCTGTCTGTGGCACTTTCATACCAACTGAGGAGTATCGAGGGAGCCATGGCAACTTTTGGATTGCAAACGTGTTGGAATTCCCCGGTTTTAAATGCTCATGTCTCATATCTTGCTCTGTAAGGCTAGTAAATAACCCCTTAAACCAAATCGACTGAGCAATCTAGTGAGGGATGATCTTTTCTGTTCTCTAAAACCTTTTTTCACAGAAGAAACTTTGCTAGACTTTCTCTAATTTATCGTAATTCACATGGAAGGTTCTCGACTTAGTTCTGATCACTGGTACTCGTTCGTCTACCACAGCTGAAAAGAATTTTCTTTTCTTCATCCACCGTTGCTGAGCACCAAATGCAATTTACACGAACAAATTCTTACTAAGAATTTCCTATCTTCAGAACACATTATTACGGAACTACCTCCTTGGGAGCTACAACATGGTCATCTTAAAATCATATGTCAATAAACACTTTTTATTAACTGTTCTTGTAGGTGTTAAAATTTTGTCTATCCAATTCATCATGTTCAATCCGCTCATAATATTCTTCATAATTCAACTGCCAATCCATCCATGTCATAAACATTTCTCTAATAGTTGCTAGAAAAAGAAAATGCTAATGGAATCGTCCAATGATTTTTTTCTGCGATTGTATCTGGGAAATTGATGAGAGGAGAAATAAATTGACCTTGTGAATTTTTGGCATGTCTGTGATTTCTTATAACCTCCAGCAATATATTTCAAGATGTGGTTCACACGTGGGGTCCAGACGATGCCACTTTGTTATATTTATGGAAGGTGCTCGACTGAGCTTCAATCTGGTTTATTACTGTACGACATTCACAGCAAGAACTCGCCTTACTACCTAAATTGTAAAGAACTTTCTTCCCCTGTGTGCCTAACATCAAACAGAATTTCCATGAACAGAGTTTCTTTCAAAGAATTCACATTACTACAGGATTGCTTCTCTGCTACCTAAAACACAGTCATCTTCCAAGCTAATATTTATAAACACATGATATAAGCCGTCCTCATAAGTCATCGAATTTTATTCATTCAATTCATTACTTTCAATCCTCTCATGATATTCATCCCCATTCAACGGACAGTCTATTCACCTCATTAACCATTATTCTTTTGTGTTTTTAGCTTTGATATGTGGTGACTTCCGCTATTTTATTTTTTTTATTTTCCCCTCCTCCTGTAATTTGTTGTTTTTCTATATTTCTTCTGTTGTTTGCAGTTCTCAGGATAGCCTTGTTCCCATGAAAGACGGATCCCGAACATACTCCAAAGGAATCAAAACATAATAACATGCGGGAAAACTGTGTAAAAATAGAGAGTGTACGATAGATCCGAAGGCAAGATATAAAAAAGAAAGAAGAAAAAAGACAACGTCTCCAACTGGAAAATTAAACAAAAGAAAAATAAAGAAAAAACGTATACATCGGTATAAAAATTAGAAAGCAAAAATAAAGATAACTTCTCATTATAGAAATAGATTGAAGGTGGAGGGAGTTCTGACTTGTTACTGTCTTTCTTTTTTGAACTCCCCTAAATACTTAAAATGGATTATTATAGGGAAAACAGATGTATATAAATTTGTAATAATACTACAACTAATAATAATAATAATAATAATAATAATAATAATAATAATAATAATAATAATAATAATTATTATTAACCACAGGAGAGGAATTCTCCAGGGAGATAGTCCTTTTGTTATTAGTTTGATCCCGATGACAATTCTCTTACGTAATCTGAAGGCAAGATATGAACTTGGGAAAGGACTTCCTACAGTCAACCCCTTACTATTCATGGATAACCTTAACGATTTTGGAAAGAATGAAAAAAAACTTGATACCCTAATTAATACGGTTAGATTATTTAGTGACGACATACGAATGGAATTTGGCATCACTAAATGTGCTATTCTTGTTATAAAAAGAGGTAAACTTGTCCACTCAGATAGCCTTGAACTTTCACCAACAGATCTGATGAAGAATGTTGATAGTGAGAGGGGCTACAAATACTTACTAATATTGGAGGCAGATAAGATTAAAAACAAGGCCTTATTAAAGTTTTACATTTTCGAGTTAAGGCGCCATTAATCAACTCTGCGTTATGATGTTTAACACTGGTTTATAAGCTTGTTGAAGATATTTCCAGGATGGCCGTTCTATGCTGACTGATGCATTATATTACAATAATAATTTTCTCAAATTGTGGCAATTTCTACAATTTTATCTCATTCGTCAGTAGTTTGAATTTTGTTAAAATTACAGGTTGACCAAAAAAAACATAACACCACTGGAATCGTTAATAGATCGTTTTACAATATTTGCCGCAATCAAACCGTAAAAATATTATTCAATCTATGGCTTACTTGTCCACCAGGTTTTAGTCATGAATATCCAACAGTCTTTGTTTTATCGCCGTTCATTGATAACACACCTGGATACGACGTGCCAAATTATCAATACATTTGACACATTCCTCTCATGGCACTAATCTGATTTTTACTATGATGGCCCTTTTCAGTTCAAAGATGATCTGGGGATTTTTTGATAGACATTATCTGTAAAATAAGCGTACTGATAAATATCTGGAGCTTAAGGTCCGGTGAGTGTTAAGTTGATTCAGAATCACACCTCTTACTGATGAGACGATCACCAAAATGTCCCCGTATATCATTGAACGTCAATAAAAGAATCTTCAAGACTGAAACTTGGTGAACAACTGTGACATAAACTGAAGTTTATTTTCACCAAATATGGTTTGATTACAGAAAAGATTGTGAATTTTATTACAATTCCATAGGTAGAATTTTGGGGGAGTCAACCTGTATTATACAGTGTCTTTATGGAACTCAATTGCCGGTTATAATAATAATTATTTCGTACACATAACACACTCCTTTCGAATGTACAAGTAAAATATTACATTCTGGGATCGTTTTATCTTTAAACTGTTAGTCTTTGAAATGTCCAGATCAATTCTTTAAACTGTTAGTCTTTGAAATATCCAGATCAATTCTTTAAACTGTTAGTCTTTGAAATGTCCAGATCAATTCTTTGAACTGTTAATCTTTGAAATGTCCAGACCAATTCTTTAAACTGTTAGTCTTTGAAATGTCAAGATCAATTCTTTGAACACAAACATGACAGTAGAAAATAGAAACTGCTACCAGCGAGTAATGATAGACCTAGATGAGATGTAATTGGTTATTTTCCATCTCTGATTAATTAGACAATCATCTTCACAATAGAAAGTGGAATCTCGAGGTTTGCAGCGATTTAACGCTGATTAAGCCCACCTTCAGATATGGCTTCTCTGAAACTCTGCCAAATCTAATGCATACTTAAATGGTGATATATGATAACACAAAGAGTGTTGGACATTCATGACTGAAACTTGGTGGACAGGTAAGACATAGATTAAAATTTGTTTGCGTCAAATATGGTTGGAGTGAATAAAATGGAAATTTTATTAATGATTGCATGGGTGGCATCATTTTTGCGGTAGAGTCAATAGAAATCGTCAATAAAATATGTGTAATTTGCATAATTTACTATTCCCAGGAGAGAAAGAAAGAAATATCGAGAGTGAGGGAGAGATATGTATCGAAATCTTTATGTTTTTATAGAATTAATAAACTATGTGTTATGATTTTTTTACTCTGGTTCACACGCTTGCTGAAAATATTTTCAAGATGGCCGTCCTATGCTGACTTATGAATAATATTTTAATTATAAAAATACTAGCAGGGCTACCCGGAATTGCCTGTGTATTTGGGTGAAGGTTTAACAATTTCAAACTAGCCTCCTCACCTAACACGTGACCTTGCTCAAACAGTTAGAGCCTCTCTCACCCTCCCCCATTTTATGTAATAACTTGCAAGCCTAAGTGTAACATATTTCTATTAAAACTTCTATCTCTCTCTCTTCCCCCTTCCCCCGTTTCCCCCCGCCCCACCCCTCTTTCTTCTCTGCCCAGCCCATTCCTCTCTCTGGACATACACACACACTCTTATAGATTACTCGAGGAATGAGTCGGTGTAATAACTCATTAGAAAAAAAATCAGTGTTACTTCCCTTTAGTTCGTACATCAATTGTCTGGGAAACAGACGTCCTCTGGTTACTCTCAAAGAATCAATATTTTTTTCTAAATTTTAGATATTATACTACCGGGGCAACGCCGATCAAGAAAATATAAACTTCGTCGGTCTTTGTTTAGTAGTTTGTGACTTTCAGCTCGACACAGACACACACATACATACACACGTACACACAGACAACTGTTCATTGTTTAATAGATAATATTAGAGTTCGTTTCGCTTAATCCACAATCTTAGCTGATAATCCGTTTGCGGTTCGATAAAGCCAAGAATGACCAACAGACAATTTTACGTGTAATTATGAACTTATCTTTTAATATGTTTTTCATTTTGAACTGTCGTTGTTTCCAATTTTCAGTCACGTTATCGCCAGTCTTAAGCAATTATCGGCTCATCAGGCTTCCCGTCAAATTAAAAAAAATGAAAGTTTATTTAAACAAAAAAGAAGAAAAATAAGTTAATCTAAGATTTTCTAATGATTAAGTTTTTCAGCAACGAATTAATTGCCTATTTTAGTATTGTGGAACGGTAATTGTTTTAACTGGCCATACATAACCTTTGACCTGAACCCATCTCTCAACACACTAGTGATTTTCTTTTCTTTTACATATTTCTAATCAGCAAATTGCATTGTGTTTTACTCAAAGTTTGCATATATTTTGATGGTTTTGGAGGTCATAAGAGAGCCCCCCCTCAAAATTCATATATCTCCAATATGCATGAAATTTAAACCATAGATATTAGACCAATTATGAAAAACATCACAAACTTTCAAGATGCATGACATTAACAAAGAAAATCATGAGATAAGTTTTTTTTAATTGAAGCCACAGACACACGTTTGCTTGTAAGTCATTCCTTTATAATAACTCTTAAATAATAATTGAGAATATATATATATATATTTGCTGTAAAATAAGTAAAGCACTCTAAATGGTAGTACAAACACAGCATGACGTCACTTGCTTTCTATGCATCATTCCTTCTTTAATAGAAGTAGAATGCCTGGATATCGTGACGCTTTTAAATGTGTTAAAATTATCATTGTTTATCGGCTATTCAAATATTGGCCGCGCGGTTAACGACGTTGGATTTGAGTTGAAAAATACTTGTAATCCAGGGTTTCGAATCGTACGACCGGTAGTGAATAGTCATATCTCTATGGTGATGAGTCCTGATTGAAAAGGGACGAACCGTATACGTACATAGATAATAAACAATAACTAATATTTTATATTTGTTGCTCCTCATAAAATAAGTAGAGCACTCTAAATGGTAGTACACACACAGCATGACGTCACTTGCTTTCTATGCATCATTCCTTCTTTAATAGAAGTAGAATGCCTGGATATCGTGCAGCTTTTAAATGTGTTAAAATTATCATTGTTTATCGGCTATTCAAATATTGGCCGCGCGGTTAACGATGTTGGATTTGAGTTGAAAAATACTTGTAATCCAGGGTTTCGAATCGTACGACCGGTAGTGAATAGTCATATCTCTATGGTGATGAGTCCTGATTGAAAAGGGACGAAACGTATACGTACATAGATAATAAACAATAACTAATATTTTATATTTGTCGCTCCTCATAAAATAAGTAGAGCACTCTAAATGGTAGTACACACACAGCATGACGTCACTTGCTTTCTATGCATCATTCCTTCTTTAATAGAAGTAGAATGCCTGGATATCGTGCAGCTTTTAAATGTGTTAAAATTATAATTGTTTATCGGCTATTCAAATATTGGCCGCACGGTTAACGATGTTGGATTTGAGTTGAAAAATACTTGTAATCCAGGGTTTCGAATCGTACAACCGGTAGTGAATAGTCATATCTCTACGCTGATGAGTCCTGATTGAAAAGGGACGAAACGTATACGTACATAGATAATAAACAATAGCAAATATATATATATATATATATATATATATATAGTGTGTAGATTTCAATTTTGTGTTGAGAATCTGAATCACAGAGCTCAATGTAATTTAAACAGAGCAAAACAGAATTATAAAAAGAAAAACTATACACACATTAAGGTTGTACACATTATAATTAGGTCTCCTCAGATGTATAAACAACCACGCTTTTTGACGTGGTTGTTTATACATCTGAGGAGACCTAATTAAGGGGTCGAAATAAGTTATAATGTGTACAACCTTAATGTGTGTATAGTTTTTTCTTTTTATAATTCTCTCTCTCTCTCTCTCTCTCTCTCTCTCTCTCTATATATATATATATATATATATATATATATATATATATATATATATATAAAAACTACGTGCATATGTGTTTGTGAACACATTAGATTTACACTGTTAATCTTCTCTGAAGAAAAACAATGACATATGTGTAATCAGTAGGTTACTCGGGATGTTTTAGTCAAAGTTTGCATATATTTTGATGGTTTGGAAAATCACAAAAGATACTCCCTCACCTCAGAATTTCTAGACCCAGCACTGTTTCTTCTCTATATAAATGTCTTCCAGAGAATATTGTTCAGAAATCTATGCTGATGATACTACTCTCTATTCTGGTTTTGCTTCTGCACATCTCCCTCAGATCAATCGAAATATGCAGCTGATCTAGAAGTTGACCTGAGTTCAGTTGTGGATTAGAATACCAAATGGCTTGTTTCATTTAATCCAGTTAAGACTCAGCTCGTGTCTTACAATCGTAGGTGTGTCCCTTTTCTTCCTGAGATTATCATGGATGGCTCTGCTCTTGGGGAGAAATCGACTCTAGAACTTCTTGGTCTTTCTCTCTAATCAAATATTTCATGGAGTTCATACATTAGATCCATTTCTCTTTCTGCTTCTCATAAAGTCAGTTCTCTCTACAAATCCACAATCAGACCATGTATGGAGTACTGTTGTCATATTTGGGCTGGTGAATCTCTGCCCCATTTGAGAGTTCGTGATAAGGTGCAGAAACGTATCTGTAATTTGATTGGCCGTGTCCCTTCTTCTTCTCTGCACCCCCTCTCTCACAGATGTGATGTTACTAGTCACAGTCTTTTTTATAAATACTATTATGGCATGTGTTCTTCAGAATTATGTGATCTATTCTTTTGTTTCAGCTCGCTTGATTCGTTAGTCTAGGGGTCTCCATCAATTTGCTGTTTTGATAACTCATTTTAGTACAGCTTCCTATTCCAGTAGCTTCTTTCCGATAACCGCATGCTTGTGGAACTCGCTTCCTGCTGACTGTTTTCCTCCTACCTATAATCTGTGTCTTTTCAAGACTAAGGTCAATAGGCATCTATGCGATAATCATATTTATTCTTGTTAGCTCATTACATCAAGTGGCTTCCTACTTTGTCTGGAGCGATTTCTATTAAAAAAAAAAAAATATCTCCAATTTGTATGTAATTTAAACTATAGATATTAGAGACGAATTTAGAAAGATTTCCAAAATGTTAAGACCATCTGAGTATTTTAAGTGGATGTAAGAGGACATACAGTGTGTTTTAGAATCTAACGGTGGTATTAATTTTATATTATATATGTGCTCTGTCTGTCTGTCTGTCTGTCTATCGTTCTGTCCTGGGATGCAATTGAAAACAAAGATTTCTATCAAGATCAAACAAAAGTTATTAAAAAAATTCACAAAGATCACGGAGTTGTAGATAATCCCAGTACTGAACTGAGTGGATAATAACGAAAAATGTG
This sequence comes from Sepiola atlantica, assembly GCA_963556195.1. Classification (NCBI taxonomy): domain Eukaryota; kingdom Metazoa; phylum Mollusca; class Cephalopoda; order Sepiida; family Sepiolidae; genus Sepiola; species Sepiola atlantica. Next base: position 21,912,796 of record OY744547.1, on the reverse strand, counting down.
TATTATATGTAACCTTAAACCTTAATGAGGGTTGAGGACATGCGTTGCATGGAAAGAAATGACATGAGAACGATACTATAGATGTGCAATGTGGGTCTTAAAGACAGGTTTACTTCTGACGACCTCAGAGGAAGGTTAAATCTGGAGAGTATAGGGAGACGTGTGCAGACTTTGATTGTATGGCCCCGCTGAAAGAATGGATGAGAGTTCTTGAGTTAGTGGACGGAGAACAGTTGAGGCAGCAGGTCCAGTTCACAGGGGAAGGCCAAGGAAAAAATGGCGGCGAAGTGATAACCATGAACTTGAGGAAAAGAGGGATAAATAAATACCTAGCAGAGATAGGTTACTTTGGAAGTCAATTTCTTGAAGCCGACAAACACACGCCAGCATGTGAAACAGATGTTAAACCGATGATGATGATGATGATGATGATGATGATGATGATGATGATGATGATGATGATGATGATGATGATGATGATGATGATGATATGTGTGATGTCTTTGGGGATGGGGACCTGTCAAAAGCTGAAAACTACAGGTGCTACTGTTTGTAAAACTATTAAAAGGAAGTTTTAAAAAAGAAAGAAGAAAAAAGACAACGTCTCCAACTGGAAAATTAAACAAAAGAAAAATAAAGAAAAAACGTATAAATCGGTATAAAAATTAGAAAGCAAAAATAAAGAAAACTTCTCATTATAGAAATAGATTGAAGGTGGAGGGAGTTCTGACTTGTTACTGTCTTGCTTGTTTGAACTCCCCTAAATACTTAAAAAGGATTATTATAGGAATAACAGATTATATAAATTTGTAATAATACTACCACTAATAATAATACTAATAATATTAATAATAATAATAATAATAATAATAATAATAATCCTAGGAGAGGAATTTTCCAGGGAGATAGTCTTCCCCCTTGGCCTTTTGTCATTAGTTTGATCCCGATGACAATTTTCTTACGTTATGTGAAGGCAAGATATAAACTTGGGAAAGGACTTCCTACAGTCAACCCCTTACTATTCATGGATAACCTTCACGATTTTGGAAAGAATGAAAACCAACTTGATACCCTAATTAATACGGTTAGATTATTTAGTGACGACATACGAATGGAAGTTGGCATCACTAAATGTGCTATTCTTGTTATAAAAAGAGGTAAACTTGTCCACTCAGATAGCCTTGAACTTTCACTAACAGATCTGATGAAGAATGTTGATAGTGAGAGGAGCTACAAATAATTGGGAATATTGGAGGCAGATAAGATTAAAAACAAGACAATCAAAAAACCAGGTCATAGCTGAGTACAACAGAAGAGTAAAGGTTATTTTTAAATCACACCTCCACAGTCGAAATAAAATCTATGCTATCAATGCCGGAGCAGTAGCTATCATTCGATATACTGCTGGTATACTTGACTGGAATGTAGATTAATTAAAATGTTTGGATACCAAAATACGGAAAATGCTTACAATTTATGGAGCTTTTGCAAGATAGGAGATGCAAATCGATTGTATCTACCTAGAAAGGAAGGTGGTCGAGGTCTACTTAGTGTTGAAGATGTTGTAATATAGAAAAAGGTTGTCGATATAAATACATTTCTGAAAGTAATGAGATTCTTCTTCGTGAAGTGAAAAGAGAGAAAATACTAAGAACTGGGGTTAAAAAGAATCAAAGGTTACAAGAGAGAAGGTTAAAATTATTTGGAAAGAAACTACACAGTGTATTTTTTAAGAATTCTACATTTAAAGATAATGACATCTGGAATTGGTTGGTCAGGGGTGATCTCAAAAGATCTACTGAGAGCACTTTACTGGCAGCCCAGGAACAAGCCACTCGCACTAGATCCATCACATATTACATTGACAAAACTGCAGAATCACCAATGTGCAGATTGTGTAATGAAAGGAAAGAAACCTTAACGCATATTGTATCTGAATGTCCAATGCTAGCACAACATCAGTATAAAAAATAGAGATACGACAAAGTCTCTCTGGTACTACACTGGAATATATGCGAACTTTATGAATTGGACAACAATGAGAAATAGTATGAACATAAGCCAGAAGTGGTACAAGAGAACGACAATGTCAAACTTCTTTGGGGCATGTGCATACAAACTGATAAGGTTCGTGAACATTGAAACCCCCGACTTAAGCTTTCTAAACAAAAACAAGAGAACTTACTTAATCATTGATATAGCCTGCCCCTTCGATACCAGAGTTCAGGAGAAAGAACATGAAAAAAAATATCAAGATTTAAAATGGAAATTAGCTAGACTATGGAAATGTAAAGAAGTAAAGGTGATTTCCGTTGTAATTGGAAGCTTGGAATCATAACGGAAAGCCACCATAAATGGCTTAAACAGATTGACGAGACAATTTCTTTTTCAATTCTGCAACAGTGAAAGTGTTAAGGTACAGTTTGAATGTCTAAAGTCAAGGGTATTGAGTTGATGTTCAAAAAAGAAAACTCCAACTAAAAACATTCAAATGTTGAGACTACTATGAAATAATAATAATAATAATAATAATAATAATAAAATTATAATAATATACTCAAAAGTAAAAAAAAAAATATATAATGGATTAGAGCAAGTTTGCTAGTATAGATAGAGCACATGTGAATGAGTGCGGTTACTAAGACCCTGCATATGTGTGGAACAAAGAAAGTTGAAAGAGTTAATTGAGAATAACCTGTAAGTAAGGGTAAGATTGAGTCTTTGCCTCTGACCTCATCCGCCAAAGCGATATGCAGATGTGACGCCACGTGGGACGAAAGCGAGGACGGATAGTTAGATTTGAAAGAAGCTCGACTTACGGTCGTTGACAAAATGTTTTAATGACGACAAGACTGTTTGTCTGTTAGTCTCCCATTCCCTCTCTCTCTCTCTCTCTCTCTCTCTCTCTCTCTCTCTCTCTCTCTCTCTATCTATCGAATAGTTACTGTAGGTTAAGATTTTTGTTTCTCTATTTTATAATCAAGTGTGCCCCCTCCCAGGCTTTGCCTTCTCACCCTTTGACGGGGCTGCCCAGGCAATTTTTAAATGACCAGATCGCCCAAAATTCTTGAGCGCTGGTTTTTCAAATCCCACCTTCCCGACCTTGTGTCACATCTTACCTTGTGGGAGGAAGATAAATAGAAGCACTTGTGATTATTTAATATTTTTCTCTCAATAAACCTCCATTTCCAAACTCTGTCTTCTCTTAATTCTTTTTACTCTAACTCAACGAAGTTATACGAACAACGGGTCCTAACCAGAGATGACACAGAACGTGAGGGAACACGGCAACGAGAAAAGGTTGATTATAAGATATGTGAAGCGGCGATGTAACGATGACACTGGTCCGGAAAAAGAAAGAACCACAATATACAATTAAAGAAAGAAATAAGGGACAACGTATGTATGCATACACATTGCTCTTTTTATATAGTGGATGATTGGTTGTAGTTAATTAGCTTAAAACAAAGATGATTAACAGATAATGAAGTCTGGAATTGTCCCCGTCAATTCGCCCACCTTTGACTTCCAGACGGCATTCTAACTTTAACCATGGCATTGTCTTCCGTTTTGTAATTTGTCAACAGATAAAAACATGGCAATTTTCTTTAAGAGCTGAAGTAAAATTGATTGAAAGATATCAATGAATAATGTTCAAAGCAAGTGTAATTATGTCTAACCTCTTTGAACGGGATAAGCACACCAGTGCTTTGGATTGCTTCTAAGTTTCATATTTTGTCTCTTTGCTCACATATATACAAGTTTGGAGAGAGAGTTTGAATTACTGATGAGACAGCATACTCGAGTGTCTTCGGTCTCTCTGTACAAGGGTTTGGCAGGACAACCTAACATGAGAATACTTCACCCTACAAGTAAACCCTGACCAAATATTCAAAATAACATAGTATTCACAGCCCAAATAAGATCCGCTCAGCATGGCTATACACTGGCTCATACGAGGAACGGTGCACTTTTTCATAGTAATGTTACCTCTACAACACTTAGCTGGATACTCCACCAGACTAGATGAATTCTTGTCCTGCAATCTGGTAAGACCAGGTGATCAGAAGAAAGATATACTAAAACATAATAATAAGGGGCCAATTAAAGAGGAAAATTAATGTTTTTAACTTCTTTACCAACTGAACGTTTGAGAAATAAAGGAGAACTTTAATAGAATATCGAATATCTATGTATCTCATATAGAGACTAAGTGTAAGCCCCAAGAAGGGGCCCCCTTGATTTCTGAGAACTCCGACTGAAGTAAAATGAAACAAAAAGTACTCACATGTATTCAATGACATCTTCCAGGCCTTACCTACTCCTTCTTAAGGGTGATTGGTTTGTCACCGGTCGCATGAAGCACCTTTACTGAGGAATGCTGATAGTTCTGATCATGACACATTTTTCATCCATTCAGAGTATTCCATTTTGTGGGGAGCTAGACTATGTCAGTAATCATTATTAATGAGAGTAGAAAGTGGGTCTTGGGTTTACTTTTGGCAGCCTCGTAACTCTCGCTTCCCTTATTTTATCCTTTAGTCCTCAGATTCTATGAGCGATGTTTCTGACAAATGGGGAAGTATTGCTGTTTTCTGGGTCAGAATTTATCTGTATAACACTTATTGTTGGCTAGTTTTTGATCTTGAAGTAATAGTATTTTTGTTAGCTCCTTACATCAAGTGGCTTTATGCCTTGTCTGGGGCGATTTCCATTAAAAAAAATATATACTGACATAAAATATTTCCAAAGAAAATATTGTTGAAAAATTAGTAAAAAACTATTTATTTTGCTTGATAACTAATTTGTTACCTATAAGAGTTTAAAAAAAAATATTGTAATTTTAAGCCAATTTACTATACCGTAAATATTGCCGAGGTTCAAAATCCACGTTCAGCTCTTTTGGTTTGGTTTGGTAGTTTTGTTTTACGGCATATCAACCCTTTTTGGGTTATTTAATGCCGAATCTGGTCATTATAGTAAAAGTTTTTATGCTTCAAGTTCTTTATATCTTCAAATGTTTAATCATCGTTTTTGGTTTGGTAGTTTTGTTTTACGGCATATCAACCCTTTTTGGGTTATTTAATGCCGAATCTGGTCATTATAGTAAAAGTTTTTATGCTTCAAGTTCTTTATATCTTCAAATGTTTAATCATCGTTTTTGGTTTGGTAGTTTTGTTTTACGGCATATCAACCCTTTTTGGGTTATTTAATGCCGAATCTGGTCATTATAGTAAAAGTTTTTATGCTTCAAGTTCTTTATATCTTCAAATGTTTAATCATCGTTTTTGGTTTGGTAGTTTTGTTTTACGGCATATCAACCCTTTTTGGGTTATTTAATGCCGAATCTGGTCATTATAGTAAAAGTTTTTATGCTTCAAGTTCTTTATATCTTCAAATGTTTAATCATCGTTTTTGGTTTGGTAGTTTTGTTTTACGGCATATCAACCCTTTTTGGGTTATTTAATGCCGAATCTGGTCATTATAGTAAAAGTTTTTATGCTTCAAGTTCTTTATATCTTCAAATGTTTAATCATCGTTTTTGGTTTGGTAGTTTTGTTTTACGGCATATCAACCCTTTTTGGGTTATTTAATGCCGAATCTGGTCATTATAGTAAAAGTTTTTATGCTTCAAGTTCTTTATATCTTCAAATGTTTAATCATCGTTTTTGGTTTGGTAGTTTTGTTTTACGGCATATCAACCCTTTTTGGGTTATTTAATGCCGAATCTGGTCATTATAGTAAAAGATTTATGCCTCAAGTTCTAAAAATAAAATAAAAAAGGGGAGGGAGAAAGGGAGAGGGGCTGTTGTTTTTGTTTTTGGTTTTGTAGAACATAATTAAGTTTTACAAACAAAAAAACAAAAAACGTCAATGTAGGTGAATTTCGTCTCAGGGAGCCACAGGGCAGCCTGATCTGGTATCACCAGTCAGCTCTTTTGTAATCTGACAAGAGGAAGTTTTCTTCCTACCTATAGCCTTGGTCTTTTCAAGACTAAGGCCAATATGCATCTCCTGTCTTTGCGATAATCATCTTTCATTTTTGTTAGCCCCTTAGATCAAGTGGCTTCATGCCTTGTCTGGAGCGATTTCCATAAAATAAAAAGTACATAACCAGACCATCCGAATTTTCCGACCATTAAATTCGACGTGGCTTATTTGCTTCCGCTCCGGTTATGTACTTACTTCCTCTCCTCAGATTCAAAATTTCTGAACGCAGATTACAGACCGCAACACTATTTATGGTACAGTAAATTGACCTAAAACTTCTTTTAAATATTAAATAATAATTTTTTAACGCACATAGATTACAAATGAGTATTGATTTACTGCTCTCCAGGAGTTAGGCACAAGGCCAGTTTTTATCTTACTCCCACAAGTAAGATGTGACCCAAGGTCGGGTCGGGAAAGTGGGGTTTAAAAATTGCCTGGGCAGCCCCGTCGGCATTCTCCGGTAGGGGCGCCTCAGGCAGTAAGCAATAAACTTACTCCTCCCCAAAGAGGGGAGGCGAAGCCTGGGAGGATGGACCTCTTAGAACTGCACAGGACAGACCCATAGATCGGCGTAAGTCAAGCCCCGAAGGTCAAGACAATACCGGTCTATAGGGTGTAGTATCCATCGGAACAGATACTACACTTTGATCTTAGCCAAAAGGCAATGAGTAGTTAAAGCAAAATAAAGAGTTTTTGACTCATTTTCAAACGGTATTTTCTTTGAAAATAATTTATGTCGCTATTAGTAATGATTATCTTCATATCTAACTTCTCTGCAATAGGAGGAGGGTAAATATGCACACATATAAAGAAATATTTACATGTATACATTTACATAGACACAACACTTATTTCTATATACATTTACTCAGATTTACATGGTAGTCCTTTGATCATGGGGATGACAGTCCGAATTATTGGACAACCTCTGTTGGATATTGCTGTTCTACTTATTATTTAGTAGCACTTATTTTTATTGTTTGAAAGTCATAGAGAGACGGAATTGATTGAAAATCAATCTCTCTAATTTGCTAGCCAGCCACATTTCTGCCGATCTCAATTCGTGCAAGTTAATATAACATTTTAGATAGCCATTTATCAACAACTGCAACACCAATTCCGGGATTTCGTATAAACACTCGATGTGGCTGCGCCCGTACAGGACGTGGCTTCCGGCTGTTTTATTGTTCATTTAGCAATGGTTGTATGTTCGTCTGGTGTGCTCCCAGGTGTCATTTGCAGGCGTTCCTGCATTAAATCACCGGATGGTTAGTCTACCGATTAAGTAATTGTCTTTGTCAATCCGGGTGTCATTTCTTCCGGCCAGGTGTTCTATCCGGTACCCTCAGGTCCAATATTCAACACTCCCGCACATGTTTTATTTTCAAAGAGAATTATCCATTGAAGAGAACACACCCCACTGTCTTCACCAGGTACTTGCTGACTGTTCAGAAACACAATGTGTGTGATATGACATTGACTAACTTAGTCAAAGGAATTCTATCAGAATTTCCTTTTCCTCCGTCAGGCTGCGATCGAGAGGTAGTATCTATTCTGTCCTCACTTAAAAGAGGAGAAATCGGCCTTGATTGAGGCAATGTTTATTTTTGTTTGAATACAGAGCACCACCTTTTGTGGAGATACATTTCCTCACATTAAAAAATGACCTTGCGTCTAACTTTGTAAACAAGTAAATAGGAAAAAAACGGTTCAATCTAGATTTGAGAGTCTATGCTACCTACTATCTAAATTCAAGATAAGGTCCCTAAATAAATACAAAGGACTATCTAAAAGATAAAATTCAATAATAAGAATAATGTAGACTATAATATTAATTATTAACTCAATGGAATGCAAATATTAAAATGTAAGCTCTTAAAATAACCAGTATATATATTTTTGGGTAGAGAGAGAGAGAGAGAGAGAGAGAGAGAGAGAGAGAGAGAGAGACAAAGAGAGAGAGACAGAGAGAGAGAGACAGAGAGAGACAAAGATAGAGAGAGAGAGACAAAGAGAGAGAAAGAAAGAGACAAAAAGAGAGAGAGAAAGAGAGAGACAAAGAGAGAGAGAGAGAGAGAGAGAGAGAGAGAGAGAGAGAGTCTGCTCACTCTCTCTCTTTGCCCGAAAAATAGATAATAAAATAAACAACATGTATTTTTGGTACAAATGTCTCTGCGTTAATTATTCGTAATCAACAATAATCCAGCCATCTAGACACACCCTAAAAAATAATTACCCGTCCTGCACAGAGTAGAGCTAATGAACCGACCAAGTAAATCTTTTATCTATTAATCTCTGTCTTATGAGGCCAGTATTATCATAATCATCGTAATATCAAGTAATGTGACAGTGTAGTAATCTTTAGTCAGAGGTATGTTCAAATAGAATTTTCCTCGTGATGTTAGATTAAGTGAGAAAAATAAATTTTCCACTAGATGTTAGCTTAGAAGTTTCGGGTTCACTGATTCCTGGGCAACATCGGGTAGAGACGGCTTGAATAAAATAATATTCATAATATTTCAGAATTATGAAATTGGTCCTATACTACCATTGGAGCTTATTTTAAAGAACATTTCAGGTCTACTTACTGATTCCTGGGCAACGCGGGGTAGGGACAGCTTACATAAAATCATATTCATAATCTTTCACAATGATGAAATTAGTCCTATACTTGAAGCTTATTTTAAAGAATCTTTCAGGTCCACTAACAGACTCCTTGGCAACACCAGATAAGGACAGCTAGCATAAAACACTATTCATTATCTCTCGGGATAATGAAATTGGTCCTATACTACCATTGAATCTTATTTTAAAGAGTCTTTCAGGTCCGCTAACAGACTCCCGGGAAACACCGCATAGGGGCAGCTTGCATAAAATAATATTCATAATCTTTCGAGATGATGAAATTGATCCTATACTACCGTTGAATCTTATTTTAAAGAACATTTTATGTCCACTAACAGACTCCTGGGTAACGAGTGATTTAATTGGTAAACTACTACTATTGAACTTATTTTAAAGAATATTTCAGGTCCACTTACTGATTCCCGGGCAACGCGGGGTAGGGACAGTTAACATAAACTAATATTCATAATCTTTCGAGATGATGAAATTGGTCCTATACTACCGTTGAATCTTATTTTTAAGAACATTTTAGGTCCACTAACAGACTCCTGGGCACCGCCAGTTAGAAACAGCTTGCATAAAATAATATTCATAATCTTTCGGGGTGATTTAATTGGTAAAATACTATAATTGGAACTTATTTTAAAGAATATTTCAGGTCTACTTACTGATTCCCAGGCAACGCGAGGTATGGACAGCTTGCATCCAATAATATTCATAATCTTTCGGGTGATTTCATTGGTAAAATACTACTATTGGAGCTTATTTTAAAGAACATTTCAGGTCCAACGCGGAGTAGGGACAGCTAACATAAAATAATATTCATACTCTTTCGGAATGATGAAATTGGTCCTATACTACCGTTGAATCTCATTTTTAAGAACATTTTAGGTCCACTAACAGACTCCCGGGAAACGTCGGATAGGGACAGCTTGCATAAAATAATATTCATAATCTTCCATGGTGATTTAATTGGTACAATACTACCATTGGAACTTATTTTAAAGAACATTTCAGGTCTACATACTGATTCCTGAGCAACGTCGGGTAGGGACAGCTTGCATTAAATAATTTTCATAATCTTTCGGGGTGATAAAATTTGTCCTATACTACCGTTGAATCTTATTTTAAAGAACATTTTAAGTCTACTAACAGACTCCTGGGAAACGCCGGATAGGGACAGCTTGCATAAAATAATATTCATAATCTCTTGGAATTAGTAAATTGGGTTTATGTTAGCTGATCATTATTCACCGTGTTGTGAGATCAGTGTAGTGATGCAATTTGGTAGATCAGCATAACAATATGTTTAAAACCTAACAAAAATAACCAATCAAAATAACTTCACTGCATCTCTGACAACGCCCGATACTATTCCATCCTTTCACACTAGGGGAGAGTAGTATCTGTTTGGTGAAATAGATAAGATATTCCAACGGCCTTATGCTATGATTGAATCTTATTTTAAAGAGCTTTACAGGTCTACTAACAGATTCCCGGGAAACGCCGGGTCGGGACAGGTAGTATAAAATAATATTCATAATCTCTCGGAATGATGAAATTGGTTTCCTGTAAGCTGATCGACTTAGACGTTTACGATATGTAAACCTGCGGCAACGTGGGAGCTGACATTTTTGTTGATGATTGAAGCAACCTTTTACTTTACCTGCCAGCAAGTATTCATTAGTTTATCCAGCGAAGGACGGCGTATCATGTTGTGCCGTATTCTGAGTCACGTATTTGGTGCATATCTTTATGCATAGAGACGCCCGGCCAGCATTTCAATGGCCGGTGACGAGACCGTGTCAAGGCGGACAACGACCTGACCAAAAACAAAACTAACAATATAAAGGTGATTCTCCCACAGCAGTTGTGAAAAATTGACATTAGCTCCCCCCCCCCTCTCCTCGGGGGAACAGAACAGATCATTTAAAATTCAAAGCTTAAGATACGAGGGATGGGGAGATGTGATGAATCTTTTATTTCGCTATTCAATGTTAGATGATGATTATTTCTTCTTTTTTTTTCATCTTCATCTTTTTTTTTTATCTTCATCTTTTTTTTTCATCTTCATCTTTTTTATCTTCATCTTTTTTTTTCATCTTCATCTTTTTTTTCATCTTCATCTTTTTTTTTCATCTTCATCTTTTTAATCTTCATCTTTTTTTTTCATCTTCATCTTTTTTTTCATCTTCATCTTTTTTTTTCATCTTCATCTTTTTTTTTAATCTTCATCTTTTTTTTTCATCTTCATCTTTTTTTTTCATCTTCATCTTTTTTTTTTATCTTCATCTTTTTTTTTCATCTTCATCTTTTTTTTTCATCTTCATCTTTTTTTTTCATCTTCATCTTTTTTTTTTATCTTCATCTTTTTTTTTCATCTTCATCTTTTTTTTTTATCTTCATCTTTTTTTTTCATCTTCATCTTTTTTTTTATCCATCTATGTATCAACTCAAATCCCAACTCTTCTTTTTTTTCTATTTTGTTTTCTTTCTCTGTCGTCTTCATCTTTTTTCTATCCATCTATTTATAAACTCAGGTCGGAACTCTTCTTTCTTTCTTTCTTTCTTTCTTTCTTTCTTCTCTTCTTTGTTTACCATCAGCAATGAATTATTCTGATTTCTTTATTGATGATCATTCATTGCCAACCAGTTGTCAGTTGTCAAGAATATTAGGGACGCATCCCTTTATTCGAACCTCTTGACTGCAATTAACCAACGGACTCGCTGCATTCAGGTCAGGCCTTTAATGATAATCAGCCGTATTCTTATGGAGATTCATTCTGTCTTCCCCTTTCAACTCCTCACAAGTAAAAAAAAAAAACCCACTGCGTCCATTTTTTTTTTCCGAAAGAAGAGGGTCCAATCTAATCAAGAACATGAAATGCCGAGCTTTCAGGCTAGAGTTGGTCAGCGGCCACGTTTTCAACCTCTAGCCTAAAAAGTTTTATTTTGGTCTATCTAACAGCAAATTAGACCTTTCGGGGTTAGTTAATGTTACAAAGAATACCTATTAAGTGATTGGTTAGGTTTTATCTGCTTTACGGCAGATCAACGTTTTTGGGGCTATTTAATATCGAAGCACAAATTACTAGACGTACCCGTGACCATTGGAACACAATCACTTTATTTTGATATACTTTAATTTAGTTTTATGCAAAGATGGTAAGAATGATCTGGAAGCAATCCGCGGACATTCAGCCACTCCTATTTTGATGCAATTTTCACTATAAGTATTCAACACCAATTAATTAATATTCCCCAAATTTAAGTTTCTTTAGATGATTTTTAAGGTTTTACCGTTCGACATCATATACCCAAAATTTCAGGTTTTTTTTTTAGCATTTTAAAGGGTTGTTGGGGGAGGGGAGGCTTAATATAAATATAAGCTGTCATTTGAAGATTAAAATATTTCCGATGTGCATTTAATTTGGTCCACCAATAAAGCAAGATTTCAATTTCTGCTTTTTGTTTTACTGAAGAATCACCACCTATCAAAGCCCAAAAGCCACTCGAGGATAAGTGTTAATGAGTGTCAGGTAGACCGTGATGATTGGTAATGATTGTGGAAGTTTGGCAGAATTTGACTATTCAAGAGGACAGCTCAACAAGAATTTGTCTACATTGGACTTAAAACGACAATGTTGTAGTCAGTTGGGAAGCAGTCCTGCAGTATGTCTTCCAAAGACAGGGTGGTTCTAGGAAATAAACTTTGCTCATGGAAGTTTCGTTTAGTTTTAGGCAGAGAGAGAGACAGAGAGAAATATAAATTATTAACAGTGATTGTTGCTAGACGGGTTCCCACCGTGAATGTCTTACAGGGGGGGGGAACCATTGCCTGAAGTCAAACCGAGCACCTGCCATGAAAATAACGATAGAATAGAGAAGAACTAGCACCGTCTCTCCTGTGAGAAAGAGGCAGTAAGGAAGAGAAAGGAACATCACCCACTAGATTTCAAAGTCGGTTTTATATCCTGTCAAGGCCGGAAAGGGTGCTATGAGCAGCACCTCTCCAAATGTGGCAACGATATTTCATCTTAAGATCTATTTGACTCTTATACAGATAGAAGATTACGTCAGAAGTGAGATACCTTCTGGAACAGTAGAATGATCCAACCATTTTTCCAGCGACCTTGGCAACGAATTTTATGTAAGTCTTCCATTTCATGTCTAGAGTGAAGGTCAGTCCCAGAAGCTTGTCAAAGCAGGGGCTTCCTCAAGAGGAGAGCCATTCATTTCAGTTGGGGTCAAGTGGGGATCAGCGCCTCCCCCCCCCCTAATTGCTTAAATAGCTTAATCTTAAGCTCCAGATTATAGATATTTTTTTTGAATAAAAATCATTTTATGGATCTTGATAGAAATTGGATTCTAGACACAAGGTTTAGTATTATTATATCTTGATTTTAATCTTCATAAAAGGAACGTAAAAGTGGTGCACAACTGTTCTCTTCAGGGAATTAATGGAACAGGTAGTTTGCTAAAAGGGCTTAGAAATTATGAAAATATAATTTCTTTGTAAAAATATAAATTCTAAAAGTAAATTAACATTTAAACAGTTGCAATCCAGATTTATAGCGAGGCTTTAGTCCTATTAAGTAAAGTGGTCGACCATAGTCGAGGGCGACCCGAACGCTCCCTTTTTATTAGTTACTACACCAAGTTGTAGGGGAGGGCGCCACTCTTTTCCCAGAACAAAAACAAACAAAAAGTGATGTTAAAGATTGTAGATTAGTTTTGCTTAGTGCTAGGATATCTAGTCCCCCTTCCCCCAGTGGTTCAGTGCCAAGACGTATGAAGTCAGGTTTTACATCAGATTTTTCTTACTCCTAGTTGGATGATCTGACAAGATCTACGGGTCCATCTCACCGAGAGGGGTAATCCCGCGCATGGGTACTATGCCAGATATTTCTGCTCTATCGCATGGATAGAAAAACAAAACAAAAGAACTTACAGTGCTGTTAAAGAATGAAGGACTAAACATGAGCCATTGAGCAACACTGTTTTTTTCTTTTATGTTGTGCATCAATGCAACTACCAGGTGAGAGAGAAAAATGGAAACTTCGACTGCCACACCACAACTGCGACTACAGAAATACGACCAGCTGATTCTGCCGACGAAGTAAATCCACTGTGGGAATTGAAAAACACCCCATCTATCGTACATCATATTCCCATCAGAAAACGTAATGCCAGGGATGACCAGTTGCCATTAGTCAGAGAGAGTATTCTAATCTGAATGTTAACAAAAAATAATGAGAGAAAACCCAAGTATTGATGATTGAAAAGACGGTTTAAAAAACAAAAGCTATAAGGTGAACAGAGTAATGTAGCAATCGCTATGTTATGCTAGTAAGTTCCGGGATTTACTCTCAACTCCAGCAATGTATGATGTGACATGAAGTCGAGTTGTAAAGCAGGAAGTCCGGTTCTCTGAAGAAGGGACTCTTTGGACGAGTGCAAAAATAGCCATGAACGAACTCGTCGGCATCACATGGAGATTGGGAATAAACGATACAGTATTAGTATTAGGGTTAGCATAAAAACATAATCGGGGAAAAGTATAAAAGTGTAAGGATAGAAAAAGGACACAAGGTGCATAGAGTAATTTAGCAATCGTTAGGTTGCGATAGCAAGTCCCGTGAGATCTCGTTAGTTAATGTTCTTTAGATAGGAAAACCAGACGATCTCATTCTCCTTATTTAGGTATTATATGACAATGAGAAAGCGAGAGAGAGAGAGAGAGAGAGAGAGAGAAAGAGAATATATTACTATTTCATGTATGTACACTTATAGTATAAAATAATAAATTACGTATATATATATATATATATATATATATATATATATATATATATATATATATAAGAGGATGAGAGAAGAGGGATAAACATGTACGAATGACAAATTGATTTCAACTTCGATTGTTCAATGCAAGGTATACTCGGTAATAAAGTTATGTTTATTAGTTTTCCTTAAGCCATATACATATATACTCAGTATTTACTGTAACACTACTAAAATGCGTAAGTAATGCTTAATAGTAGTATAACATATACTTATGGCAAGTAAGCTACACAGAACACAGAAACGTGTATGTTTCATTCCCGAGCGAAATCATCAAGCTATTTAGCCTATAATATATATATATATATATATAGAGAGAGAGAGAGAGAGATAGAGAGAGAGATAGAGAAAGAGAGAGAAAGAGAGAGAGAAGGCTAGAGAGAGAGATATACAGATAAGTAGCTAGATAGAGAAAGAGATAAATAGACATAAAGATAGATAGATAGATAAATGACTATATATATATATATATATATATATATATATATATATATATATATACATATATATATATATATATATATATATATATATATATATATATAGATAGATAGATAGATAGATAGATAGGGCACTAAATCGATAGAAAGAGAGAGATAGGGTAGAAGATAGGTAGAAAAAAGACAATACAAATAGATAGATAGATAGATAGATAGATAGTGGGAGGGAGGAAGTAAGAGATCGATAGATAGATAAAGAGATGAGGAGAGCTCTCCAGTCCTTGCCCTTGTGTATTAATGTAATAGCTCCAAATTTGGGCGGAACGAGCAGGGGAAATGGGGGGAGAGGGGGCCATGAAATGAGGCTCTTCTTATTGAACAACATTAAAATCCCATTTCTGGGTAATAGATTAGATTTGATGGCATCTAGTCGGTCGGTTTTCCTGAATCCATATCTTGCGCGCCTCCAACCACACAGCCTTATCTCCCTTGCTTTATTCGCTCTATTACCGCAACTTCAGATAACGCGACCACCAGACACGACTAATGCCGCCGTCATATCTCGTCCGCTGTTCAAAACTATGATTTATCTTTTACAAGTGTGATACGTTCGACATTGCTTTCAATCGCTGATGCAATTGTTTTAATCGTTATGTATCAAACAAACAATATTTTACGCGTTATATCTTCCAATCTATAATAAAGAGCAATGTGTATTTATTAGTATAATATATAGATAGAGAGATAGAGAGATAGAGAAATATATAAAGAGATAGATAAAGGAAGGAAGAGATAGAGACAGATAAAGAAACTGTCATATATATATATATATATACACATATATATATATATATATATATATATATATATATATATATATATATATATATATATATATGTATATATATTTTCTCTAAGAGGTATCCAATCAAGTGGAGTGGTTAGTATGTGCTTGCTATCATCGTAATATATGTGATGATACTTGTATGGAGTAATGTGGTGTCCTAGTATTTAATTAATTCTGTTAATTCTTACCTAAACGCTTTTATGACTCTTTCGGGGTGTCTGTGTGAATCGGTTAGGTTTAAATCTTGGTTATATATATATATATATATATATATATATATATCAACAGACGATTTCATTTTTTTCATATATCTACCTATCTATCTTTCTATTTATCTATCTTTATTCTACCCTTTTTATTATATCTCTCTCTTTTTACTTTATTTTATTATATTTTATGTTTCATATTATATATTTTTCATATTTTAATATTTTATGTTTTGATTTTAACTTTTTGATTCTTAACGGTCCCAAACCACGTGACTTCGTAAATTTTGAAATTAAAAATTTCTTTTCTTCTTCTTCTTCTTCTTCTTCGTTTTTTCTCCATTTCATTCTTTCCAAAATATGATCTCAGGTTAAGATCGGATTCTAGATCTCAGTTTATAATAACTGTTGATCGATAACATCGACATGCCAGTGTCGCAGATTTTGTACATGTCTGTGTAAATAAAAATAATCATATATAAAAGGTCTATTTGATATTGAACACTTTTTATAAACCCGGTTGAAATTCTTTGGATTACTACCCTGTGGATGTTTTACCTGGATTATTATATATATATATATATATATATATATATATATATATATATATATATATATATATATATATATTCTTATTGTTTTAGGTCATTCGATAAATATGTGTCTCGTTATTTAACTAGTAAAATTTTTTAATATGTGTTCCAAAATTCATAATGATCGGTTAATTAGTTTAGGAGTGAATCCTGTATATACAAGTATATAAACACATACAGATACCTAATCTTTTATAAATAGAGATTATACCAAAGCTGAGTTAATTAAGGTTCAGTCTTTTATTCCCCTAGTTTTTAATCTGATTTCATAAAGTATTTATCACTCCCCTCCCCCCTCTCCTTCTCCCCCTCTCTCTCCCCCTCTATCTCCCCTTATTCATCTCTGTCCGTTTATTAAAAGTCAAAGTTAATATAACTAACTATAACACAAAAGATTGAAAGAGTTCATTATAAACAATAGAGAATATAACAACCAGTAGTAATACTATTCAACCCGTAGCTAAAGTGAAAGAGAAGAGAAAGAGGCTAATTTTGGAGTTTAAATAAAATTTAACTGGCTTTGCAAACTCACGTTTTCCTGAGTCGAACAATTTACCCGGACTCAATGGGTGACTAAACGGGTAAAATTTCTTGTCGTCGTCATCATCATCATCATCATCATCATCATCATCATCATCATCATCATCATCATCATCATCATCACCACCACCACCACCACCACCACCACCATCATCATCATCATCATCATCATCATCATCATCACCACCACCACCACCACCACCACCACCACCACAACCCCTACCATCATCATCATCATCCTCATCATCATCATCCTCATCATCCTCATCATCATCATCATCATCATCATCATCATCATCATCATCATCATCATCATCATCATCATCACCACTACCACCACCTGCATCCAAAGCGCATCTCATTTTCCAAGGACCGAAGAGAAAATCCGTTCTTCGTATAAATCCATTTTTACAATAATTGCCATAGCAACCATATTGATTTATGGATCGGGAGAAATCCCGCTCGGTAATTAATTAGCATTTTGGATCGAAAGTGAAAAACATTGGCCTATTAGTAATTTTGTCAGTGATAAATTAAAAGACAACAGCAACTAATTTAAATATCAGCCTTCCATAAAAACTGTCACGAGCCGTTGGACAGCCGCCATTTTTTTTTACCAGAATATAGATGAACATATTATTCAGTCTCATTTAGCAGGAGAGAAGCTAATAAATCGACCTTTGACTGAATTCATTTTTCTTTTTTGGTACTAAATTCTTGCACAGGGATCACCATTTGTAATGAATTCAACTCTTGATATTTACAGCCTATCAAACTGTCATCTATTAGACATTTCCTCTTTCTTTTTCAGTTTTCCTTTTTTTCTCTTTTCTTTCCTTCTTTATTTCATCATATTCTGTAATTATTTCTTCTTTTCTTTTTCTATTTCTTTTTCTTATGTCTTTCGTTCGTTGGTTAAGTCGTTCTATTGTTCTTCTTTTTCTTCTTCTTCTTCTTCTTCTTCTTTTTCTTCTGTCTTTCCTTCTTCTTTTTTCTTATTTTGTCTTTCTTTCTTTTTTTCTTTTTCTTTTTCAGTCTTTATTTTTTCTGTTTTCTTCTTTTTCTGTCTTCTGTATATCTTTCTGTTTTCTTCTTCTTCTTCTTCTTCTTCTTCTTCTTCTTCTTCTGTCTTTCTTTCTATCTGTCTTTCTTTCTTCTGTCTTTCTTCTTTCTTATCCTGTCTTTCTCTCTTCTTCTGTATTTTTTCTTCTTCTGTATTTTTTCTGTTTTCTTTTCTTCTTCTTCTTCTTCTTCTTCTTCTTCTTCTTCTTCTTCTACTTCTTCTTTTTCTTCTGTCTTTCCTTCTTCTTTTTCTTCTTTTGTCTTTCTTTCTTTTTCTTCTTTTTCTTTTTCAGTCTTTCTTTTTTCTGTTTTTTTCTTTTTCCGTCTTCTGTATATCTTTCTGTTTTCTTTTCTTCTTCTTCTTCTTCTTCTTCTTCTTCTTCTTCTTCTTCTTCTTCTTCTTCTTCTTCTTCTTCTTCTTCTTCTGTCTTTCTTCTTCTTCTGTCTTTCTTCTTCTCTTTCTTCTTCTTCTTCTTTTTCTGTCTTTCTTCTTCTTCTTCTTCTTCTTCTTCTGTCTTTCTTTCATCTGTCTTTCTTTCTTCTTCTGTATTTTTTTCTTCTCTTTTTCTTTCTTCTTCCGTCTTTTTCTTTTTTTTCATTTTCTATCTTTCTTATTCTTCTGTCTTCATTTTTCTTCTTTTTCTTTCTTGATCTGCCTTTTTCTTTTGTCTTTTTTCTCCTGTCTTTCTTCTGCTTTTTCCTTTTCTGTATTCATTTCTTCTCCTGTCTTTCTTTTTCTTCTTCTCTTTCTGTCTGTTTAAATTCTTTATATCTTTCTGCTTCTGTTTTCCTTCTTCGTTCTTTCTTTTTGTTTTGTCTTTCTAATTTTGCTACTCTTGTCTTTTTTTCTTCTACTTCTATTTTTCTCCTAATTCTTCTACTTTCATAGCACCGTTTCTGTATTAATCGTATAAGCTTCATGCCGTATATTTTTTTACTAATAAGTCATCGCTTTACAAAGTTAAAAGTCACCAAAAGGGTGGCCTGGCGCGTCCGGAGTCAGGTCGGGGTTGTTGTCTAAGCCGATATGAAGCGGAACCCGAAATCGGCAGTGAGAACAATGCTTCACTGAAGACCACGCTTGATGCATCATTCTCTTTCCTTTCACGTGGTGATTGTTGGTGTCCGTGGGGAAATATGCGGGGCTGCAGAGTCAGGGGTCATCATCTCCTCTACACTTATGACTGCGAAAGCAAGACACACTAGTGTTTGTAGGTAAAAAATAATTAATATTTATTCATTAAAATATTTTATATATACATATATATATATATATATATATATATATATATATATATATATATATATATATATGTATGTATATGTATATATATATGTATATATACATATATATACACATATATATATATACACATATATATATATACACACACACACACACACACATATATATATATATATATATATATATATATATATATATATATATATATATATGTATATATATGTTCATTGATGCTACCAAAACATCTATTTGCTATAGATCGATCAAAACAGAGATTTTTTTCAGTTGGTGTTTATTTATTTATTTGCATGAAACGAAATCATCCCTACGCGCGTTTCATAACTAATGCAAACGAAATTTAAACAAACCAATTTGGCTTTATTCTTATGCTCTGCAATTATTCGGGGGAAAAAAACTATACAAAAAGAACTATACAAAAAAATCATTTTTAGGTGAAAATAGTCATTCGTTCATTCCCAACGTTGTCGAGGGATTTAATTAAAGGACAAGTGTGTATGGAAAATAAAAAGTTCTATTCCACTTACATTTTTTTTGCTGTAATTGCCACATACATTCAATTATCTGCTCTACCAGAAAAAAAACGTTGGCGTATGAAGTTTTGATATATATATATATATATATATATATATATATATATATATATATATATATATATATATATATATATATAAAAATATTTGTTATTGTTTATTTATCTATGTACGTATACGTTTCGTCCTTTTTCAATCGGGACTCTTCAGCATAGAGATATGACTATTCACTACCGGTCACACGATTCGAAACCCTGGATTACAAGTATTTTTCAACCCAAATCCAACGTCGCTAACCGATCGGCCAATTCTGAATAGCTTATAGACAATGATAATTTTAACACATTTAAAGCGGCAAGACGTACATATATATATATATATATATATATATATATATATATATATATATATATATATATATATATATATATATATATATATATATATATATATATATATATATATATATATATATATGTTACACACTATATACAATGCACCCAACCAGAAAATAGAAAAATACCTCTCAACAAGTTCAGAGTTTACTTGTCGAACCAAAATTTAAAAAAATGAAATCTATTCATTTAATAGCAATGCCATTTATTAAACCCAATGGATACAATGGAAACATGTATAAGAAAAATTAAATTGAAATAACACTTTGTAGAGCGCAACAAACGAAAGACTCATTCTTAACATCTTGTACGAAGAGAGACAACAGAAGATGAATTCCACTCAATAAACGTAACACAGAAATCGATCTGCGTATATGTTATGAAAGCAGAGAAATTAACTAGATCATTTTCAACGCAACAAAAACGCCGAAAAAAACCCTCCATATTATTAATCTAATTAATTAATCTAATTAATTAATCTAATCTATATAGTGTCATCATACGCATCAAAAACGTTTACTGAGATAGCCAAGATTATATTTACTATAAACATGAAATAACACAACAATTCTACGAACTTATTAAATCAGTTATTAAAAAGACAGCATCCATAGACAGACAACCATGACAAGGTGCTGGGACCCTACGAAGGATTTACGGAGATTTAAGATGCTAGTATACATTAAGAAAACTGTATCGAGAAAATGCAATTTATTATTCACATGAGTTATAAAAATTGAACCTGAAAAGAAAGGATGTTTAGATTACGGATCGAGTAAAAAAACTGCTGGTAAAGGCCAGGAGAAAACTGGTTACGCGAGAGAACTTTAATTGTTCGAAAACGAGGTCGAGTAATGTACATGACTAATCCCGCCCCGAAAGAAAAGGCTTAGAACTACCAATGAGATTGTGTGTTGATTGAGTTGATAACATTTCGTCCGGGCAATGCCAAGTGATCTTGCCTGACTATATAAAGAGTTGCTCAGAGCGAATTTATCATATTTAGTTTTTGAGGGTTTTTTTTTTTAGATTAGAAACAGTCAGCGCGAGACTGAGTTGAGAGATGCGTTCTACCTGCCTCCTGAATTGAGCGGATTCGTTTTTCTGAAAACCCGGATGGAAAAGTCGTTTCGCGTCGATCGTCCACTGAGTGGCGAAGTCGCAAGTTGAAGAAAGCAAAGACACTACCACCTCTATCTACGAAAAGACTGAAATTCATGTACATACCAGTTTGAAGAAAAATATATATTATAACCTTAAAAACAAATCAAGAGCTTTGTTTAGTTCTAGAATTATTTGGACTCTCTGTTTGAGTTCACCATTTTGTTTTCATGCGCCTGTTTTCAACCAGTTGATAAGTCTACCGCGCAACGTCGTACATGCTTCTTGACTAGACCAAAACACAACGTGGCAGAAGATACTGTCTGACGTTTCGACCTGACACTTCCCAGCCTCTTCCAAAGGATGGATTTCAGCGACTTGGCGTCTCCGAGAACGACCAAAAATTGCGGACACGCCACATGAACCGACGCCGAAGTTACCAGTCCGGAACGACAATAAAGTGTCTGAAAGGGAACACGACGGTATCTGGTTGCTGGCAAAAAGGACAGGGTCACACAACAACTTAAATATAAGAATAAAAAAGCTAGACAAGGCCACATTTCTATGGTCTTCACTTATGGCCAAACTAACCCATCATCTAAGTAGAGATTTGATAATACTTCGATTAGACCCCAGCAATTACTCCATCTCTAATAAACTATTTATTAATGTTCAAAGACAACAATAAAATGTATTAACTAAACTTACTACATCCAAAAAACACTTACACAACTGTTATGGTGTGATGGTAATCTACCCTATATCGTGACTATATTAACTCTTCCAGAAACTATGTGTAGAGGAGTTTACGACGAAGGACGGGGCAGCTTCTGTTGCTCAGAGACTCTTGACTGGAAGATACCAGCTGAAGATCTGTTCTCAGGCTCCCAGGCATGGCCTCCCCTATTTTGAGTAGGTTTATTGCTTACTGCCTTAGGCGCCCCGATAGTGGAACGACAGGCAATTTTTTATAGGTCAGAATGCTCTTTCTTTATGGGCGCTGGCTTCACTCTCTCCACATTCCGGCCTTGTGCCACATCTTCCTGCGGTGGAAAGGAAGTAAATACCAGCAGGCTTGGAGCAGCTTCTTTTGCACAGAGACTCTTGACTGGAAGATACCAGTCGAGGATCCGTTCTCGACAATCAGTTCGACAGAAACTTGACCATTTCGGTGAGCTTTTATCTATCGGGCTGAGGTATTTTCCTGGGTAGTACTAGGAGGTGCACCTTCCCAGGCATTGCCTCCCCTCTTTGGGGTGGAGTTAGTTCATTGCTAACCGGACCTGGGAATGCCGACGGGGCTTACCAGGCTATGTTAGGAGGTCAGAGTACCTCTTCTTTAGGGACGCTGACTTGATTATCCCTACCTTTCGATCTTGTGTCACATCTTCCTGCAGTAAGAAGGAAGTAAATACCCAGTATCGGAGTAGATTTTCTGTAACATATTATTCTGTACTTCTGTAAATACACACTCTTGTAAATATACCACCCTGTTGTCTTATTTATTATCGGCCATTCAAGGTCACAACAAAATATTACCATCGACAAAACTACTGCGTGTATACAAGAAAATATGACGATACAAATTAGAAATGTTAATTCATAAGAAACTCTTTATTTTATTAATATGCAAATTATGGAAAATCTACCGTTGTTTGTGGGTATTTGAGGAAAAACTATATATACGGTATATTGTTTTGTATTATAGAATGAAATAAGCGTAGGTCGTTTTAAAGTTTATAAAGCTAGGATAGGTGGAAAAACTGTTTTTCCACCTATCCTAGCGTCTATAATATTGAGATGTTGCACGCGAACCGGATTACATTCTAAGCGCGTGCAAAATTCAAAAGTAGGATTGCTTAACGGCTAAGAATTTGGTAATGTTAGTTACTATGCTAGACACCTTAAAATGTTGCGACTAATTTCGTAATTCATATTATTGATTGTGGGAATTTTTAGTTTTTATGTAAAGGGCTTCAATAATTTTTAATCTGGCGATGTTGGTATTGTGAAGTAGTATTTTAGTATTATTAACTAGAATGTGTCTATATTGAGAAGGGAGTATTGATTTACTCCTCTCCAGGAGTTAGGCACAAGTCCAGTTTTTATCTTACTCCCACAAGTAAGATGTGACCCAAGGTCGGGTCGGGAAAGTGGGGTTTAAAAATTGCCTGGGCAGCCCCGTCGGCATTCCCCGGTAGGGGCACCTCAGGCAGTAAGCAATAAACTTACTCCTCCCCAAAGAGGGGAGGCAAAGCCTGGGAGGGTGGACCTCTCAGAACTGCACAGGACAGACCCATTGACCGGCGTAAATCAAGACCCGAAGGCCAAGACAACACCAATATGGGGTGCAGTATCCATCGGAACAGATACTACGTTTTGATCTTAGCCAAAAGGCCAAGATAAGGGAGTAGTCATGTTTATTTTAGGTGTTGACAAATGAGGCTGATGTCGGAGATATCTAATGTGAGTCTTCTGGAAAGTATTGAGGTAGTGAATCCGATGTAACAATTAGTTTTATTATTATTGTCGGAGATACATTCTCCCATGGGACATTGAAACTGATAAATTACATTGGTTCTTCCTAATGTGTTTTGGGGTTGAAAATTTTATTTTTAACTAAATGGTTTACTCTTTTAATTGTTTTATAATAAATGATTAATCTTATTTTATTATTACTGTTAATGAGGAATATGTATCGATGTGTTATTTTTTTGATAGCTTTTTCATCCAATTTAAAGTTCGGATGCATTTGCTTACAGTAGAATAGATTAATGTAGTGGGAATTATTTAGCTGATTATTATTAGTATTGTCTAAGTGTCTAATCATTAATTTTATTTGTTCGTCTTCAATATAATTGGGAAATTGCTTAACACCTTTTAATTCGTTAAGGAATATTTTTCTGGTTACAAAAACATTAAGCAAGTCCTAATTAAGAATGAATTCCCCAATTATATTGAAGACGAAAAAATAAAATTAATGATTCATGATACATAATATATTGTGATTTATCAATGGTGCAACTATTCTCTGTAATATTTTTAAGTGCTGAATTGCAAAGAAAGTTAAAAAGAGAGATCCCCAAAGAGGCATGACAACTACTAAAACTCTGGATATTGCTTGTCATCGTGCACACTGGATGACGTCACAAAGGGGTGAATGATAAGAAAGGTTGTTGTGAGAGGTGAATGGCGTAAATAATTGAGAGTAAAATATATATATATATATATATATATATATATATATATATCAAATACTGAACCAACAGATCACGGGAGTAGGCTACTAAAAATCGTATATAAGAGATGTTTCTTGTCAATCCTTACATATCCGATATGATATCAGGAGAGGAGAAAGTAGAAATTAGGTTTACTTTCCGCAGTAGCGTAACTCTCGCTTCACTTATTTTGTCCTTTAGTCCTCATATTCAATGAGCGATGTTTCTGACAAAGGGGGAACAGTTGCTGTTTACTGGGTCGGAATCTATCCATCTAACACTTACGTTGGCTAGTTTTTGACCTTGAAGTAGTGTTTTTCTTTCTTTATATCCTTACATCAGGTGACTTTATGCCTTGTCTGGAGCTATTTCCATTAATAAATAAATAAATAGATACACATATATAAGTATACTAGTTGAAACACCCACCTATGCCGGGTTTCCCAACTTTTCTTGAATTTTATGGCCAAGATTAGAAGTTTAAAAACAGCTCTTAAATAGTTGTTTTTATCTATTTTTTATTTAAAAGTTCTGGCTTTTAACGACGATCGATATCGACAAAGAAAATAACTGAAACGCTATAGCAAAAAATAAAATAAGATAACAAATTAACTCGTGCGAGATTCGAACTCACGATGACACAAAATATTTGAACCGAAAGCAAACACTTCATCCACACGGCAACCGATCAAAGAAACATATTTTGCACTCATTTTAGTATATTATAAAACATACTAAAATGAGTTCAGCGTAGGGATTTTACCTCTCCGCATGGATCTAAAATAGTTCGATTGTCTAAAATGAGTTCAGCGTAGGGATTTTACCTCTCCGCATGGATCTAAAATAGTTCGATTGTCTAAAATAAAGGGACTGTTATAGGTGATGCG
The DNA here is from genome assembly GCA_963556195.1 of Sepiola atlantica. Taxonomy (NCBI): domain Eukaryota; kingdom Metazoa; phylum Mollusca; class Cephalopoda; order Sepiida; family Sepiolidae; genus Sepiola; species Sepiola atlantica. Next base: position 21,887,247 of record OY744547.1, on the reverse strand, counting down.
CCAGATTTCCATGACTTCGCGTCGGCAACAATCGGGCAGGTCTAGGAAGCGTCCGAGAGCTGAGGAAGTATTAACCAATCAGGTTGCAGCATTCATTCGCCAAGCAGGCTATATATAGCAAGCAGCCGACAATATTTGGAAGAAAACAATAATCGCGTTCTATTGCAACAACAATGAATTATTATCAGCTGTGTCAAGTCATCGAATCTCTGGAAGGACTAATTCAAAAGCGTAACATTATTATTTATTTCTTTGTTTTATGTTTAAAAAAAAAATTTACAAAATTTTACCGGTCCCCCCCCCCCCCAAAAAAAATAAACCCACCATTATTTTCACAAACAAATCAAAACATTTACATATACACATTTTTTTTTACATATTTCACCCCAAACAAGGCAGTCCGACACTGTAGACGTAAAGGGTTACTGAGAATTTCGGTGCGGATTATGGGTAACACCCCAAGTTGGGAGCTGTGTAGCGAGATGTCTGTTTACATTAGTTTTAAACCTCTGCATGTCGGTAGGGCGTTGAAACAGGGAGCAGGGAGGAAGTTTCAGAGGCCAGCAGCACGAGGAAAGAAGCTATTAGAGTAGAAGGCTCTCCGGCATCTGGGGACCTCCACAGTGAATGGATGGGATTTAGCTGATTGTCGAGTTGGTCTAGTGAATTTACGTCGAGGGGACACCAGAGTAGCCAGTTCATCGGAGCACAATCGATTGAAGTATTTGTAAAAAAAGCACAAGGATGCTACATTGCGGCGATGGGACAGGGGTTGAAGCTTGGTTGACAGTAAGAGACCTATTAGGTTGGCGGCTCTTTTTTGGACTTTGTCTAGGAGGGAGAGACTAGTGGATGATGCACCAGCCCAGATGTGGCAACACTACTCTATGCATTGGCGGATGGTGGCTTTGTAGAGATACAGGATAATGTCGGTGTGAGGAGTTTACTAGCACGGTAGAGGGTTCCCACCTTCTTTGCTGCAGCCTTGGCAATGTCTTCAATGTATTTGTTCCAATTCATGTTACCTGTGAAGAATAGGCTGAGGAGTTTGAATGTTGAACTCTCAGGTAGGGTGTTATTTGCCATGACAACTGGTGGTTGTTGAGGTTTCTTGTAGTTATTGAGGCAAAGGAACTTTGTCTTTGCGACATTAAAAGCTACCAACCATTTATGACTCCAATCCACTACAGCCTGAAGGTCATTTTCTAAGGATTCAGCTATTGCCTCGGATATGATCGTGCCCGTTTTGCCAACATGACGAGAGTAAAGCGTGGTGTTGTCCGCAAATCTACCAATTTCAGACTTGATTTCGTCATCAGGGAGATCGTTTATGAAGATCAGGAACAATAAAAGTCCAAGGATAGATCCCTGGTGTACACAAGCATTTATGTCATGTTGCTTGGATGAACGATCATCGAGGACAACCTGGATCTTTTATTTGGTTCGGAAGGATCTAATTGTATTAAGTAACTGCCCAGTAATACCGTATGAGCGTATTTTCAAAAGAAGCCCTTTATGTCATACCTTGTCATTGATTGACAATGTTTCATTTGGTCCACAAAAAAATAAAAATATATATATTTACAGTTCTTCAGCTACGGTTTGTTCGTATTCTTTTTCTTTTTATCTATGTATTTTTTTTGAAAGTCTTCCATTAAGCGCTTGGCAGTTTCAGTTTCTTTTTTGTCTCGTCTCGCCAGCGCGCGGGCACTTCCGCGACCTGTCCGATCGTTGCCGACGTGAAGACATGGAAATCTGGCACGTCAGCCATAAGAGTACCATAATAAATAAAGAAACACAAACTAAAATAGATATCAAATAAAAATGTCTTATTAAAGTAAATATATACCAGTGAACATTCATCAAGTACATTTAATCTATTTTTAATTTAAAAAAACCCGGATGTTTTCTCTTCAAAGTAAACAATACGCCAAATACGATTTGACGCGAAAAGTTAAAATTATCAATATAAGTATGTTCTTCGCTCAACTAAAAATGAACGCTAAAAATGTCGGAACATTTGTTTCTAATGTTATTTTAATGTGTTTTTAATTTTGAATGATAAGTTTTAAAAAGGTTTAAGAATCTCTGATATCGATAAGGACATCAGATCGAAGCTGCTGATTCCAAATCTGCAGTTAGTTTTGCTCTTAAATCAATTGTTTAATTATGATGCTTCAATACACATGCATACACGTTTGCTTTATATATATATATATATATATATATATATATATATATATATATATATATATATATATATATAGTATGAAAAGTCACACATGGAAGCGTTGATGAAATGGCAATAATAATAAGAATATTTTGAAAAATATTTTGAAAACTTGGACAACGCATTAATTTATGTTTTTTAAAATAAATGATTTATTTACTTTAAAAACTTGAGTACTTTCGGTGTTATACACGCTTGTCAAAAATATAAGCATACTTTTTTCCTCTTCTTTCTTTGTTTAATCTTCCTTGATTGAGACATATTTATCGCAGTCAAGTTGAAATTCGTCTTGATGTTATCGACGATTAATGTTGATATGCCGCTGTGTGTAGCACGCGGTTACGTGAATAAGGTAGTATGAAAAGTTACACATGGAAGCGTTAATGAAATGGCAATAATAAGGAGAATATATATATATATATATATATATATATATATATATATATAAATATTTAATTAAATTAAAGATAATTGAATTATCGTTTAATAATAATCTATCGTGATAATATAAAGCTCAGTATATTGAATAGAGCAATCAATTCGAGAGATGAAAGAGGAGAATAAAAAATTGTAAAGATACAATATTTATTAGAAGATCAACAGTTCAGAGCAAGGAGATTCATATCCTTAATCCATGGATTTTCAAAAATAAACTCGTTTCATCAGAGGATATGGAAAAAACCGACAATGTAATTGTTAATATTACCGGCAACATTTAACTTTGAAAATTTTACATAAAACAAAATAAAGACCAAAGGTAAAGAGTCTTATGTTCAGATGAGAGCGTAGAGTCAGGGTGGACACTGTCCAAAAACACGTCAAAATAACAACAGCTGTTATATTGGAAATAAATGTTTGAAATTGTTTAGGAATCCAAATGTTTTCGTTAAGAGGCTGATATTCAGACGGCAATTGGTAAAGTCTAGTTTATCCTGTTTGTGCAGTAGTTTCTAGCTGGTAATATATATATATATATATATATATATATATATATATATATATATATATATATATATATATATATATATATATATATATATATATATATATATATACATGTGTGTGTGTGTGTGATTATTTTTATTTACACAGAGATGTACAAAATCTGCGACACTGGCATGTCGATGTTATCGATTAACAGCTATTATAAAATGAGATCTCACCAGGAAGAGTTAGAATCTAATCTTAACCTTAGATCATATTTGGAAAGATATATATGATCTAAGGTTAAGATCGGATTCTAACTCTACCTGATCAGATCTCAATTTATAATAGCTGTTTTTGCCAGTGTCGCAGATTTTGTACATGTCTGTGTAAATAAAAATAATCATATATACAAGCTCTATTTGATATTGAGCACTTTTTATGAACCCAGTTGAAATTCTTTAGATTTCTACCCTGTGGATGTTTTACCTGGATTATATATATATATATATATATATATATATATATATATATATATATATTGTTGGTGATTTTATTATTCCATTAATTGCGACAAAATATATGCTGTTTCATTAGCATATATTTTGTCGCAATTAATGGAATAATAAAATCACCAACAAAAAATATATTTTGCTCTGAATTTTCATTGAGCACTCTCATAAACATATATATATATACATATATATATATATATATATATATATATATATACATATATATATATATATACATATATATATATATATATACATATATATATATATATATATATACATATATATATATATACATTATATATATATATATATATATATATATATATATATAGAAAGAGGGAGAGAGAAAGAGGGAGAGAGAGAGAGAGAGAGATGACGTTTTTTTAAATAGTTTATTCCTGTTTTGCTATTAATTACAGTTTGTTTTTTCGCGTGATGTTTTCGTTGCTAATTAGCTCTAACAATAATCTGCCGCGAAACATCCGAACGAAGATTAGTTTCTTTAGAAACATATAGGTATATACACCGTTCTATATTCTGGCAGTTATTCATCGTACAATCAACTTTTTGTTTCTTTCTCCTGTTTGCTAGTCTAGTCTTTACAGGATGCACAAATAGGTGTCTATAGCTTTATGTATAACAAGCTATCCTTATCCGGTGTAGCCCGGGATTAAAAATGTATTAATATTAAGTAATAGATTTAAAAAAAAAAGAGAGGTAAAAAAAAGGAAACGGTAGATGGCGAAAGCCGAGATCAAAAACAGGACTTTAAGATGTTCAGTCTGATCCACTACCATATGAGCTGATATACAGTAAGTTGGTCATGTGATAAAGCTAAACTTTGATTGTTATACAATAAAATAGCTGTCCCTATCCGGCATTGCCCGGGACTAAATGTATTAATATTACAAATAGATACAGAAAAAAACCCCGAAAAAAAACCAATGTATTAATATTAAAAATAGATGGAGAAAAAAAGAAAAAAAGAAAACGCGGATGGCGAGAGCTGAGATCGAAAATAGAACCTTAAGAAGTTTAGTTTGATTTGCTACCATCCGAGCTATATACAGACAGTTGTTCATGAGATAAAGCTAAGCTTCAATAAATGAAACATGCCGCTGAGGCTTTTATTAGTTTGCTACTATTGAAAACTGTCACCATTGTAAAATAATTCCGAGTGGGATTAAATTTTCTTTGACAGAAAGTTAATAGAAATACATTTTTTTTTGTTAAGAACATAAGCCAAGTTTCCACAAAGGAAACTGGAGAATCAGAATAAAATATTGAGTTTGTAGGTCGTATGTTATCGGCGATAATACATGCAAAATAGACAGACTCTTCTTTATTATAGAGATTCGCCTGCTAAACACAGAATACATATTGTTGTATACTATGCGAGCTGTCCCTACTCAGCGTTGGCCGGGATCAAACAATCTATTAATATTAAGCAATGGAAAAAGTGGATAGCAGATGTTCAGTCTGATCCATTACCATATGAGCTAATATACAGTAAGTTGGTTATGTGATAAAGCTAAAATTTGATTGTTATATAATAAACTAGCTCTCTCTATCTGGCAATGCCCTAGATTGTGTAATCTATCTAATAATACGCTATGTCAATTTCATGTTCGTACGTACGTTATAACCCTCCACCTTTTTTTTAAAAGATAGGATCGCCTGATCTCCGAAAATACAATGCAAAAGAAAAGTAATTTTTAAAATTTCATTTGTTGCGGCTGTTGTGTCGAACGTTAAACTCGAGCTGAAAACACGTTCTTGGCTAGGATCATAGTGTAATATCTGTTTTGTCCAAAGATGGTACAATAATATCGTGGGGTCTGCATTGGCACCGAATGACCAGAGAATGGAAATATTTCACACACTCTTACAAGAGATAGACTCCCCCATAAATAGATAAATTCTGAAACTACATTAACCAGATTACTTGGATAAGTATGTCTAAGTTTAAACAAAGGTTACAGAATAATATCGTGAGGTCAACATTCGCACCGGATGTCCATAAAATTGAACATTTTTAAGCACAGAAGAAATATACAACAGATGAAAGATAAAACTGTGGGATTTTCACGGGTCGTTATTTATTAATATTAAGTAATGAATTTTACAAAAAAAGAAAGACAAAAAAAGGAAAAATCAGATGGCGTGAGCCAAGGTCGAACACGAAATCTTAAGAAGTTCAGTCTGATTCTCTACCATATGAGGTATATATATATATATATATATACAGCAGGTTGTTTATGTAATGAAGGTAAGCCTTGATTGTAATATATTACACTAGCTGTCCTTATTCAGTGTTGCCCGGGATTAAACAATATATTAATATTAAGTAATGGATTTTCTAAGGAGAGAAATAAAAGCGGATGGTGAGAGCCAGAATCGAAAACGGGGCCTTAAGATGTTTAGTCGGATGCGCTATCATGTGAGTTATATACGACAGGTTGTTTACGTGATAAACCTAAGCCTTATTAAAAGTACTATGATGTTGTTGTTGTTGTTATTGTTGTTGTTGGAGGAGGAGGAGGAGGAGGAGGAGGAGGAGGAGGAGGAGGAGGAGGAGGAGGAATAAGTGAAGGGGGGAGGAGGACGAGGAGCCTTTGAGATGGTGATATCGTCTGCTTTTGATCGCGGTACTTTTCATGGATTTGAAGCACTTAATGTGCCTGGAAGATTTCAGGCTACTTCCGACACCGAGGTCCACAAGGATTAGTAGTTGCTCTTTGTCGTCGAGAAAAGTCTTCATATGTAGGCAATAATTGGCGATTTCACACAATGGTTTTGTCCTCACTCTGCATTTCGGTAGATGATTGAAAGTCCTTGCTTACCGTAGATTGTCCACAGATGTATTGGCAAGAACGACTTCAGACACCTTTGGATTTCACTAGAGGCCCTGTAGCTGGGCTGCAATCATAATATAGCTGGGCGTCAGATCAATTCGCCTTAAATGGCCTTTTCAAGGAATTAAAGCCCCCTATTGTATAGTTCTGACACTACCCGTTGCCATACCCCTGCCAAGTGGGAAAGAAGTTGGACTTTAAGGATGGGCTGCTGCTGTGTTATTCCATTTTATTGTCGGTCATTATTGAAATATGTCACCAGTGTAAAATAATTTCGAATGGGATACAATTGTATTTGTCCCTTATGTGGAATCGTCCGCCAGGCGCTGGTGAAATCGAAGCCAGTATTCCAGATCCCAGAGCTACTCCAGCCTGCTTGGTTTGGTAGTTTGGTAGTTTTGTTTTACGGCATATCAACCCTTTTTGGGTTATTTAATGCCGAATCTGGTCTTGTTTTCTTCTCTTTTTTGTTTCTTTCCCCTTTTAATATCTGTTTCTATTTAACCCATAGTTGGGACCCTAACAGGTACGACCACTCCGGGTCAGGGTGGACCTGGGAGCAATGGTAATTAAGAGGAGGCTCCACATTCCCCAAAGTCCGTAAGCCGGATCTCACCATCGGATGTAGTTTAAGGTCATATCCAGGACCGGGAGTAGGGTAGGAAAAATAAAAATAAAAAAGGGGAGGGAGAAAGGGAGAGGGGCTGTTGTTTTTGTTTTTGGTTTTGTAGAACATAATTAAGTTTTACAAAAAAAAAAAAAAAAAAAAACGTCAATGTAGGTGAATTTCGTCTCAGGGAGCTACAGGGCAGCCTGATCTGGTATCACCAGACTCCAGCCTGCTGCAACTGGAGGCGCATAATAAAGAGATCATTGTCTGCCAGTCTTCGGGCGTCGAAGAATGGGAAAGGTGGAAGAGATCCTCCAACCGATTTGTCCCAGCAGATTTTGCCGGCCAACCGAAACCGTTGCCCGTGCGTGCCCGCTACCGTGGCCAAGGCACTGCTGAGACTTGAGCATCACTTGATGACTAGTGGACCGGACCACCTGCTGATGACGGTTTGCAAAGGTATTACACCTCCATGACACCCATACACCCGTAAGAGTAATTTTGTAAGCGGCTGGTAATAAAAGCGGCTACTTCTATTTGTAAACCGGTTCGTATTAACCAATTATCGAGTATTAATGTTAACGTTAAATTAAACGTTTGGACATGAAAATAATAAAGAAAAATGTTTTGGATATATCATGTTTTTTTTTTTTTGGACCCCCGATTTTATAAATCGGGGGACTTATGTTTTGAGGCATGTCCGTCCGTCCGGATTTTTCTCCGCAACCATCCATTGAATTTCTCTGAGATTTTGCATGAAGTTGTAACTTTGGTCAGGTTAGAAAGTGACATTCTCCGATTTTTGATAAAACATCTGGTTAGCCCCCCCCCCCAGGGGGTCAAAAGGCCCCGAAATGGCAAAAAATGACATTTTTTGCCCCATAACTTTTCATCCATCGATTCAATTTCTCTGAAACTTGGCACAAATGTGGAGGCAATTGTTCTTAATAGAAAATAAGTATCGCTGACCTTGGAAAAAATCTGGTTCGCACCCCCAGGGGGTCAAAAGCCCCCAAAATAGGCAAAAATTACCCTTTTCTCCCATAACGTTTGATCCATCCATTCAGTTTTTCTGAAACTTGGCCAAAATGTAGAGGCAATTGTTCTGGATATAAAATGAGCATCCTTGACCTCAGAAAAATTCTGGTTCGCGCCCCCATGGGGTAAAAGGGGGGATAAAAAAATGACCCAAATTGCGCAAATGTATTGCATTTTACACTCGCCACATCGAGTCACATACAGAGGGGGGAACCACGCACGCGCGGCTTGTTCGTATTTAGAATGTTCGCAACTGCCAAAAATGTAAAGCATGTTTGTTTTGTAATACCTGCGCATGTTTTGTATTTCGACAGTTTACCTACAATTAGTAATGTTACGAAACCTAATCTGAGAGCAAACCCTTTCCGTCCCTGCAGAGGACAACATGGTCGTCTTCAAGTCGAATGTAAACAAATACTTGTCGAGGCGTTCTCTTAAGTAATCAATTTTCATTTTTTCTATCGTTTTCAATTCTCTGATAGTATTGTTTCGTCATCCAACTGACAATCTCTTTAACCCTTATCCTCGACTCGCTTTTGGCCTTGGTAGGTAGTGATTGATTAGAATAAAAAAGTTGAAGGTGCAAAAGTAAAAACAAAAGTTTTATTCCATTCTTTTTAACACTCAGACACTCGATTTTTTCTTGTCATTGATTTTATCGTAAATTCGTGAAAATCGGATTGATTCATAATTACCATCCCGTGTAAAATTACCATCCCGTGTAAAATTCTATCCTACATAAATTGTGACTAATATTTTGGTGTAATCCGATTGTCGGGGTAAACACAGAAAACAACAAGGAAACTCCAACAAGGATACACAATACGGTTTACTTAACACAAGATCAAAAGGGAACATCGCCGCTAATGAAAAGGACATTAGCACAGTTGTGAACAACTCCTTCAAATCAACAAGTCGCTGTATCAAGATGGCGAGCATAGCCAGGTAGGTTCTCTACCTGATCCAGCGACTCTTTCTAAGCTCAACAGAAGACGCTTACTATTCCTATACATACCCCTGGTACGGCCCATTCAAGCAACACATCCCTATCTTCAAAAAGATATCGTACACCTAGAATGTGTTCAACGGATGGAAACCAGTATGGTGACGGGATTTCCTACGATTATCTTTAAAGAATAAACCTGTCTTTATTTGTATTTTCTCTTCTTCTATATACCAATATGAAGACACTCTATTTCTCAACGTTTGTCATCGATAACTTTGATAAATCGATGTTTGATTCGGACTAGCCAATTGTTCGTTTGTTATCCTTACACTATGTTCTTTAAATAAAAATGTACTTCGATTCACTTTCTTTCGCTAATATACTGTTACAATGAAGGCATTTTTCGATATTTAGTTTAATTTAGTTCCATGCAGGGTACGAAGGAGGCCTTATTCATGCATACATCATACTCAACAAAGAATGCAAATTAACCTTTTGATGAGCTTTTTCTAGTCGCGGACTTCGTGGTCACTCGGAAAATATGCCCCATCGTCGTCTTCGTCTCAACAGAAGAAAGACACCATTCCCTGTCCGCGTTTCTGCTTCCTGAAACAGCTTGCCAGGAGAGGTCATGGTGATGCCTATCATATCCAAGTTTAATGTCTCCTTGAGCAAAAGTATAGATGCTGTTGTGACCTTGAAGGGCCGATAATAATTTAGACAACACGGTGTGTATTTACAGAAGTACAGAATAGTATGTTACATAAAGTCTGCGTCTGATACTGTGGCTATGACTGCCACCAATGACTGCCGCCATGACAGCTACGACACTTCGTCGTAACTCTATTCATAGTCTCTGGAAGAGTCCATCTACTCCAAAATAGGGTAGATCAACATAACACCATAACAGATGACATATCTTCTAACAGTCTTTTTACATGGCATGCTATACTTTGCTATTTTTGGGACAATAGAATTGATTGAAATAGGTTAATATTTATGTTTAAAAAAGTATAATTGTTTATATGAAGTCGGACACAGATATAGAAAAGTAGAAAATTATTTTTATTAATTTCGTAAGCGGCTGGTCCTATTTAGGTCGTAAATGAAAAATGCCTCCAGTCTAACAAACTTTCTGGCCGGAATAAGTATTTTCTTCTGAAATAAACCGAAGCGAATTACATTTTAGTGCAAAGAACATGTTGCAAGGATAGAAAAGGAAGACAGCGCTAATCTGAATCAAATATTTGTCAAATGCAATACTGTGTGCGTCTAAGTTCGAGAATCCGACGGACTTATCTTATATATTTGTATACTTAATTGTTGTGCACGTACATGTGTATCTGTGAGTATATATGTGTTGTATATGTATATATATATATATATATATATATATATATATATATATATATATATATATATATATATATATGTGTGTGTGTGTGTGTATACATATATGTTTCTCACTGTGTTTCATTTTACTTCAGTTGAAGTTTTCAGAAATCAAGGGGCCCCTTTCCTGGAGTTAACACTTGATTCCTATATGAGATACATAGATATTCAAATATTCTATTAAGGTTCCCCCTTACTTCTGAAACGTTGAGTTAGTAAAGTTAATTTTCCTCTCTATAATAGACAAGTTAACTATGTTATAATATATCTTTCTTGTGGTCTGTTTGTCTTACCGGATTCCAGGACAATAATTCATTTTTGTCTGGTGGAATCTCCACCAAAGTGATGTTACTTGAGATAACATTACTTGTTGAGGGTGCATCATTCCTTATATAAGCCAGTGCATAGCCGTGTCGAGAGGATCATATTTGGGCTTCGAATACTATGTTATTTTGAATATTTAGTCAGGGTTTACTTGTAGGGTGAAGTATCCTCATGTCAGGTTGAGAGACCGAAGACACTCGAGTATTGCATCTAGTAGGTAATTCAAACTCTCCTGTAGATAATTCAAACTCTCTAGTAGGTAGTTCAAAATATATATGTATATATGTGTGTATCTATGTGTATGTATATGTGTATATATGTGTATGTGTAAATATATGTGTATATGTGTGTATATATGTGCACGTACATATGCATTTTTTTTCATTTTATACCTATACATTCATGTCGGATTTTCATCCTCTAAATATACCTCACACATAGTTAAGCACATAATACATTTTTGTAATTTCTATCATTTTAAAAAGATGGAATTATTATAATTTATTGATATGTATTTGCCTTCTTGTTGTTTTTGTTAATTGACAGGGGGAGAATTTTGACTTAATGAAACGTTAAAAACTTCCGAAAATGTTTTTGACACAACTTTTAAAGAAATACAGAAAAAAAAAGATGCAAACATTAGAACAGAAAAGAAGAAAAGAAAATGATCCTTTATGCAAACGAAGCCCCGTCGCAACCGCAAGGAAAAAAATGGACGACTTTTTAATAAAGAATTTTCGTGTCGCCATTTTGTTTTGTTTTTAATGCTATTTTGTTTTGTTTTTATTGCTTAATTCTTCATGTTTAAAAACGGGCATTAAAAGATGTCGCCATTCTTTGATCCCTAATCTGACGAAAACGAGAAAAAGATGAAAACTAATTTTATTGATTTTAGCGGTAAAAATAAGAAAAGATAAGTAAGACATCTCTCTCTCTCTCTCTCTCTCTCTCTATATATATATATATATATATATATATATATATATAATTCTTATTTATCCTTGTAAATAACTATATATATAAATATATATGTGTATATATATATATATATATATATATATATATATGTATAAATAGATTATATATATATATGGATTTATTTTTATTCTTATTTATTTTCGCTTTTTATCTCTCTATATATTTTTTAATAAATATTTATATATATATATATATATATTTATATATATATGTATAAATATATAGATATATAAAGTAAAGAAAAATAGGAATTAAAATAAATTCACATATGTATACATATAATGTAGATATATATACATACATATATATATATACACATATATTTATATATATATAATTATGTACGTACCTATATATATTTAGGAAAATATATGTATGTAAGCATACATATACTTATACTATATATACAGAAGTATATAAACATATACATATATAAACACATACATATATATATATAAATATATACATATATATTTATGTATATATACATATTTTATATTTATCTATATACACGTATAACCATATAAAGAAATATGTATACATACATATATTCATATAAACATATAAATATATAAACATATAAATATATATATATATATATATATATATATATATATTACAGACATATGAATACATATACATATATAGATAATATATACATATATATATATTCATATACATATCTCTCTCTGTATATATATATATATATATATATATATATATATACACATATACATTAATATATATATATACAGGTACATACATATATATATATACACCATGACACAGAGTTATACACACACGTATACACACACACACATATATATATATATATATATATATATATATCTGTTTGTGTATATACACGTACGCATATATACATACACACACGTACACGTTCCTATATATATCCATTAATGTACTCATACACCCACACATGAACGTGTCCACATCTATGCGCATACATGTACTCTTATACACACGTGAACACCTTAACACACACACACACACACACACACACATATTTATATATATATATATATATATATATATATATATATATATATATATATATATATATATATATATATATCTTCTTAACACTTTCCCGGCAGCAAAAACAAAAGTGTTTTTCTAATTAGACAGCCAACACTTCCCGAGGTGTATTGAATCACTGAAATCAATCTCAATCGAATGTCAGCTGGTTCAAACTGTTTTTCTACCAATAATATTAAGCTTTCTTTTCTCTCCCTGCTTTTTTTTTCACCTCTCCCAGTTCCATAGGTAAAACTACTCTAATTAAGCAAATATTACCTGTTGCCTGGAAAAGGTAAATCTGAGTAGAAGAATAAGAAAAAAAAAAACAGAGTACAAAAAATGTCGAGACGTAAAGCTGAAAATGATACGCAGAATTCCATTCTTTTTTTTTGCAAGCAAAGATTGGAATATGCCCCAGTTGATTTCATCTATTTTCTTTTTATATTATTTTCATTTTTTTGTATTTCTTGAAAAAAAATTTATTATCGTTGTTACAGTTTCTGTGTTTTTATTATTATATATGTATATGTGTATTAGTTTATTTTTGTCTATCTAAATGTTTACGTGTCTGCCAATTTATCAATATATCCATCATACGCCTTTTTGTATATCTATATCTGTAACAGCTTCTTTATATATAAATGCATATATATATATATATAAATGCATATATATATATATATATATATATATATATATATATATATATATATATATACCCTGCTTTTCCATCTTTAAATCTCTTTTCACCGGACACATTATCAACGGACATTCACCAACTGGACAGACCCCATATTTTTTTTACACGCACAGTCTCACTTTCCATTACTTCATATTTTTTCAAATTTTGAATTTTGGCTCTTCCACTGCCAACTTATCTATCTATGTAATTCCTCTGATAATAAGATTTGAATCTTTGAAAAGCCTTGGCTTAAGGAAAGAACAATAAACATGTTTTTTTACCGAGTACACTTTGTATTGAACAATCGAAGTTGAAATAAATCTGGACATTCGTACATGTTTATCCCTCTTCTTTTATCTATCTTTATAATTGCTCTATTACGTATATTGAGCTTAAACCATTTCACTATAGGTTTTATCTACTAAAAGTATACTTTTAGTTTCATATTTCATATATATATATATATATATATATATATATATATATATATATATATATATATATATATATATATATATATATCAAGGGAGGTGCGAGAGCACTCTATCCCTTAATAGACGACACGAATGGCCTATGCTGGAAATCTCATTTATTTGATCAATCATAACTCAAACACCAATAAACCAAATTAGTTAAAACTTTGCACAAAAGTTTTATTTGATAGGTTCTATAAGTGTGTAGAATTTCAGCATCATTAGTCACGGCAACCTAGAGATCCAGAAAGTTCAATCATGAAATCATGTTATCTGTGTGTACGTATGTACGTACATACGTATGTGCCACCCTGTATCTCATCAACTATTTGATGGATTCAGCTGATTTTTGGCAGAGATAGAGGTTCTAGGGTCTAGTTGATGGCATTTAATTTCAGTTTACCATATACCTTAGTTTTATGAATTTTCATCTTAACCCTATTAAAGGCATATGATTTCAGTATACTGGCATTTTTCATGGAATATATATATATATATATATATATATATATATATATATATATTTCAGTCTGTTCATATACATTTCAGTTTGTTTATAGTCGTATGAAAATATATCTATGGCAGGTAAGCTACACAGAAACGTTAATGTGTCATTCCCGCATGAAATCATCAGGCTAAATGCGTGGATTCTATCGTTTATGATTCGTTTTAAACATAAATAGTTTTTACTCGTGCTACCTAACCAATCGGATTCGTTTGTATTACTATTCACTCTTGGGCTATTATTTTTATTGGCCAATAGTCCAACTCCTCTTTCGTGGGGACTAAAATAATTTTATTATGTTCCTCGTTAATTAAAATGTTCAAATCGTGCACTATTTTCGCGTTCATTAATTACTTTTCGTCTGTTCCTTTTTGTGGTTTAACGACAAGCGTCTCGTGTCCTTATAATCCTATTTGCGGGAGTACCTTTCTTACTTTTCTTTCTCTTCGCTGCTGCATATGGACCGCCGTGCGCGACTATCTCATTCTTTCGATCCCGTCGTGTTATCTAGTTTATCCTTGTCGTTTCGGACCATATAAGGAATAAGGACCCCAAAATTTGCAAAAATGAAAAGAGACGAAATTCGGTCTACACCGGTTGACCTTACAGAAGATTCTATTTTTCGTGTTGTGTATTTTAAGAAAAATAAATAAATATTTAATATACCCCCTTTTCTTAAAATACACAACACGAAAAATAGAATATTCTGTGTTTATTAAAACGTATTGAAAAAAAAGACGCACTCTATAAGATTTTTTAAATTTTATTATGCATTCTGCCCTCGTGGGGAGGCAAGTAAATAGTGACATGAAAACATTTTAGAATGACAATTCTACGTTTGATTATTAAAAAGGTTTTGTAAATAAAAACATTCTAGATTAAAAATAAATATTTAATAAATATTTCTTAAAATAAATATTTCCCTGTATTAAAACACGAGCTTTTGACGAAAACCACAAAAACACAGCGTTATTATTCGTTTATTTACAAAGAACCGGTACGGTTCACTGGTGTAGACCGAATTTCATCTTTTTTCATCTTTCCGATTTCCGGGGTCTTTATTCTTTATATGGTCCGTCGTTTCTTTGTATTTCTCTTGCTACGTTCATTTTTCCGTCTAGTTTCAAGAACCAGCCGCTACTTCTCGTGTTAATTCTTGCTTTTTTCATGGACGTGTCGTCTCTTCTCTTAGACCTGGTTGAATATAACTTCGTTATGCATTTATACTGTCCGATCTTCTTACAGAAAAAGAACTTCAAATTGCAGACAGACTCGGAGTTTTTAGATTTATATGACAGATAAATACTCACGTTTAACAATTACAATGTCACTTAAATTTATTATGCAGAGAGACGGATATATATATATATATATATATATATATATATATATATATATATATATATATATATATATATATATATATATAAAGAAGTGAGGCTGCCGACATGTGTAAAAAGCTTTTTTCAACCATTTTTTGCTATTTTATTATTTTATCATTTAATAATTTTATGATTTTATAACGCGTATCGAGCTTTTCTTGCTTGCTCTCTTCAGATATATATTCGATTTGGAAAAATGTTTTATTTTTAACAGTTTGATTTTTCTGCGCATATGTGCGCGTATGTGTGCACATGTGTATGTGTGTGTGCTTGCGTACGTGGGTGTATGTGTTTTCATAGTTCTTGCTCTCTGGGTCAAAGGTATTTGTTTTTTAAGTATATACATACATACACTCACATACATACACACACGCACACACCCACATATACATATATATATAAATATCTACATACACACACACACATATATATATATATATATATATATTTACATATACACACACACACACATATATATATATATATATATATATATATATAGAGAGAGAGAGAGAGAGAGAGAGAGAGAGAGAGAGAGAGAGAGTGGAAATAAAGGTCAGGGAGAACAGTCCTGTATATATGTAGAATTTTATTGGATATATATATATATATATATATATATATATATATATATATATATATATATATATATATATATAAGTCAGGTTCATATTATATTCCAATAACCATTTTTTTTCATTTTATTATTTTTATTTTTTCACATTTCCAAAACACAACATTTCTGTGAGATATATTTTTTACGGTTCGTTGCATTTGTATTGTGCACAACAACATTTTTATGTCAATATCGTCTCTGCAACATTACAAAATCATCAGAAAAATTCCCAAAGAGTAAAAAGTTATTGGATTAAAGTGTCTTGAAAAAAACCTACATTATACAGTGGTTCATTTTTAAGGTGAAACTAAACAAAAAACATATATATATATATATATATATATATATATATATATATATATATATATATACATATATATATATGAAGTAGACTTCATTTTCCTCTCTCAAATCAGTTAGAGTATACAATAAAAATAATTCATCAAACACATCGAAAATCACCACTACATACACCGTGTATCTAAAAACTTATGCATACTTTCGCATATAACATTAATTTCTATTATTTATCAGAGACATTTCCCTCTCCTAACAGCATACTCCAAAGAGAAGGTAGCACTCTATTTTCTCTCTATTAATTAATAACTCTTACCCTAATCAAACACGGTTTGGCAATTATTTCACAAGGAAATACGGTCAAGTGTAACCGTTTCAGAATTTGTAAGACAGCCAATCAGAGCTACACTTACATACTCATCAAATCGGTCTGTCAAAACACAATGTTAGATTTTACACGAAAATAAAATCTTAACAAAAAATGATTCCCTGCACGATCAGCAGATAAGTATTCTTGTTCTTTTTCGCGTTATACTTATACATCCACTTATTCTTGTTCTTTTTCGCGTTATACTTATACATCCACTTATTCTTGTTATTTTTCGCGTAATACTTATACATCCACTTATTCTTGTTCTTTTTCGCGTTATACTTATACATCCACTTATTCTTGTTCTTTTTCGCGTTATACTTATACATCCACTTATTCGTGTTCTTTTTCGCGTTATACTTATACATCCACTTATTATTGTTCTTTTTCGCATTATACTTATACATCCACTTATTCTTGTTCTTTTTCGCGTTATATTTATACATCCACTTATTCTTGTTTTTTTTTCGCGTTATACTTATATTGGTAAACATCTACTTATTTACATAACTTCTCATTTATATATATAATCCAACAATTAAACAGCAACATTTGTGTTTTTTGTTTCTTTTCTAATAACAACGAAAATGACTAAACTTGCCTAAAAAAATGTACTCATTCTTGCGTTACTATTATCTATATCGTTTTAAAAAATAATTTAGTAATTAATGTTTTTGTAAGCTGAATTGAACTGAATAATTTACTTCTCCGTTTATCACTCAGAAGGAAAAAAAGCGAAATTTGCGAGATATTCCAACGGTCCCTATACTAAAATTGAACACAACTAATTTTTCGTTTACATAAAAGACTGATATAAATTCAAGTGATGTAAAAATGGTATTTTTCTGAAATCACTCCCGTCTCCAATCGTGTGGTTTTTGGATGGTATTATGCGTATTTCGACTAACACCTTTAGAAATCACACCCATCCCCATTTATAACATAAAGTTTTATAATAGTTCAATAGTGTAGGACTTCAGCTGTAATAAAGAATATCTTAATGTTATTCAAGTCACTGCAGGGAACAAATTCTAACCAATTTCACCAAAAATGTAAATCATTATATGCAGCATACATCTGTTTCGGCCTTCCACCAAGATGTATGTAATAATGTTTCAAGTGATCAAAGCATTTATTTTTGGGGGAGGTTATCTTCAGTGCTCGTAAAAATGGAGTGGATCCTCCAGACAGGATATATATATATATATATATATATATATATATATATATATATATATATATATATATATATATATATATATATATATATATATATATATAATTCTTGGCTTCCTTGGGTAAAAGTAAATCCAATACATTGACTGATTATTGGATAATAAGAGTGCAATGTTTATTTATAATGTTACAGAAGTTCAGATCAACATGGTACCTTAGATTTCAAGCTTGAGGGGTGGACTCTTTTCTTACATGATGTACATTGAAAGTCATCGATTTATAAGTAATCAGCACTTTAAGATTATCAACATGGATGTTAATAGCTCAATTGTTAAGATAACATATAGGTTTCTGTTGAAGTACACTCTTTTTAATATACTGTAGCGTACTATGCTATCCTATATTAGAACCCGAAGATCAAAGTGTAGTATCTGTTCCGATGGATACTGCACCCCATAGACTGGTATTGTCTTGGCCTTCGGGGCTTGATTTACGCCGGTCTATGGATCTGTCCTGTGCAGTTCTAGGAGGTCCCCCAGGCTTAGCCTCCCCTTTTTGGGGTGGAGTAAGTTTATTGCTTACTGCCTGAGGCGCCCCTACCGGGGAATGCTGACGGGGCTGCCCAGGCAATGTTTAAATCCCACTTTCCCGACCCGACCTTGGGTCACATCTTACTTGTGGGAGTAAGATAAAAACTGGCCTTGTGCCTAACTCCTGGAGAGGAGTAAATCAATACTTATATATATATATATATATATATATATATATATATAGAGAGAGAGAGAGAGAGAGAGAGAGAGAGAGAGAGATCTTGGATTTTTCTTACGTGGGACTCTTCAGAAGTCCAAAAATCGTGTCTAGAATCATGAGAAAACAAAACAATGTTTATAGACACGGCTTTTTAACTTCTGAAGAGTCGTACGTATAAAAAATCTAGGATATTTTTTTATTTTTTTAACATAGTTCACCCCAAACAAGGCAGGACGCCACTGTTGACGTAAGGGGCTACTGAGAAAAAAGAAGAGGGCAGAAGGTAGGGGGCAGTCAACCTAGATTGGCATCTGTGCAGCGAGATGTCTGTTTACATTAGTTTTAAACTTCTGCATGTCTGTACTGTCGGGGAAACAGGGGGCAGGAAGGGAGTTATATATATCCTAGATTTATTTATATATATATATATATATATATATATATATATATATATATATATATATATATATATATATGTGTGTGTCTGTATGTGTGTGTCTGTATGTGTGTGTATTTGGTTGTTTATGGGTAGACGAAACACTCTGTAAGATTAAATGGATTTTTTTTTAAACGAATAAAAAGGCGGTCATTGGAATTAAGCATTTTATTTTTATTTATATATACTCTGCTGTTAAATAATTAACATCCATCGAGCTTTAACCTTGAAAGTTTACGTATTAATAATATATATATATATATATATATATATTTCTACTTTTATCTAACTATCTATTTTTATCATGTTGGTATCTATCTTGCTAATTTCTGTGCAAATATATCTATCTAAATATAAAATCAAGATGTATTTATCCATCTACCTTCCTACCTATCTCCATATTTCTATATTTATCAACCTGCATACATACTTCACACTTTGTTCGCGGTTTTTATCAACGATGGAATATGCCCTAGAAGATATATACATTTTTTATCTACATCAGTTTCTTGTTAAAGCTGTATTTCTTTTTACTTATTCAAATATTATTTTATAATACCTCCATTATTGTTAGTTTAATTCTTGGTAGGTTGTGATTTATGATATGTGTTTTGGGTTTCTCGAAGACCCCCAGGCGTTACGTAATGAAGTCATCCTCAAAAAACTAAACACACGCAAATCAGGTCTGAAGTCCGACGTAGGTGTTTTTAATGTGTACATAACTTATTTTTTTCATAGACTTAGAAGGATTTCATTTTGACATAAATATTTGTTGGAGCTTTTTCGGAATAGGTATCCATAGATTGGCAGTCGTGACGTAGGCAGCCCCCACTACAAATGGAGAAAGTCGAATTAAATTCCGACTTTTACCGAAATATAAAAATAAGAAAGTCGCTGTTGCTTTCCAGACAACTATTCCTCAATCAATTAGAAAGATCAAGTTCCGATACTTACGTATTTTGGGGGGATACCCTTATTATTCTTGACACCTTTTTCATCTAACCTTACTAAAGGGGTATGGTTAGGTTAAGATTAATTTAGGGTCAGATTAGGGTTAGGTTATGGTTAGGTTAGGCTTAGGGTAAAAAAGCATTTCGGTTCGTATTGTGTAGAAGTACCGAAACAATATCACAGAATAATCTTAAATACAAGATAAAATCAACAGTTTCCTTCGTTAAATAACTTCTTTGCAGAAGAAAAAACAGAAGAAAAAGGATAATAATTGTTCGCTTAAATTCGGTACCGTTCGTCAGTCTCGGAAGTCTTCGGTGAAACGCGGAATTGATAACGTAAGTATTGACATTTTCTTGGATGCCTATTTATAAAAAGTACCTATTTGTTAATTGAAAAAAAAAAACGTTTGTACTTAACGGTAATAAACCACAATAGACACGAGACGTTGATATTAACGAAACAGATTAATTCTCTTTGCTGTTCAAACGTACAGTTTCATGCAGAGCCGACATACAGGTTAGGGCAAAGAAGAGTTATCTAAGAACATTTGAAATAAGCATTCTACAAAAGAAATAATTCAAATAATACTTATTTAAAAAAAAATACGGTTAAAAAGTAAAAGTCTACTTGCTGACGGCTTCCGGTTTTAAAATCAGAAATTGACAAACGGTGTTTATTCAAAACCAGTTACCCATTATATTTTAGGTCTGATTATTTGTTGTTTTTTTTTGGGGGGGGCAGTTAATAATTTGTTTCCAGCATTTCTTTATCATTAGCACAAAAGAAAATCAAACTGGTTTTTATAAGTGGACATTTTAGGTTAATTTTTTTATTACAAATAATCAAATATTAAGATCAAAAATGATAAGAACATTGATATTTTATATATTTTTATGTTTGTCAAAAAGGCTATGTTCTATTCGTCAAATGTGAAGAAATTCATCATCATTTTAACCCGATAAACACATTTTCTCTCTCTCTATATATATACTAAAAATAAATGTGACCTGCTATGTCACCTAAATCAGGAAAAGGCGAGTTTACAAAGCTAGTTAATTAAAAAAAAAGACAACATTAACAATCAGCCTCTTTCTGCTTACTATACATATTTCCCCTTCTCTCTTTTTCTCATTTCTTCTCCAACTACGAGTTAAATGGTATTACTACTTGTGGTAATATTGTAGTATTACTACTTCAGATGATGACGACTGTGAGCCAGAAACACGTGTCCATGGATTACTATTATGTATGTATAAATTTAATAGACACCCCACACACATATAAATATATATATATATATATATATATATATATATATATATATATATATATATATATATATAAGTATGAAGGTGAGAATTCTGATGTAGGGGCAATGCAATGTTCGAAAACCGGAAGGTGGAAGAGATAGAATGAACAAAAATAAATGACGGTATAAGTGTATACATCTCGGATCAATTTATTTACATTTAAAAAAACTTTAAATATAAAGACAGTAAATTATAAAATTGGGAACTTACTGCTAAATATTTAAAGGCCAGGAATGTTTAAACTTTAATAATTTCGAGGGTTACAGCATCTTTTTTTTTACAAAAAGAAAACAAAAATTGGACACAAGGGTCGGGTGAGGAAAACAAAGATGGACGCCGCTATTCAGAACATCAGCTTCGCAGAAAGAAAGAGAAGGCTCGCTGACAATTGTGTGACAGGGAGAAGAAAAAGGAAGATGAAATGCAATCAGTTTGTTATACTATAAATTACTAAGATTAATTAGTTAATCATTAAAATTTTAATATTTAGATTATTTTATTATTTAATACTTAAGTTTAAGTGTTGCTATTGTAAATATAGGTCCGAATCAACAGATGATGAGAGGGGGGGAAAGTAAAGTCAAAATAATGATTAAAGGGGGATAATTAGGATAGTTAAGAGATCAGCTCTACGATGGCTGGAGTTAGTGATGGTCAAAGGGGGATAATTATGTAAAAGTTAATTAATGCATGGTCAGATAGAATTAGTCTATCCAATTCTTTCTTCTAGTTTAATTTCACTTAAAGACCTAGTTTGTGAGAATTGAAAGTTGTTAAAAAGGGAAAGGAAAGGGAAGCTGTATATATAATTTAAAACAACATGTAATTTCGAGGTTATTTAATATATTATTGTATAGTAAGAGACACTAAGTTTAAGTATAATATATGGAAACTATCATAATAGTGTTTATGGCTTAGTCTGTGTATAGAGAGTTGTAGAAGTTGTGAGGAAGTATACTAACAAGAAAGGTGCATAAAGAAATATATGTAGGGAAAGATAGGTGTGTGTTAAGAGAGGAGCGTGAGAGCGAAAGGGGTGCCTGTGTCAAAAGACATGAAGAAAATAAGAGCATGGAGAGGCGAAATACAGGTGGGGTTAGACAGATAAATGGTTAGAATCATTGGGATCGGAAAGAGACAAAGGAGCAAAGGAGTATAAGCATGGTCCAAGATGGGTGGATATGTGATAAGGTAAGAGGGGGGGGTTAAATAGTGAAGGGGGAACAAAGTTCGGCTTTGTTATTAATAGAAGGTCTGTGTTTAGAGATCAGAATGGCCTCAGATATTCTTAAGTTACCGATACTTCTAACTGAGGCAAGGATATGCACATGGATAAGCGTTGTGTTTTGTCACGTGATAATATGTGTTTGTGGAAAGACGAAATGCAGGTTTTCAAGTGTTCCTTAATGTGCTGGTGCAGATGCCTGACAGTGCTACCTATATAGAAATTATGGCACTTAGCACATTGCCGGCTGTAAACTGTATGAGTGCTAAGGCAGAACCCAGAGTTATGAATGAGGCAATTGACTAGGGATCAGGGTTCAGGGATGTGGTTACCGCGTCTTTTAGCTAAGTGTTGTCGGAGGGTAGTACCTGTGGGGGTGTTGTATGTCAAGATTCTCGCTGCGTATTGCTTTGCAGATCGCGGATGTAATTCTATCGCTAAAAGAAGGGATTTTAAGGAAGCAGGCGTTGGTAAGGATGTGGTGTCTACGTTTATTTGTGTTACTGAGGATGGATATGGTCGAAAGGGGGAAGCCATTGGTCAAGAGTGGAAGGCTTTAGTGTTTGCTGTTTTATTAGTAGTAGACGAACATTTTCTGTGTATACGGGTGATCAGTGTGTGTATTACTTAGTTTTGTTTTAAGAGGTAAGACGGATTTAAAATGGATGAAAAGTTTTCTGCGGACAGGTTTTCTGTAAAAAGTAGTGTGTATGGATGCGTCCTCAGTGATGCTAAGATTGAAGTCTAGGAGTGTAAGTGAGCCTGAAGTAGTTGAGTGTTTGATAGTTAACTATAGGTAGGGGTCAGTATTGTTGAATGTGTTGAAAATAGTGCTGGCCTCTTCACAAAGTGATGTGAGGATAAGAATATCATCAATGTATTTCGTGATATATATATTCCCGAAACAGTTTTTCATGGTAAACAACTGATGATCCCTTAAAATAGTGTTAGAAACTAACTAATATAATAACTGTAAAAAATAAATTGACTTACATGAGTGATTTTCCACTGGAAGACTTGAGACTATAAGTTTTTTATTTTTTATTTATTTATTTATTTATTTTTTATATAGTTTTAATGGTTGAGAAACTTCCGAGACTATATATATATATATATATATATATATATATATATATATATATATATATAACATCATGTAAACCTTCGTTCTTTAACAACACATTATATATTCCTTTCAAACACACTTTATTGATAGACAATTGTGTTTGCTCATTTTAAGAACATATATTTTTATTATATACAAAATATCACAAATATTCACGAATAGGCTTGATCAGTGTGTAATATCCCACAGTCAGACTGAAAAATTAAAATGCACCCAACGTTGATTTAATTTAACATATTTCTTTTTCACTCAAAATCCAAAGGAAAACCTTACTTAGCTCTGTTTTTGTATATAAAAGTTCATGTTGTATTGTGTTCATCATATCTGTTTTTTCTTGTTTAAAGTGTTCATATTTGATCGACAAAAAACATATTTCAAAGTAAATAAAGTAAAGAATAATTATTTATCACCAACCGCAATTATTTGTAGTGAAGCCTTTTCCCTATTTCTTTTTTATATTTTTTTAAATTCTTACTCTTTTTTTCAGTTTTTTTTTCTCACAAGGGCACAAAATTCACGACATAACTGTCCTATATATATATTCGGATGATTACTATCAGTAATCACCCGAATAGAAATCAAAAAGTTATTTGATAATACAGATATCGGCCTATATAGAGATGATGGATTAGCGATAATAAGAGATTCCAACACGGTCAAGGGAGAAAACTTCAAGAAAATTATACATATGGGAATGTAAAAACTAGGCCTAAAATTAGAAGTACGGACTAACATAAAAACAACTCACTTTCTAGATGTCACGTTAAACTTAAATAAAAATACTTACGAAGCATACCTAAAAGATAACGCCAACCCAATATACATAAACCCAAAGTCTAATCACCCCCATCAATCATAAAACATATTCCGAATTCTATCAAACGTAGGCTTATCAATAATTCTAGCAACGAAAGTGTTTTTAAAAACTCAATCAACATTTACAATATCGCTCTAAAAAATAGTGGTTACCATAATATCGAAATTAAATATAAAAAACAAGACACTAATAATTACAACAAAATTAAAAATGAAAAGAAAAGAAAAAGAAATATAATCTGGTATACACCGCCCTATAACCAGATACTCAAAACTAAACTGGGCAAAAAATTCCTAAATCTGATCGAAAAACACCTCCCCGTAACCAATCCTTTACATAAAATATTCAATAAAAATAACCTAAAACTGTCCTACAGCTGCTGAGAAAACCTAGAAATGATAATTAAGGCACACAATAACAAAATACTAAAAGAGAATAGCAGAGAGGAAGAAAAAATAACAAATTACATAAAAAAGTGAAAAATATAGCAAAAATAAGACTAAGAAGAACAAAAATATAAACAATACAAATAGAAATAAACAAAACACTAATAGTAACCACCCGAATAGAAATGAAAAAGTTAGTAATGAAGAGAAAAGATGTAACTGCATAAATCGTACACTTTGTCCACTACAAAATACATTCCTAACCAAAAGTATAGTTTACAAAGCCACAATATTTGCCAAGGAAAGACTGAATAACAAGAAGTACTATGTGGGTATGACCTCCCTCGATTTTAAAACCAGATATTATGACCATAAAATCACATTTAAAAACAGAGAACGTCGAATTAACACAGCACTATTTGGAGCTCAAAGAAAATGGACTCTCACCAATAATTAATGGAAAATAATACGACAGGTCAGTACATGTAGAAATTTAGACGTCTGAACGAGAAATTTGAAATCCTCAACTTTAAAGACTTCCCAAATCTATTAAACTGTAGAAGTGAGATAGCAAACAGCTCCCGGCACAGAATAAAATTTACCTCAGGCTAACAATACATAAATAAATAAATCAACAAACAAATAAATTTAAAAAAACTAAAATAAACTAAAACCTAACAACTTAAAAGCTAAAACCTAAAATGTAAATACAAGGAAGTGTTAAAATAAGTTTACCCATTATATTGACACGACAAAGAAACAGGATATCGGCCACTCTATAGAAAACAGAACAACAAAACAGGAAAAAAGAAGTAAAACTAACCGGACCTTTGTTCGTGAGAAGCCCAACGATTGGCTAAGAGAACAAGAAAGAATCTGATTGGTTAACTAGCTAGCCGTGTATATAAAAACACCCGGCAAAACTAACTCCATGCATTATAGCCTGAAGATTTCCCCCGGGGATGAAACACGAGAGCCTCTGTGTAGCTTAATTGTCATAAATATATTTTCATAACTTACTACCTAGTTCTACTTACGTATCGAGCACTGTTGAAGTAAATACTGAAAGCTGATACATAAAAAAATTATATCACTTTATAAAATGTTATGTGGATACATGAAATACTAATACATATATATATATATATATATATATATATATATATATATATTATAATTGAATAAATCAGTAATTACTATAGGTTTCACGCTGTAAGTGATTTATCAGATAACTAACACGTTTTTGGTGCTTTGTTTACTCTTAAACAAAGCACCCAAAATGTGTTTATTCTATTTCTTAGTTTAATCACTTTTCTTTGTACACCCAGTTCCCTTGTCTAGTAAAGTACTTAAACCTAAGTTTTCCAACTTATCGGGCTTGGCAAATGCACTTTTCTACAAAAGCTGACGATGATAAACTAAAATCAACAAAACAAATAAACATAAAATAAAACATTGAAACCTAGGTATACACAAGGACGTTAGAGAATAAAAAAAGAACTTTATACAAACATTATAGTGTTCCCTATTCGAGCACGTGTTTGACGCCCCATTGAGTCACAGGCCCAATTTGGCCAAATCGGTCTCATTGTAGCACAAATTCAGTTATTCTTTTTGTTAAGTATTTCCTTCAATTTCAATTTTTATATTTTGGATTCAAATATATTTTTTCCTTAGTCGCTGTTTTATTGCATATTGACTTTCGGTGTTGTGCTAAATCCATTCAACGTTAATGTTTTAATTTTTTTGTCTCGGGTTTTGACCTTTATTACTTACATTTTGATAACAAATTTCAATCTTATCTGCAAATCACAACGGCCTCTACCGTTTTGCGACTTTAAGTATGCGTCTATTGTATTTCTTCTTTATTTTTGCATAGGCAGTACACACAGAAATATATTTATATATATATATATATATATATATATATATATATATATAGAGAGAGAGAGAGAGAGAGAGAGAGAGAGAGAAAGAGAGGAGACATGCACAGACAGCTGTTTCACAACTCAGCAATGTTGCTAGACGTAGTGAGTGTTTCAACCCTGAGTCAGTATCAATCGTGACCACAGGAGTCCGAATCTCTAACCTTTGAGCTAACCAGCTGCTACTGTGAGTTGTAAAAATATATCATTTTTAAATTAATTTTTTTCGTTGGTTTACATTTTACGATATTGATTATTGAGAGGGTTTTATTTTTATGGAAGAATCTTGCATTGCGCTAAGTGGAAACTATTATTTATTTCATCAGGGGATCGTATATATATATATATATATATATATATATATATATATATATATATCAGAGTTACCCGGCGTCGCATGAGACCCTAATATCCATGAATTACGCAGATTTCAGGAACAACCAAAGTAAAACTAAACTGTCTGCTTAATATTGTAATTTAAAATGTTTAACTCTCTGAGTGCTGAATTTTATTTTTGTAGAAAAATTATTTTTTCACCTATTTTTAAAATACTTTCATTGTATGCCCAAACAATGTATATGACATTTGTAGCATATAAGTGGGATTATCAAAATAAATTATAAAATTTGACTAATTTGCATATTGTGATGGCGGCCATCTTGAATTTATAATGAGGTTGACTATCGCATCGGCTCATGTAAACTTGTCATTGTATATTTGTGCTGTTGTGTCTATGCATGTAGTATCCTCTACTATTAAAAGTGGTAAAAAATAAGGAGGTAAGGCTCTAGCGCTTTGGAGATAATCAGTTTTCTTATTTAAATAGAAAGCAGATAACTCGCATCCATGTGAGGATCTAGCGATTTAACCCTCTCAGCGCTGAATGTTTTTTTTTAGGGAGAACATTTTTTTTACACCTATTTTTAAAATGACTGTAAGCTTAATCTTTCATTGTATGCCAATGTTGTAAATTATATTCTTCACTCCCTCCCCCCACTCGTCAGTCAGACTTTCTTTCGTTAACGAGACATTTAAATGCCTCTTCGCTGTTTATTATTTGTTGTAGCTTTTTGTAATTAAAACCTTTACTAAAAATATTCTGTTTTTTTTTTATTATTCTCCTTCTCACTACAAGAACGTAGATGACATTTGTAACATATAAGAAGGACTATCAAAATAAATTGTAAAATTTGATTAATTTGAATATTGTGATGGCGGCCATCTTGAATTTATAATGAGGTTGACTAGCCATCCCCTCATGGAAAATTTTAATTTTCTCATTCACATATTAGTACATTGCTGAATTTATTGTGTATATTTGTACTGTTGTGTCTTATATTGCAAATAAAACCATTTTCGCATGTAGTATCGTCTGCTATTAGAGATGGTACATTTTTCACAAGTTTGTGACAGCCTCGCTAAGAAAGTTTAGTTCATTGGGGGAATAATTAGAGTGAAAGTAATTATGTCTTAGTGAGGTTCGAACTTTAAGTATGGCATGCTAACCGTTTAAGCCCATCAGGGATAACTGTAGGGTCCCTTTTACATGTGACATTGCACGTACAGTTACCCACGATATTATACAATTGTTGATGGAGCAGCCGTTCTTAATGCTATCTAAGAGTTATGGCTGCTGTACTAACAGTCGGAAACAGCAACCAGACAAGCTGTCTAACCTGTACCCTCAACCTGTCGAAACAAGATCGACCCAGCCAAGTGTCATTTGGGGAAAAGAACTTAATAATTAGTGTTTGTATATGTTTAAATCAAATAAAGTATTCATTCATTGTTTCATCTGTGTTTACATATTCGAAATATTTTGGTTATCAAGCTATTTTGGGTTGCCACAATTAAAAATTAATAAAATGGTCAAAATTGTATTCTCTATTTCTCATAATATTTCTCAGTACACAAGACTTTGGGGGCATCTAATCAAGGGGTTGGGCCCGAGCATCACCAGTCCTCTGCATGCCACTGAGAGCCTCTTATAAAAATGCTTGAATGCATCTAAAATAAGATACGTCTATTAAATCTGTGCCTTTCGCAATGGAAATACTATTTCAAAGTGAAACATGACAGACCAACGAAAATTCTATCTCAAACTTAAACGTGACAGACCAATGAACACATTCTGGAAGAATCTAAAATAGGATGCATCCATTTAATCTGTGTTTTTAGCAATGTAAAATATGACAGACCAACGAAAATGTTTTTTTCTTAAAATTTAAACGTGACAGACCAACGGACACAACTTCTTATAAATATGATTGGACGCATCCAAAATAAGATACGTCTACTTAATCTGTGTATTTAACAATGGAAATACTATTTCAAAATGAAACATGACAGACGAACGAAAATTCTATCTCAAACTTAAACGTGACAGACCAATGAACACATTCTGGAAGAATCTAAAATATAATACATCCATTTAATCTGTGCTTTTTAGCAATGTAAAATATGACAGACCAACGAAAATGTTTTCTTTTCAAATTTAAACGTGACAGACCAACGGACACAACTTCTTATAAATATGATTGGACACATCCAAAATAGGATACGTCCACTTAATCTGTGCATTTAAAAATGGAAATACTATTTTAAAATGAGACGTGACAGACCAACGAAAATGCTAATTCGAAAACTGAAGCGTGACAGACCAACGTACACAGCCTCTTATAAAAAAATGCTTTGATGCATCGTAAATAAGACATGTGTATTCTATCTCTGTATTTAACAAAGGAAATAATATTTAAAACTGAAGTGTGACCGACCAATGATGACCTGACGGACGGAGCCTTTTATAGAAATGCGCAGAGGCATCTAGAAATTGGTTCAGCTATGACCAATAGATGGAAGGAGAACATTGTTCCTTATTGAGACCACTTTCACAATCCAGTTCGATAATTGCAAAAGGAAATTAAGACAAATGGTAACCGGAAGCTGTCTAGGTAGACTCCATAGCTATTGAATGGGCTTATCTATTCTGCGTCCTTCACGCAGACAAAAGAATCTGAACTGACTCGCATTTTGCGACCATTGTTTTTTGTTTGAGGAATTTCTTCAGAGTTGATTACAATACCTTGACTAGGAATAAAGTGTAGCATCTGTTCTGATATTACTCTTCATCTGTTCTGTCCACGGTCAGTGAACAACAATTTTTTTCTAAACTGGGGCAATTTTAATTTTTTATCCAAATCTTGAATGCCCCTTTTTGGGGGAGCTGTGTTTTCACCACATTAAAAACCGAACTTGTATCTAACTCTGCCCTTGTATGGAGGCAAGTAAATCGAGACTGAAATTTATTATCCTTTTGTACAGACATATTTATAAATAAAATTTAAAGTTTCCAACACTTTGGGAATATTTTAAGTAGGATGACTCCGGGTGTAAATGTGGTATTGTGGTGATTGCAATGATTGTCGCCAAGAATAGGCTAGTCATATATGTTATGACAAAAAACAAAAACATTTTCCCAACACTTTTAATGGCCTTGTGTTAAATTTGTTAAAAATGTAACTTGTATATATTCTTTGCAAATACATAATTCAAAGGGTAGTATCTGTTCTGATACACTTCATCTTTTCTGTCCTCGCTCAGTGAAGAAGAAATCCTTCCCGACTGAGGTAACTTTTATTTTTGTCCCAATCCAATGTGCCCCTTATTGGAGAACTGGATTTTACCCACATTAAAAATCGACCTTGTGTCTAACTCTGCCATCGTGGGGAAGCAAGCAAATAGGGAAATGCAGTTAGCAGTGGTAATAAATTAAAGTCTCCTTGATAGAAGTCCAACAGTGAAATGAAATGAAATGAAAAAGAGAAGGAAAAAAGGGGAGATAACTAAGGCAATCCATACAAGGGCAGATAACCATGATATTACAATGAATGTAATATATGTTATGCACTATTTATTTCTTTTCCACTGCAGGAAGATGTGACACAAGGTCGCAAGGTGGGGAGAGTCAAGCCAACACCCTTAAAGAAGAATCACTCTGGCCTTTTAAAAAATGCCTGGTCAGGCCCGTTGGCATTCCTCGGTCGGAGCGCCTCAGGCAGTAAGCAATAAACTTACTCAACCCCAAAGAGGGAAGGCAATGCCTAGGAGGGTTGACCTCCTAGGACTACCCAGGATGAATACCTCAGCCCGACAGATAAAAACGCACCGAAATGTCCCAGTTTCTGCCAGACTGATTGTCGAGATCGGAACCTCGACTGTTATGTGACCGCGATCGCGACCGGATGCCAAATGAATGCATATAATTGAACAAGGATAAAACTAAGACTGTTGGTCATTTATCACTTAAACTTAGTGGGCAAGTCAGGCATAAACTGAAGTTCAAATATTGGTTGATTGTAGAAGAAATTGTAGAGCTTATTAACTATCCCATGGGTGGCATATTTTTTGGGGGGGGTCACCTGTATTTACTGTGTTGTTTTGATTGACATTATATTTGAGATAAATGCACAAATAAAACTCGGAGGGGGGATTAAAGTTCGATGAGTGTGAGACG
Source organism: Sepiola atlantica (assembly GCA_963556195.1). Classification (NCBI taxonomy): domain Eukaryota; kingdom Metazoa; phylum Mollusca; class Cephalopoda; order Sepiida; family Sepiolidae; genus Sepiola; species Sepiola atlantica. Next base: position 21,855,451 of record OY744547.1, on the reverse strand, counting down.
CATTCAGGATCACAATTTATACTGAAGAGACGATCACCAAAGTGCCCCTGCAGCTATTCCAATGAGTCATTTGAAGTGTGGGAAGTTATTCCATTGTTTAAACCACCGGTCATTCCTTGCAACACCTCTCGTCTACCCATGTCTGCCCAACACTTCTTAGCGACCTCGGCGTAGCGCTCAGTATTAATCATTACTGTTGGACATTTATGACTGAAACTTGGTGGACAAGTCAAACATAGACTGAAGTTTATTTGCACCAAATATATTTGGATTGCAAGAAAGATTGTAAATTTAATTAATAATATCATGGGTGGCATTTTTGGGGGAGTCACCCTATAAATGTTTCATTGTATACAACTAATTGAACACAAGTTGTTATTTTATCCATACGCATAGCTGGAGAGGCAAGGTCATATCTTTCCAAATGATAGTACAGTTTAATTGAATGTAATATATTCAGCTTAGCTTATTTCATAGTCTCTTTCGGTATCCCTTACACTCCTCATGACTCCCTCCACCATACGACCAGAGAAACTGTTTTGCTGTTTTACGGCTCATCAGCGTGACTAAATTTAGTGAGATTAGAAACCGTGACTCATGTATGACACCCTTAACCCTGGGATGTAGAAGCTCGTTTATATATATATATATATATACATATATATATATATATATATATATATATATATATATATATATATATATATATATATATATATGAAGGGAGAGAGATTTCGGACATTCAAAACATTTTTTAAATCAAATTTAAATTAAAAGCATACACTAAAGTATTATCGTTGTTTACAGCTGTTTCAAAGCAGCGTTTATTATTTGGCTGTTCTGACCCGGTGTTTCCCGAGAGTATGTATTTTTTCATATTTTTTAAAAATATCTTTGTAAAGTCTAGGTTCCGTTTTTGTTTTTTACTGACATCAGTGAAAAAGTTTCCATTTTTCAAAATCTTCCTAACCGAAATAAGTACTTTTTGAAAGGAACTTAATCAAAATGCAATAATTTGTTGTGAATAACATGATGGACTTCAGAGAAATATAAATTTGTTAGACAGAATAAAATATCGATTTTGCAGATAAAATTCTATAGCGGTCTAAATTCGAGAATCTGACTGACTTTTCTTTATGTTTTAGATATATAACAAAAAGGTATTGAAAAACTCAACACTGTAAGTTTGTTTCGAAAATTTTAAGATGAGCTTTATAATTTGAATTATTTAGATTATTCGGACTACTGTTCTCATCTTAGATGTTATTCTTACAACGTTTCGGCCGATGTAACTTCCGACCTTCAGGTGCATCTTGTGCATGCACTTTTTCCGTCAGCCATGATCAGGTAGACGTTTTAAGTAATTCGTACTTGTATTCTTAGTATTGCCCGCACTGATGATTGAACCTTCAACATCCAGAAGACTGTCCCTTAGGATGATTACTAGTTAGAAGTTCATCCGTGAATTAAATAAATGGTTCCGTTCGAATTTCTGTACAGATTCACGATTTCAACAGAAATATTCTCGAGTTCGACAAGATGCACCTGAAGAAGGTTGGAGGTTACATCGGCCGAAACGTTATGAGAATAACATCCAAGATGAGAACAGCAGTCCGAATAATCTAAGTAATACAATCTGTAATTTATTACTATGTCGACATCTAAATTTTATTAAACTATTAGTCTATTGCTGTTTTCGTTTTTATTTTATCAGAATAATTAAATACGAAAACAACAACATACTAAACCAAATTAATGAGATAATATCTATATGTCGACATAGAAACCAATTTAGAATAGAGTTAACTAAATCTTTCCCTGTTCGTAATGATAAGTGTCAGGCTGAAAGAAGGCTACTTAATTAAATGTTAGCGCTAAATTATGTTTAATTTATTACCTACGGATTCATACTAGATCCCCTAATTAGAATATGATTACCCCTTAACATCAGTTATAATTTAAGAATGTTCATCTAATTAGTTTGCTCCCATGGTTAAGGCTATAAGTCCCGAGGCTTTAGATAACCAAAGATAAAATCCTGAAAAATTATGCGCAAAAAATTAAAGAAATAGAAAATTAAAGGCCTAAAAATAACACAGTGATTTATCAATTCTGCAGGTTTTGTCCTCCAAACTACAAATAACAAGTAATTTAGAACTTCATTTTTTTAATATATGTTATCTTCATATGCAGATTAAGTATCAGGATTTTTGCTTTTTGTTTCATTTTACTTCAGTCGCAGTTCTCAGAAATCAAGGGGCTCCTTCTTGGGGCTAACACTTGATCTCTATATGAGATACATAGATATTCGAATATTACATTAAAGTTCTCTTTTACTTGTCAAACGTTGAGTTAGTAAAGAAGTTAAGAACAATAATTTTCCTCTCCCCAATTGGCCATTTAACTATGTCATAGTATATCTTTCTTGTGGTCTCTTGGTCTTACCGGTTTCCAGGACAAGAATTCATCTAGTCTGGTAGAGTATTCAGCTAAGTGCTGTTACTTGAGGTAACATTACTTGGAGAAAGTGCACCATACCTTGTATGAGCCAGTGTCGAGGGGGATTTTATTTGGGCTTCGAATACTATGTTATTTTAAATATTTGGTCAGGGTTTACTTGTAGAGAAAATTATCCTCATGTCAGGTTGTTCTGACAAACCCTTGTAAAGAGAGACTGAAGACACTCGAGTCTGGTGTCTAGTAGGTAATTCAAACTCTCTTTATGCATATATGCATTAGTTTGTGCATTTTGTATGGAAATCGCTCCAGACAAGTTACTTGATGTAAGAAGCTTAAGAAATACTACTTGAAGGTCAAAAACTAGCCAACAATGAATGTTAGATGGATAGATTCCGACCCAGAAAACAGCAACTCTCTCCCCTTTGTCAGAAACATCGCTCATGAAATGTGAGGAGTAAAGGGCAAAATAAGGGAAACGAAGTCTACGTTCTACTCTCCTACTGTCTTGATCGGATTTGTTCCGACTCCGTGAAGTTTTGTTATTTATGTTATATATATATATATATATATATATATATATATATATATATATATATATATATATATATATATATATATATATTAATATTAAATAAAGTGTTACAACAACATCCGGACCAAGGTTTCAGATCCGAGAAAATCGGACCTTCATCAGCGGAGTCGTATAGCTTAATGAGTGAGAACAACCGCCAGGAATTTCAAAATATTGTCCGTTGGAAAGATGGAACACTTTCAGATTTAAAATTGTCACGTGCGTGGAATATTCGTAGTCAGTTATGGAAAAGTTTCAGATCAAAACAACAGCAACGCTGTACATCGAAAAAGCAAGAAATTAAATGGGAATAACGTTAACAGTTGGACAGATGGGAACCTAGCATGTTTAAATTGTCACGTGCGTGGAATTACGTAGCCCGTTATGGAAAGTATTCAAATTTAACTAATAGAGACGCTATATATGTTATCGAAAGTAAATGGAGATAACGTTAAAAATAAAAATAAATTTATATTAAGTTAAAAATTATATTGAAATAATATGCTAATGTAATAATATATTTCTAAAAATATTAAATAATAAATCATTAAAAATAAAACTTATAATTAAATAAATTGTAGTCACACCATTTATAAAATTATGAAGTCGTAATGGTACTAATCATAAAAAAATGAAGGTACTAATAATAAAAGGGCGGGGATAAAGAAAGATGAAAAAGAATAATGAAGAAAAATAAAGAAAAATAAAGATGAAATAAATACACTGTTAGATAAATAAAGGATAACAAAATTGTGTAAAAATAAAAATAAAAGATAAAAGGCAAGAGAAGGAAAAATGGGGATATGGGGTACTCCACATTTGAAATTTTAAATTAGAATTAAAAATTTTAAAAATTAAAAAATTAAAAATTTAAAAAAAGTTATATACATAAATATAAAAAATATAAAAAAACAATCCATACTTAAAACATGCAATAATAGAAATCAAGTTTAGGGCCACAGTCGGGATACCATACAGCTCAATCCGAAATTCGGAAGGCGAATTCATCATTGTGAAATCCAAAATCCTAAAAGTCCGTATTCTGGGTATTCTGCGGTTATGACCTATGTATTTTGTTCTGCCCAATTTATCAGAAGTGCCTTTATATATATTAATGATTGCTTAAATAAAAGAGTACTGTCTAAATAAACACACACAATATATATATATATATATATATATATATATATATATATATATATATAAGTATATATATATTGTGTGTGTTTATTTAGACAGCACTCTTTCATTTAAGCAATTATTCAAGCAATTATTATTAAAAATAAAAGAATTCTCTACTATTTTTCTTTTTTTTCTCCAATTTTTCTAATAATCTTTTGTGTCAAAATAAAAAAAAAATCAATGAATGTTCTATATGTATCACTAGTACTTTCGATTCTTCGTGGCATCATCTTCAGGTGACAATAAAAACAAATGAACAAAAAGGTGGAGAAAAGAAGAAAATTTCAAAAAGCAACCGAGAACGCGCATGTGAAGTCAGTTAGATGTCAAAAGACCAAACCGGTACATTCCCAAAAGAACGTTTACAATTTAATGTCCAAGACGCCAGAATTAATGTCACAGGATAAATTGTATTTACGTCAAGCATTTTGAAATATTGTTACTAGTTTCATAAGTAATGTTATTTATTGTAGGTTGCTCAGTTTTAACAAAGTTAGCTTCGAGTATTTTTTTTATTTTATAAATATTAGAAAGTTAAAAAAAAAATAGGCATACTCAAGCCGAGAATTCTGTTATGTTTTACAGTGATATTTTACGATTAATTTTTGGAGGCTTGTGTTCGATATATCAATTTCATGCCCACTCCTATGTTGTGAGGGTTCAATTTGTGTTTATTTATACTTATATATATTTACATACACAATTGTATGCATGTTTATATATATATCGTCCACTTTATGTGTGTGTTATCCTGGTTAGTTTCTCTGTCTTCTTCCCTCTTATCGCCTTTACCCCCTCCGCCTACCGCCCCCTATGCTAGCTCGGTGGGTGCGAAATTGAAAAAGAAAAGGAAAATGGATGAAGGTATATGAAAAAAGAATGAGAAATAAAGAGGAATATGTCACCTACTTGTCAAATCATATTTCAATGTAGCTAAGGGTCTTCTCATATGGTCCAATCGGATCATCTTTTCCTTCTCCAATTGTGTGCCTTCTAAAGTAAAATAAAATTTTCCAAGTCTTCACTTTTTCTGAAGACGTTCGATAATACGAACGAAACGGGTCAAATCTCTTGTTTTTTGTTTTTCTCCTGCATTCTAACCTGTTTTCCGTTTGTCTTTTTTCAAACATTTTGTCTACCACGGCATTTCATTTTCATGACTTGTCGTGTACCTTACCCTATATATATATATAGGGTAAGGTACACGACAAATCATTGTTAAAAAAAAAGTAGAGCACTCTAATGGTAGTACAAACACAGCATGACGTCACTTGCTTTATAATGCATCATTCCTTCTCTAATAGAAGTAGAATGCCTGGACATCAAGCCGCTTTAAAAAGTGTTAAATTATCATTGTTTATCAGCTATTCAAATATTGGCCGCGCGGTTAGCGACGTTGGATTTAAGTTGAAAAATACTTGTAATCCAAGGTTTCGAAGCGTGCGACCGGTAGTGAATAGTCATATCTCTATGCTGATGAATCTCGATTGAAAAGGGACGAAACGTATACGTACATAGATAATAAACAATAACAAATATTTTATATATATATATATATATATATATATATATATATATATATAATTATTATTATTTATTTATAAAGACATGTACACAATCCGCGACACTAGCATGTCGATGTTATCGACCAAGAGCTGTTTTATTATTGTTATTTTCATCATCGGCAGCGACCAGCTGTTCTTAGCTCAAATTAATAAAAAATCTTAAAAACATAAAGTAAAAAATTTTTTTAAATAAATAAAATAAAGAAGTGAAAAATCACCTTTATTAGATCTAAATGGCTTAACCTCCTCTCACCGTTAGCCTAAAAGAAAGCAAGACAGGAGACAGTTTGTTCGTTTTCCCTCTTCCTATACCTCACATAAAATTGACTATGTTAAATTAACTTTTAATAAATATCGACGGCTCGACGCATATTATCCAGACATAGATAGCCTTGAAAGTGTGCTACTAGTAATTGACCCCTTTTATTTTTAACATGAGTTCGCAAATGTTTATTTCCGATTTTCGACCGCTTCAAATCTGACCACATGACCCTCCAATCTTAAATTTTGAATTTCGTTTCTTTATTTCTTCTTTTTCCACTTCATTCTTTCCAAATATGATCTGACAGAAGGACCATATTTTCTTTCCGCCTAATGAGATCTTATTTTCTAACAGTTGTTGATCGATGGCTTCTGTAATCTTGTTTGTGGGTCGAACACTATTTGCAGTGACCAGAAATCCTGCAAACTCTGTCTCTATTTCAACAAAATGAAATTTGTCCGAGTTAAATACAATCCCTGTCACTGATGTAGTCAACCGTGTACCAGAACGATGACTCCATTGAATCGTCCCATAGGAGGCTGTTGTCTATGCATCGGGTCTTACGAACCATATCCACTGTGAGGTCATAAAACCGACGGTTGTATCCATCCCCTGATCCATGAAATCCTTGAGAGGGCCCGACAGTACCTATATTGGCTCCACTTGGTAATGAATGTAGTGGTGTGCTGTGCGGATGGGGATAGCAGTAGACTGTGCTATCTATTCCATGCATCAAGGATCGTTTTCCTCGTGTGTACCGGTATCATCGAAACCTGGTTGAACGGGGATGAGGTGTAATGTGTTTCTCTCATAGTCGCATCATTCAACTTTTGTAAGTAAACCGTGTGCCTTGGAGACCCATCTTTTTTCGGCTTGACCACCATCCTTGAACACCAGGTAGTAGCTGTGCCTACCGGTACTGATTCTATTATCTCCAGCACGACGTCTCTGTCCAACTCTTCCTTCATCTTTTTCTTCCAGTGATGAGGAACCGGTATCAGTGTGTGAATTTCTGTCGGCGTTACCCCGGAACGAATTTTATCTCTAAGGCTTTACATTCCATTGTTTGCAGTCGTTGATGTGGGCATGTGTTAAATGCGCTATACTTAAAATGTTCCACTAACCATTGTTCGAGTTCGTGTCTGTTGGCTTCTGTAGGTTTGAATAGTCTACTTGCTGCCTGCAAGTTTGTTCATTTGGACATCGAACCCTGAATTTGCAATCTCGATAAAAAAATGTATTATCGACTCACCCTCTTTCTGCCTCATGGAGTGGAATTTCTGTCGGTGAACTTCTTTGTGTAATCCTCTTACAGCCATCAGTCGTATCTGACGTAAAAGGTACTCCTCCGTGACAGAGTTGAGTGTTTCTGGCCATACTAGTTCGAAGAGTAGCCTGTTCGTTTCCGGTGTACATGTCTCCCGTAGTTCGTTCCGAAATGCGGCTGGGTCTTCCAATTCCAATACACCCTTGTCTCCGGCCCATGTGTCCAAAAATAATTCCTACTCTTTGTCCGTGGTATCCAATCCTATTGAAGGTCGTTCGGGTCTTTTAACCTGCAACATATTGAAATGACAGCGAAGCATTTCTTTTGGGAGCTCAATATTTTCTTTTTGCAGTTTGATAAGTTGTTTCATCAATCACACACTTTTTTGCTACATGATGGCTACATGATGGCTACATGATGGCTGGTAGTGGATAAGTGCAATGTCTGACGTAGTGCTGAAAAAAAATTCCACGCTTTACACTATTTTTAATCCTGTTCGTAACACCATGTAAAGTCACTGTTACTTACTGGATTGCAAATGGCTTCCCCCACAGTTTCTTATATAGTAATAAGGGGCAGATAACTCATCGTACTTCCTGTACCATGGGCAGAAAACCGATGGTACTTCCTATACCATAGGCAGATAACTCCCGTTTACTATCTCCACACAGGAGTAGATAACTCCTTTACCTATACACCTTTTTATCACTTTCGACTATTAATAAATAGTGTGTGTGTTTTAAGCTTTGTCTTCCTAAAAGAAATATATTATCATAGAAAATGTTCAACTCTCTTAACGTGGCTGTCACAAAATTGCGACAAGTCTACCACCTCTAATAGCAGACGATACTACATGCAAAACTGGTTTTATTTGAAATATAAGACACAACGACACAAATATACACAATAAATTCATCAATTGCCTAATAAGTGCATGAGAAAATAAAAATATTCCATGAGCAGATGGTCGACCTCATAATAGATTCAAGATGGCCGCCATCACAATATGCAAATTAGTCAAATTTTACCATTTATTTTGATAGTCCTACTTATATGCTACAAATGTTATATACATTGTTAGGGCATTTTAAAAATAGGTGTAAATTTTTTTTTTCTACAAAAGAAAATTCAGGGCTCAGAAGGTTAAATATAATAATATAAACAGAGAGTCCTGTTTTTTTTGTTTCTTATGGGCCGATTAAACATCAATACTGGCGATACAATACATCTCTCTTTTTTTAGTCAAGTTTATATAAAAAAATAACACATAATTTCCCTATTATTTCATGTTTCTAACTGTTGTCCTTATCTTAATTTTGAGTTCAAACTTGGCCACAGAGCAACCTTTATTAAAGCTTCCAAGTGTCTCATTAGTATTAATCCATCGTGGAACAGGTATTCTAACTAGTAATATATATATATATATATATATATATATATATATATATATTTATATTTATATATATAAAGGTGTATTCTCAAAAATATATTTAAAGCTCTTGCAAGGTAGATCATTTTAAGTAATGTTGACAAGAAACTGCCATTCAGCGTAATGCATAACCATAGGTCCCACTTATTGAGTTCTCTCAACTGCTTGCTAGATAGCCGCCTTATTTGCTAGTTAGATGTTAATTTACTCTACATTTCTAGAAAATGCGTGGTAGAGCATTGGTATGCGCCCCGGCTATTGTGTCAAATATGACTTTGCATGAAGCACATGTGTATATGGGTTCATTTTGAAAGTAATATATATATATATATATATATATATATATATATATATATATATATGTCTAGATAGGCACTGTAAGTGTAGTATTAACACATCATGATATGGCTAGCTATAAATCCATCGTTCTTTTCATCATAAAGTGTTAAAATTATCACTGTTTATTCGCTATTCAGCGTTGGTCGAGTAGTTCTAGACATAAGGATTTGAGTTGTAAAATACTCGAATCGCACGACCAGTAGTGAATAGTCCTATGCTGATGAGTCCCGATTATAAAGGACGAAACGTACATAGATAATAAACAAAACGAATATATATATATAAGTCAATGTTTGTCTGCGTGTTATAGAAATTGCTATGTGAACACTCAGAACATTCAAATAAGTTTCAATAAGGGTTCAATTTTTCTAAGAAATCTAAAGTCACCATTGAAATTTTCTTTCGATTGCATCTGAGGTCACGAGGGGCAATTATCGTTTAGGTCCATAAAATAATTAAACGCAAAGAAACGAAATTATTTTTTTCTAAATAGATCTTCTTTGTTTCATAAAACAAAAATAAAATTAAACAAAGAATATCTCAGTGAAGAATGTATTAAAAAAGGGCTTTAAACATTTAAATAATTATTTTTATTGATATTTTTAAGATTTAAAATAATTAAATAAAAGAGAATTATCCGGTATTCGTTAAATCCATTTCCTGTTTTACACCTTTTTTTTTTCAGGTGAAGACTTCAATTTTTTTTCTCTTTTTTAAGTAATACTTGACTCAGATTTTTTAAGAACACCGCTGCACTGACAGTTTTTTTCATTACTTAATCTTATATTGAAAATGTTATTAATTATTGTTTATAAGCAAAAAATTGTAAACATGACTATATTTGAAATTATTTTTCCTAAGAAAGCTAGCGACCAGCAATACATCTCCACACGGGCAACGCCGGGTGACTATCGTTAGTACTCGATAAAAATCAAATATGTTCAACACGGCCGATTGACATAACTTAATCGTCCAAATGATTCTTTTGTTGCCATAGCAACAGATGAAACAACACTCGTCGCCAGAGGATGTACAACGTTTGTTGGTCATTGGTAGCAGCTGTGCACACCCTTTTTTCTTTACTATTCCTCTCCTACTTTCCTCCCAAAGTCTCTTCTGGTAATTACAAAATAATAATGGAATAGTGGAAATACTATTTATCGGTTAAATGCTAATAACAATGGTAGTAATAGTAGTAGTAGTAGTAGTAGTAGTAAATGTATAAAATATTCAATACAATAAAACAATAAGTATGTGTATCTATATTAAGATGGGTTAAATTTTCTGGTTTACTACATATCACATTTTCTGGTTTACTACATATCACATTTTCTGGTTTACTACATATCAAATTTTCTGGTTTACTACATATCAAATTTTCTGGTTTACTACATATCAAATTTTATGGTTTACTACATATCAAATTTTATGGTTTACTACATATCAAATTTTATGGTTTACTACATATCAAATTTTATGGTTTACTACATATCAAATTTTATGGTTTACTACATATCAAATTTTATGGTTTACTACATATCAACCCATTTAGGGCCTGTGGACGAGTGGTTATAGCACTTGTCTTTGGGCTGGACGACCCGGGTTCGAAAACTCCCTCTGTCCACCCAGCAGTAAATGGGTACCTGACTTAAACTCAGGGAAGGTTCAAGGCAGCGGAAGGAGAGGGATGGGCTCTGCCTTCCATATGCTGTGCCCTAGACACGGTGATTCTTAACAAATCACCGCCGATACGGCCATGGGCAGTGTGCGATGTCGGCAACGACACTCGTGCGCGTCCAGGCTATGCGACCTTTACCTTTACCTTTTAACCCATTTAGGATGAGTTAATGCCACAGGACAATACCTACTCTATATGATTCATAGTTTGGTTGCATTTGTTGGTTTTTACGACATATCAACCTTTTTTTAGGGTGATTGAATGCCATAGAATAATACCACTTGTATACTATTCATAGTTTTAGTGTCATTTGCTAATTTTACAATATATCAAGAATTTTAGGGTGATTTAATAGTATAGACCATACTCACCCTAAAATATTCATAGTTTGGTCTTGTTTGTTTGTTTTATGGTATATCAACCCTTTTAGGGTGATTTAATCCCTTAAGACCATACTCACCTTATAAGTTTCATAGTTTCCTTTTGTTTGTTGAATTTATGGCATATAAATCTTTTAAAGGTAATTTTACACCATAGAACCACACTCACCATATAAGATTCCTAGTTTCGTTTTGCTGGTTGGTTTTACAACATATCTACCGTTTTAGGGTGATTTAATACCATAGGATCATACTATCCTATAGGTTTCATAGGTTTGTTTTTGTTGTTCGTTTTACAGCATCTTACAGCTATTTAATAACATACTCACCCTATAATATTCAAAGTTTAGTGGCATTTGTTGGTTTTACAGCAAATCAACACTTTTAGAGTAATTTATTACTTTAGGACCATACTCACCCTATAAGATTCATAGTTTTGTTTTGCTTGTTGGTTTTACAACATATCTGCCGTTTGACGGAGATTTAATACAAAAGGACATATTCACCCTATAATATTCAAATTTTGGTGGTATTTGTTTGTTTTACGGCATATCAACACTTTTAGAGTGATTTATTACCTTAGGACCATACCATACTCACCCTATAATATTCATAGTTTTGTTTTGTTTGTTGGTCTTACAACATATCTGCTGTTTTAGAGAGATTTAATACAAAAGGATCATACTCACCCTATAATATTCAAATTTTGGTGGCATTAGTTGGTTTTACGGCATATCAACACTTTTAGAGTGATTTATTAATTTATTACCTTAGGACCATACTCACCCTATAAGATTCATAGTTTTGTTGTTTGTGTATAGCATATAAACCCTTTTAAGGTTATTTAATACAAAAGGACCATACTCACCCTATAAGATTCAAAGTTTGGTGGTATTTGTTGGTTTTACGGCATATCAACCCTTTTAGTGTGATTGAATACCATAGGATAATACTCAACCGATACGATTCATAGTTTGGCTTCATTTTCTTATTTTTCGGCATATCAACCCTTTTAGTTATGTAAAGGCATCGGTGTTATTTAATAACAATAGAAAGTCATCTCTTCTAAGCCATTCATTTGTTTATTTTATCTGTTTTATAGCATTTCAACCGATTTTGGGGTTATTTAATCCTATAATAGAATTCCAATTAGTAACAATTCAATAATTAGCTTATTTTTTTACAGCATATCAATCTTTTTGACACTGTAACACAATCACTGACCATAAACAATTTACTAATTAGTTTTTGAGCGTCGGTTTTACGGCATAATAACTCATTGGGGGGTTATTTAATTCCCAACGCTGTACCTATAACAATTGATTTTATTTGCCTGTTTTACGGCATATCATCCCTTTTTATGTTTTTAATGTCCTAACACAGAAATAATTTATTATGTAATTCGATCTGCCTGCTTAGCAACTACTTTTATAAAGTATTCAGAGAGAAACGATTTGATGGTTGAAAAAACTTTTCCAGATATTCCATAGTTAGTTAGCTTGTGAAGCAAACCTTTGTGCTAAACCCTATCAAAAGCCTTTGATATGTCAAGAGTTATTAATCTAGAGATGAAGCTTCTGTTAATATAGATTCACTGATCATTTGTGATATTACAGTCAGCACATTAGCAGTTGATTTTGCAGGACGGAATCCATATTGCTTGTCACTGAGTAGATTGTTTCTGTTTAAGGTGGTTGACGATTTCTTGATTCATCACATATTCAAACAACTTACTCATGAGACACATGAGGCTGATTGCTCTGTACTGAAGTGCAGAAGACCGATCTCCAGTATTTTTGAATACTGGCCAGACTGACAAAGTTTTCCAAGATGATGAAAAGCAATTCTCATTTAAGCAACAGTTGAACATCTTTGTAAGAATAGGAGCACCTTCTTAAGCACGATGAATGCAATCTTGTCAGGGCAAGTACGCAGGCGGTTGAGTTTTTTCCACTGGACCCAGGGTGTTTCTAAGCCAGGAGGGAGAACCGCAGAATAGGAGATTCCCGTGTCAGTAGGAGTGAGGCCATTCTCTAGCCCTCTGATTTACAGATGTACTCTGGTCTCTTCCTGAGATGTTATTAGCGGCTCGACATGGCTGAGGAAGATTCTACTTAACTTTAGTCGTTGGGCCATTGGTTCATGTACCTGTAAGAGATGGCGTTTATTACTTTGTGATCTGGTAGCGTATGTTATCTTTACTTGGCTATCTCTAATTGTAATAATATGACGCAGACAAGGGTCAGATTAGTATAGAAACACAAAAGAAGTCGTGTCGACTCTAAGCTATGTAATAAAATAGACTTGAAGGGATTCTTTTAATGAACAATGGAAAGAGCCTGGAAATCACAACATTCCTTTGACCAAACACTAATAAGACGAACAATGGAACAATTAGAATCAGAGAAAAGTGGGCTGAAAGATCTGATGTAATATGACATTAGGCTAGTATTATATAAAGTTGACAAAGATCAACAACAGACAAATTAGGACTGGGCGACAGTTGAACAGATAAAGTGAGGACGCACAGGTTAAGAATTTATGCAAAAGACCTGGTATTGTCTAGTTGTACTACATGTGAAATAAAAAGAAAAACAGATCATCATTTTTATACAAATTGTTGCTGTTGTTTTATTTCCTCATATGGTCAATAAAACGAAAGTACGAATTGGGTTATCTCCCTTACACTCTGATTACTTTTATAGTTAAAGACAATAACAATATCACAGTGCTACATAATATGCATGGTGAAGAAGCTGGCTAGAGTTATATTTTTGTTCCGCTACTGACATAAAATAATTGTATGATATAACTATGATCTGTCACTTTATTTATTTATAGCTCTATTACAAAATAACTGTTTAAAGGTTTTAAAAATGAATATTGAGCTATATTTTGTTTTTTAATTGATTCTCATCAGAATCTATCTGAACTATATAAAGGAATATTTTTTTATATTATTACATACTATATATATATATATATATATATATTATATATATATATATATATATATATATATATATATATATATATATATATAACTTCTTTGTAAAATGGTAGGAAAAATCCCAGCAGAGTGCTCGATTAATTAAGAATTAAAGTTAAAAATTAAGAGCATAATATTTATTTATTCTGGTACAGAAAAATTAGTACAACATTCGTACCGTCGGTTTCAAGCACGGAAGGTCTTACCCATCCGGCTCTCTTCCGTTTCTGTTGTTCAACAGAAGCTGAAGAGAGCCGGATGGGTAAGACCTTCCGTGCTTGAAACCGACGGTACGAATGTTGTACTAATTTTTCTGTACCAGAATAAATAAATATATATATATATATATATATATATATATATATATATATATATAAGTGTATACATATATTTATATACATTTATACATATATTGATGCACATATATATTATACACATATACATACATGTATATATGCAATTCTATACTTATATACACATATATACATATATGTAAATGCATATCAACATATGTACAGATATAAATATATGAGTAAACATGTAAGAATACACATGCATAATCACACACACACACACACACACACACATATATATATATATATATATATATATATATATATATATATATATATATATATATACTTCAAAGTTGTGTGAATATTTTTTTAAAGTTTCATCCAATCTAATTAGATTCCATTGTTAACTGAACTTAGTATGACATTCTCGACGATGAATGACAATATTTTTTTAAAGTGACAAATGAATATATTTAAAACACATTTTAAAACACTTGAAAAAGTTTTTATCTATGCCACATCCGAAATATATGATGGATTAAATACACGTTTTGAAGACATTTTATTTCTTGCACACACACACATACGTGTTATATATATATATATATATATATATATATATATATATATATATATATATATA
This sequence comes from Sepiola atlantica, assembly GCA_963556195.1. Classification (NCBI taxonomy): domain Eukaryota; kingdom Metazoa; phylum Mollusca; class Cephalopoda; order Sepiida; family Sepiolidae; genus Sepiola; species Sepiola atlantica. The sequence continues at coordinate 21,840,390 of OY744547.1, read as the reverse complement.
TATATAGTATTTCATGTATCCACATAAAATTTTATAAGGAGATATTATTTTTTATGTATCAAGTTTTAGTATTTACTTCAACAGTGCTCCATACGTAAGTAGAGCTACGTAGTAACCTATGAAAAGATATTTATGGCAATTAAGCTACACAGCATTTTAGCCTGAAGATTCCCCCGGGGGATGAAACGCAGGAGCCTCTGTGTAGCTTAATTGCCATAAATATATTTTCATAGCTTACTATCTCTCTCTCTCTCTCTCTCTCTCTCTCTCTCTCTATATATATATATATATATATATATATATATATATATATATATATGTGTGTGTGTGTGTGTGTGTGTGTGTGTGTATGTGTGTGTGTGTATGGAACATATATTTTAAGAAAATTTACCAGAACTTTTCAATGTAAAAGCTTGATGAATGTAAAAATTTAACGACAATGGTACTTCAAATTCCAGTTATCAAGTCTTTATTCATATTTTTACTTGCCGAATTAAAAAAAATGTAACTCTTGGAAATTGTTTCGCGCAGGAACGAACAACTACGAGTAACGTATATATTAATTATAACCTAAATGAACTTATCAGCCCGTATCTACTCAGTAGAGTTGTTCTTGGCCTTTTGGCTAAGATTAAAGTGTAGTATCTGTTCCGATGGATACTGCACCCCATAGACTGGTATTGTCTTGGCCTTTGGGGCTTGATTTACGCCGGTCTATGGGTCTGTTCTGTGCAGTTCTAGGAGGTCCACCCTCCCAGGCTTCGCCTCCCCTCTTTGGGGAGGAGTAAGTTTATTGCTTACTGCCTGAGGCGCCCCTACCGGAAAATGCCGACGGGGCTTCCCAGGCAATTTTTAAACCCCACTTTCCCGACCCGACCTTGGGTCACATCTTACTTGTGGGAGTAAGATAAAAACTGGCCTTGTGCCTAACTCCTGGAGAGGAGTAAATCAATACCAGTAAATATGGTGTTAAATCCACACCAGAACTATTACAAATCCTACAAACAAAACAACCGGACAATAAAATCATTACTTATCTGGACGTAGAAATCTTATTCACTAATGCACCTGTTTAAGAAACAATTGATATAATAATCAGTAAGATAAACTCGTTTCTCCCTCCACTTAACATCAATAAAAAGAATACATCTATATCAATTTGCACCACTGAAATACCCTTTTATGACTTCAAGGGAAACATTTACACTCAAATTGATGAAGTATCAAGTGATTCGGTTCTTGTACCGACCGTTAGCGAATTTTCAGCCAGGCAGCACCCTATTACAACAGCAGGTTCAGAGAAGAGATCTCATACACCCCCACCCGAGACCAACCAGGAGGGACCCGCAATAGAAGGAGGTCGGTGATCTCGTTTTCCCCACCCTATTCCACCAATACCAAGAGAAAGGTAAGCCACCTTTTCCTTAACTTACTCGACAAACACCACCCCCCACCCCCACAGACAACCTGCACACACTTTTTAACAGAAATTCTATTAAGGTTAGCTACTCCACTGCCCCATCAATAAGAAAAATGGCTGCTCATGCTAGAGGGGAATTGCAAAATCGATTTACTCGTATATGAAGCCACCGGTAGAGCAGAAACATACATTGGCATGACGCAGGGAAGCTTCAAGCAAAGATTATGCGTACACAGAAATACCTTCAGATACAAAAACATGGCAAATACGGCACTCACGACCCGGATATGGCAACTTAAAGAAAAACATACACCCTTCACCATCAAATAGAAAGTAATTGAGAGAAAACCATCCTTTTCCCCAGCCATAAATAGATGGCATCGAAAGGCAGATAAATTGTTTCAATAAAATTTAATTGAAATACATATTTTTGTTGTTAAGAACATAGTCCAACGTTCAGCAAAAAAAAAATTGCAAGCCAGAATCAAACATTGATTTTGTAAGAAGAAAGCTATTACTTACAAAAGATTCGAGAAAGAGACTTGCTCCACTTTGAAAGTGTTGCTATGTCACTGAAAGGATATGAAGTCGGCATGTCAAGATCGTCAGTCTACGTCAGTATCCATCTCATCAAGGCCACCTCCCGATAGAGAGCTCAACAGTACGATACTTGGATATTGATTTACTCCTCTCCAGGAGTTAGGCACAAGGCCAGTTTTTATCTTACTCCCACAAGTAAGATGTGACCCAAGGTCGGGTCGGGAAAGTGGGGTTTAAAAATTGCCTGGGCAGTTCCGTCGGCATTCCCCGGTAGAGGCGTCTCAGGCAGTAAACAATAAACTTACTCCTCCCCAAAGAGGGGAGGCGAAGCCTGGGAGGGTGGACCTCCTAGAACTACACAGGACAGACCCATAGACCGGTGTAAATCAAGCCCCGAAGGCCAAGACAATACCAGTCTATAGGGGCAGTATCCATCGGAACAGATACTACACTTTGATCTTAGCCAAAAGGCCAAGTACGATACTTGGATAGCCAAGGTTAGTTCCCAATTGTTGTTGTTGGTGGTGTTATGTTGTTTCATAAATAAGCTAATGGCCCCTCAAATCGCCTCGTTGATATTTCCGCAAGTGCTTCGTAATAAATGGAACAAATACAGTTGGTTGGCTAATTGGTCAAATCCTTCTGTGGCAACCCGCAGTGCGGGGAATTGAGCAGGCAATCGGACCACGTTTCGCTATTCATTATTTAGTGTAACTTCTATGATATTTGTGTTAACATCTTTATGAATATTAGATGAGAGTTAATTAGTGAAACATTAGCATTGATATTAAACGCGCCCCTTTGAATGGGTTGGCATGTGTGAATGGACAGTCACGCCTGCTGCACATGACACGGGCGCAATGACTCAAAACTCTAACTGCTTATGCAATAAACAAATGGAAGCGGCCCTCGTAAGTTTTCATCTGTCGTAGACGCGCCGCTGTTCTACCCGGCGTCGACTGAACGATACGCTGGTTTATGCTAAATGATTCCTTTCACTTATTTGTATCATTCTAGTTACTATTCTCATCGTGATTGTTTTATTCACAACTGTTTCACCGATGTAACCTTTCGACGTTTATCATCAGGTGCATATTTTTCGAACTCGGGAAGAAAAAAAGTCGCATTATGGAATCTTTATGCGGAACTTGTACGGAATTTCGAACTGATCTCTTTATTTTATTGAACCTTTAACCTCCAGAAGACTGTCACATAGAACTGATTTTTATTCAGACTACTATTCTCATCTTGGTGTATACACTCACAACGTTTCAGCCGATGTAACCTTTCGACGTTCATCGGGTGCATCTTTTCGTACTTAGGAATCTTTATGCTTAACTGCACTAAAATTTTGAACTGAATCTTTATTTAATCCATGGAGAGAGATTGTTCTCATTCCGTCAACCATCATCGGGTAGAATTTAATAATTTATGCTATTCTAACCTCCAACGTTTTTCAGGTGCATCTTTTCGAAGTTGGGGACAAAATAGTTGAATTATGGAATCCTAATGTCGAACTTGTACGGAATTTCACACATCTTAGGAACCATTTAGTCGAACTTGTGAATCTTTATGTCGAACTCGGGAAACTGTACTAATATTTCGAACTGAACCCTTTATTTAAACCATGGGGAGAGATTATTCTTATTCCATCAGCCATGCCAGAGTAGACATATTAATTTATGTTATATTTAATTATTATAAGTTGTAATAAGGATTGAACCCTTAACCTCTGGAAGACTGTCATACAGAACTGATTGTTATTCGGACTACTATTCTCATTATGGTTTTTATATTCACAACGTTTCAGCAGATGTAACCCCCAGTGTTCATCAGGTGCATCTTTTTGAACTTGGGAACGAAGTAGTCAAATTTGTATGTCAAACTCGGGAACTTGTACCAAATAATAAGAATTATCAATCCTCATGTCAAAAATTTCGAAACGTTCTTCAGGTGAATTTTTTGAAACTTAGGAATGTTCTAGTCAAAATTAGCAATTTATGTCGAACTCGGGAACCTGTACAGGATTTCGGACTGAACCACGGGAAAAGATTATTCTCATTCTGTCAGCCTATGATTGGTTGTCGGTCTAGACAGTCTGTTTCTTCATTAGTTCTTATATGGGTTGACACAGCGAGGGAGGAGAAAAGATAGAATTTTACATATTATTTTCTAAAAGCTCATTTTCTAGTTGTTATCTAATTTTTAAAATCAATCCTAACTTCCTTGATGCGATTTACACTCCCATTTCCTGTTTTTCATGATTTTTACTAATCTAACCTTCTAACCCCACTAGACAGCTCTTGACTCTAACGTTTAAGCCTATTTACAAAAACACCCACATGGAAACTAATAATTATATTATGCTAGGTAAAATACACAACATTCAATATACAACATTACATTGATTCATTTATGCTCGTTTCTTTGTCCATTTTTGTTGAGTTTGTTAAGAATAGAGTCAGAGTCAGAATTACCTAGTATAAGAAAACGCAGGAGTATACTTGTTCGGGCCTTCACTATCTTGTGGCTTCATATGCCGTCCTCGCTTTTGTGTTGTTGGCCATGGTGGGGACAGCAAATCGATTTACAGGATTGGAGTTTTTCTTAGTAGGTGAAAACAATGTTTTGGTCTTGCTTTATGGACGCTAGTACATTATAATCAGTTTTGCGACTTCCTTCGACTACAGTGGGCGTTTTGACATAGAACAGACTTCTATCCAAGTTAGAAGTGTTCTCATGCGCTAAGAAAGAGATGGGTGTTCGCTTCGCAGTCTAGTTGACTATCTACCCAGCTCAACTAACTTTTCTGTAACTTAACTTCTTACTGACATATTCGTTTCATGCAACTTTTTTTTATAATCAAGCATAGTTACCTGACTTCACTCATAAAGAATCGTGTTGTCAGGGCCAATACGCGTTTAGATTGGCTACTGGCTACATTTAGCCACGGTTTGGTTTTCATTCCAATCATCTCATGTACTCATTACTCCGGCTAGATATTTCCGACACTCATGGCATATCTGACCCTGGCTGTCACAGCTGTGATTTCCACTTTCAACAGTTTTGCCTAACTCGTAGACAAAACAAGAGGTATTATATTTCTCGAATTATTTCCAACCCGCATGAATTGAGTATTTCTGAATCATTTCTCCAAATATACACTAGTACAGCTACTCATCCTAAATCCTTCGTAGGGCCCCTAGCACTTTGTCACACTAGCTCAAAACTCCTTTACGGGAGGTGGGGGAGAACAATGCCTGTCGGATAACACGGGAAGAGATGATTTTAGTAGTGCTCTAGAAGTTTCCATAGTTCCCTTTTTATAATCTTACTGCAAATGTAAAAAACATTATATAGTGACTTTTAACAGTAACTGCATATAAAAAACGTTACTTAAAATGTAACCGAACTCAAGTTCTGGACAAAACTTAAATTTTATCAAAATTATATATATATATATATATATATATATATATATATATATATATATATATATATATATATATTTAAATGTTTATTTATAGGTACAAAGTTTTAATAAACAGTGAAATAATGTTGGACACACTGCCATTATTATCTATAATGAGTATTTTTTATGATTTATATTACAAAAGAGGACAAAAGAATACTCGTTTGGAAAAGGAGAACACAAAATCCTCATAGAGAAAGAAAAAAAATTACGAAGTGATTCATCTTTGTTCCCCTTCTCGTGTTTTTTTTCCTCTTTTATAAAATAAATCATTAAAAAAATCCTCATTATAGATAATAATGGCAGTGTGTCCAACATTATATCACAGTATATATATATACATATATATATACATTTATATATA
>OY744547.1:21827094-21832094 GCA_963556195.1 Sepiola atlantica | reverse complement strand
ACTTTTTCCAAAGAAGATTTTGGGGAATATAAAATTAAGCAACGGTCCCTAGTAACATGTATATCCCAATGAGGGGGAGATTACTTTGACAGCATTGGTTTGGTCCTTTTTGCTTTTGTCCTAAGATATATCACCAGGCATCCGACAAAAAGCATCTGGTCTTCCCAAATGTTCACCCATCTGGAATATATATATATATATATATATATATATATATATATATATATATATATAAATTACATGTATTGTGTTAGTTTCTGTAGATGTAAATCCGTTGAAACTGAAGTGTTTATAAAAAGTGTTCAATAACAAGTAGAGCTGTTCATAAGTATACTTTTTATTTATACGAACATTATTGGTTACATATGTGCATACATGTTTCGGTTGTACTCTTCACAGAAAGTCAACCTCTTCAGACAAAAGACTTCAGAGAAGACTTCTTTGAAGTCTTTGGTCTGAATAGGTTGACTCTCTCTGAAGAGTACAACCGAAACATGTATGCACATATGTAACCAATAATGTTTGTATAAATAAACATTTATACTTATATATATATATATATATATATATATATATATATATATATTAAGTATCAAATTTTCTCAAATTCGACTGATATTTTTCCGTCTTGGAAGCTGTTTTCGCTGTTATATTTGATATTAATTAATACATTTTGATTCTTCACTTAAAATTATTATTTCATTTATATTATTATTTCATTTATATTTTATTTTTTAATTTGTATTATTTTTTCATTTGTATTATTTTTTCATTTGGATTATTATTTCATTTGGATTATTATTTCCTTTGAATTTTATTTCATTTGTATTATTTTTTCATTTGTATTATTTTTTCATTTCTATAATTATTTCATTTGTCTTATTATTTCATTTGTATTATTATTTCATTTGTATTCTATTTCGATTATTATTTCATTTGGATTATTATTTCATTTGGATTATTATTTAATTTTTATTTCATTTCATTTGTATTATTATTTCATTTGTATTATTATTTCATTTGTATTATTATTTCATTTCGATTATCATTTCATTTGTATTATTATTTCATTTGAATTTTTATTTCATTTCGAGTATTATTTCATTTGTATTATTATTTCATTTGTATTATTATTTGATTTGTATTATTATTACATTTCTATTATTATTTCATTTGTATTATTTTGTTCATTTGTATTATTTTTTGATTTGGATTATTATTACATTTGTATTATTATTTCATTTGGATTATTATTTCATTTGGATTATTATTTCATTTTTATTATTATTTCATTTTTATTATTATTTCATTTGTATTATTATTTCATTTGTATTATTATTTCATTTGTATTATTATTTCATTTGTATTATTATTTCATTTGTATTATTATTTCATTTGTATTATTATTTCATTTGGATTATAATTTCATTTCGATTATTATTTCATTTCGATTATTATTTAATTTCGATTATAATTTCATTTCGATTATTATTTCATTCTGATTATTATTTCATTTCGATTATTATTTCATTTGGATTTTTTTTCATTTGTATTATTATTTCATTTGGATTATTATTTTATTTGGATTATAATTTATGGAATAAAACCATCAACAAAATATATTTTGTTGATGGTTTTATTCCATTTTGACACATTATATATAATAAAACACAATAAATGAAAAAATATAAGTAAAAAAAAAAAGGGAGGGGGGGTTAATTATCTAAGAGTGAAACAAAAACAGGAGACCTTAAGCGGCTAATATTAACATGGGGATCATCAGCTGTTTACCATGTAACTGTTTCGGAGATTTAAAAACAGGACAGTTATAATATTCATGGCTCTCCAATGGTACTGATTATACGACCATTTCCCCAATAATCAAGTGTCGAAATAATTCAGCTTATAATATCACTAATATATACATAAAGAATAATAATAAAATAATAATAATAATAATAATAATAATAATAATAATAATAATAATAATAATAATAATAATAATAATAAAATAATAATAATATATTACTCTTAAGTCTACCGTATGATATAGTAATTTGCATATCAAATAACATTAATTATAACAATAATAAAAAAATAAAAATAATAATAATACTATCTAAACACTATATCCAAGAACTATTCTGCAATATGGTAGCTAGCAATAAAATTATATAGGAATCAAAGTTGCATTAAAAAAACAAAATATATATATATATATATATATATATATATATATATATATATATATATATATATATATATATATATGTGTGGGGCGTATATATCTCTATATATAACAGTTAGGTATGCATATATATATATATATATATATATATATATATATATATATATATATATATATATATAATTAGCTTTTTCATTATTTCTCTCTCTTTTCACTTTATTTTATTTTATTTTATATTTTATATATAATCTTTTATATTTTATATTAATATTTTTTTGACATTCTTCTTCTTCTTATTATTATTATTATTTATTTATTATTTATTATTTCTATTATTTATTTTTTATTTTTTATTTTTTATTTTCTATTTTTTAATTTTGATTCTTATCTGTCCCAGCCACGTGACTTTCCAAATTAAAATTTTAAATTTCTTTTCTTTTTTCTCCATTTCATTCTTTCCAAATATGATCTACGGTTAAGATCGGATTCTAACTCTACCTGATGAGATCTCAGTTTATAATAGCTGTTGATCGATAACATCGACATGCCAGTGTCGCAGATTTTGTACATGTCTGTGTAAATAAAAATAATCAAATATAAAAGCTCTATTTGATATTGAGCACTTTTTATAAACCCGGTTGAAATTCTTTGGATTACTACCCTGTGGATGTTTTACCTATATATATATATATATATATATATATATATATATATATATATATATATATATATATATATATAGAGAGAGAGAGAGAGAGAGAGAGAGAGATAGAAGAAAAAAGAGTGATAAATATGCAACGATTGTCCAAATTTATTTCAAATATCAATTGTTCAATGCAAGGTGTATTCAGTAATAAACTAGTGTTCATTATTCTTTCCTTAAGCCAAGGCTTTTCTAAGATCGACCTCTCTCTCTCTCTCTCTCTCTCTCTCTCTATATATATATATATATATATATATATATAAGCGTGTGTCAGTGAGAGTGTATGCACGTGTGTGTGTGTGTGTGTGTGTGTGTGTGTGTGTGTGTCGTTCACTTGTTAGGCAATCGGAAATAATATTCATCCTCTTTTCAGGTTCAATCGACCTGCTCCGACATTTCACTTTATATTAAACTCTTTTCAAGTTTTTAGTTTTGCTAAGAAACGTTTACTTATTTTATGAAAAATAATGGAAGACATCTTGCCGTAAATCTCACTTCTCCGTTCAAAGAACCCGCTCCCCCTCCCCAAAATAATTTAAAAGAATGAAAAATCCCCCCCCCCCCGCCTAAAACAAACAGAATAAAATAAATAATCGCTACTGATGTCCTTTTTACAAAAAAAACCAAAAAAAAAACGACAAAGAACAAAAAAAAAACAACTACCTGTTTCTTTGTTTGGTTTGATACTCATCCCCATAAAAGCCGCGTTCACCAACATTTCTTGAAAGCAACCGTTGTAATGTATTGCCGCCGTAAAACAATATAAAACAATGAAATTTAGAAGAAGAAAAATGTTTATCTTTAAAAGCAGGTCAAAGCGTTTGTCGACTGGAAGCGGAAAACAAGTTATTGGTTTTAAAATTCACTTTGAACGATAGCAATCAGCAGATCTACTTAGCTTGGAAATATTTTGTATTCAATCTTACAAAGTCAGTAAACTTCAAGGCTTACATATAAATAAATAATCTCTCTCTGTCTCTCGCCTTCTCTCTCTCTCTCGCACCCTCTCTCTCCCCCCTCTCTCTCTCTCTCTCTCTCTCTATATATATATATATATATATATATATATGTGTGTGTGTGTGTGTGTGTGTGTGTATGTATGTATAGCTATGTATATATATATGTATGTGTATATATATGTATATATATATGTATATATATACAGGCACATACACATACACACACACACACATATATATATATATATATATATATATATATATATATATATATATATATATATATATATATGTATATATACTTACAAAGGAACTTGAAAGTAAGTGATATTAAATCTGTATTTTGACATTCTGATTGATTTGATCCCTCTTCCCCCCCCCCCTTTGCTAAGGCAGAGCTGCAGCATCACCTTCTTTAAAAGAAGATGGAGTTTGACACGGAGCGACCCTTTTATGATGTCTTTCATTGATTAAATTTCTAGCCCAAACTTTCACACATCATATACGATTTACAGTTCAATATGAATCCTATACTAAAGCAGACTGAAGAATGAAAGTTAAAAAAAAGGTGTTTATAATGTTGCACAATCCAATGCTGGTTGCCCGTTCTTACAACTGTTTTTGTAACTTTGCAATTTGACCCTCCCGACCCCGTGTATAACCCCTGGAGTCATCCCCGACCTGGAAGACGTGCTGGTCGATCTTGGAGTGTTAAATATTTGGCAAATATTTGGCAAGTGCGATTTTACTGACGTTGGGAGGAAATGGTGTTCAGTAGGGGTAAGCTTTGTGTACTCGGGTGTCAGCTCGAACACCTGTGTGCTAAAAAGTGATGTGACGTCACATGACCGAAGGGGGGAGGGAAATTAATAGTCAGTTCGCTTGGAAGCACACAGTGTGAACTTGGCGTTTTAAAAATGCCCGAATAAGATATAATTAAGCAGTAATTATCGACCTCTCACTGCCCACCCACAGCCTCCTGGTTGGTAATTTGGAACAGCAAGCGAATAAACCACTCCTTGTCTTCAACCGTTTGCCTTATCTTAGTCCTTGTTTTCAAGGTATGAACGCAATTGTTTGCAGGTGGTATCCTTGGTCGGGCAAGATCACAAAAGAACAAACGGCCAGCAAGGTATGTTTATATATTTTG
>OY744547.1:21814594-21822094 GCA_963556195.1 Sepiola atlantica | reverse complement strand
TGATTAAACATTTGAAGATATAAAGAACTTGAAGCATAAAAACTTTTACTATAATGACCAGATTCGGCATTAAATAACCCAAAAAGGGTTGATATGCCGTAAAACAAAACTACCAAACCAAACCATATATATATATTTATATATATATATATATATATATACATATATATATATATTTATATATATATATATATATATATACATATATATATATATTTATATATATATATATATATATATATATATATATATATATATATATACATATATATAGATATATAATATGCCAACTAATCTATCTATGTAATTCCGCTGATGATAAGATTTTAATCTTTGAAAAGACTTGGCTTAAGGAAATAATAATAAACATGTTTTTACCGAGTACACCTTGCACTGAACAATCGTAGTTGAAATAAATTTGTCATTCGTACATGTTTATCCCTCTTCTTTCATCTATCTTATATATATATATATATATAATGTGTGTGTATACTTAATATATCATATATATATATATATATATATATATATATATATATATATAAGTGTATACTTTATATATAATATATATATGTATATGTATGTATACTTAATATATAAATAAAACTATATATATACTTAATATATAATTTATATATATATATATATATATATATATATATATATATATATATACAGAGAGAGAGAGAGAGAGAGTAAGAGAGAGAAAGATAGAGAATAAGTTGAGATAAAAAAATTAGCACATTACTTATATCAGTTTTAAAATTATATATATATATATATATATATATATATATATATATATATACACCTTAAATATTTTTAAAATATTAAAGTGCTGTTCATCTACAGACGACGTTGTTTTGGATTCTCTTACTCTCATCAGTGTAGGAATGGCGGTTGCCGACGATCACATGGGCTCCGAACGCAGTTCTGTAGATTCAGTCTAGAATCATAAGACAAACGCTCAGGACCACATGGCCGCGAGAAATCAACACAGACAGTAATTGAAATTAAGGCGGGAGGCGGGGAAAAAATACAAATCCGATGACATCAGGATATATTACACACTGATGATGCCAAGTTTTTGGCGAAATATCTGTATCACTTTAAACTAACAAAAAAAAATGCTAGTTTATAATAAAAAAATATAAAAAAATCGGTTTCGATTTATTATTTTTCTTTTTAAAAAAAAATTGATATCGCATCTTTAATGCTTCAAAAGGTATTTATTTTACCTATTTCTTATTATATATATATATATATATATATATATATATATATATATATATATATATATATATATTATAATAATATTTATAAATAAATATTAATTATTTATTACCTACGGACATCGATGTTTCATGCTTATGCAATCTTCAGTGCAGGAAGCTAATTCCCGACGATCGACGGGCGCAAACTCCGATCACAAATCGCCACTGATTCGCAGTCAGGAGAGATACCAGTTGGCCACCAGAAATCAGCTTAGAATTTAGGAGGAATTTAACTTTGTAAATAACAAGTCGGCAAGTATTCACAGCAAGCGGCGAAGAGTGATCTAACAACAACACGTCGTGTTGGATCTAATGAACGGATCATCATGAATGTTGGAATGTATATTCTAGGCAACACGCTGAGTAACATGACCACATTATATATATTTTTTAAATGTTAACATTTAGTGATACAAATATATTAAGTTTTTTAGTTTTTAATTTTTTTTTTATAAACCGATCATAATAAATTTTGGAATATTTATATATATATTCTTAGCAGCACGGTGAGAAACATAGGACACATTATTTTTTTGGTAAACTTTACCATTAAGGGAGTGCGCTTATCCAAACTAGCACTCTCCTCCAATAAACTTTTAAAATAAGTTAAATACCAAACAATTATTAGAGAAAAGAATTGCTCTACAGCAAATTTCTAGTTATATTAAGTAATACATTTTAAAAGGCATTGGTGAACGTCTGTATGCATTAATATATATGTGTAAAATATTGAAATTAATACTAATTATAGAATATATATTCTAGGTAACAAGGTGAGTATTGATTTACTCCTCTCCAGGAGTTAGGCACAAGGCCAGTTTTTATCTTACTCCCACAAGTAAGATGTGACCCAAGGTCGGGTCGGGAAAGTGGGGTTTAAAAATTGCCTGGGCAGCCCCGTCGGCATTCCCCGGTAGGGGCGCCTCAGGCAGTAAGCAATAAACTTACTCCTCCCCAAAGAGGGAAGGCGAAGCCTGGGAGGGTGAACCTCCTAGAACTGCACAAGACAGACCCATAGACTGGCGTAAATCAAGCCCCGAAGGCCAAGACAATACCAGTCTATGGGTTGCAGTATCCATCGGAACAGATACTACACTTTGATCTTAGCCAAAAGGCCAAGTGAGTAACGTGGGTAAATTATTATTTTATTTTGTAAACTTTAAAATTTAGAGGGGTACCAACGAAAGATCACACATTAAAATTTAAAACTAATGCTATATGCATTTTTAAAAAATATATTTATTTTTTACTTTAATTTGCCCCAAACAAGGCCCACTGCTGCTAAGACATAAGGAGCTACTGAGAATTAGGGGCCAGATATATAGGAGGATCCTAAATGGGTAGTTGTGCGGCGAGATGCTTGATTACATTAAAGTTAACTTTTTAAGTGTTGGTACAGTCGGGGAATTAGGGAGCAGGGACGGAATTCCGAAGGCAAACGGTTCAAGAAAAGAGTCGGTTAGAGTAGAAAGCCTTTGAGGCATCTGGGGGCCTCTACAGTGAAAGGGGTTGGTTTTGCTGCTTGTTACTTTTGTCAGTGTTGTTTGCGTTGAAGGGGGGCACAACTGCAGCAAATTCGTCGGAGCACCTTCTATCGAAGTACTTGTAAAACAAGTACAGGAATGCATTATTGCTCTGAGAGGACAGGGGCTGGAGCTTGGTAGAGAGTGAAGATTAGCGACTCTTTTTTGGAGTGACTAGTGGTTGGTGCACCAGCCCAGATGTGGCAACAATACTCCATGCATGTATTGCTTATACCCGTCATGAGAAGAGTATTCTACGAGTATATATATATATCTTTGGTCTGAACAGGTTGACTCTCTGTGAAGAGTACAACCGAAACATGTATGCACATATGTAACCAATAATGTTTGTATGAATAAAAAATTATACTTAAGAACAGCTCTATTTGTTATTGGGCACTTTTTATAAACACTTGAGTTTCAACGGATTTACATATACAGAAACTAATACAATACGTGTACCATATATATATATATATATATATATATATATATATATATATATATATATATATATATATTGTATGTATTTAGGGAGCATTTTCTCATTTACGCAAACATTGTTTAAATAACAGAATTCGCTGTTTAATTATACCTTTTTTATTTTTTAAATTGCATCACAGAATCAAATTTTTTGAATGGCATCACAGAACAAAATTGCATTACGTTAAGCATTTTAAAATGTTACCACTGGTTTCATATGTGATGTTAACAATTTTAGGTTGTTGTTTTTATGCATATATATATATATATAAATATATATATATATATATATATATATATATATATATATATATATATATATATATATATATATATATATATATGGATATATTTACATATATATATATATATGTTCATGTTATTGTAGGAAATTAAAAAAAAATAACAAGTCACTTACACATAGCTGCAACTCATCTTTTTTTATTATTAAATCCTTCCGGTTTGATTGGATTTAAAGAAAAAAGTATTTTGCATGATTAAAATGTACATTAATATATATATATATATATATATATATATATATATATATATATATATATATATATATTGCATACTAATAAATTTTAGAGGGAGAAATTTATTTTTTGACAAATTTTGATTACACTTTTTGTTGTCTCTTGAGAATGGTCTAAGAGTACAAGCAAGTCTTACAACCTATGTTTAAATAACGAAAATAAAAACGATATTTTCTTTCTTTTATTTATTTATTTATTTATTTATTCACTTTGCGTGTGTTTGTTTTTCATAAAAACAGTAAGCCATCTATAAAAAAAAATACAAAATGATGTTTTCAGGTTAAGAAAGTTTGAGAAAAACGTGAAATTTTAAGAATAAGCAAAAAATATATTCAATAGATAGAGAAGAAATAAAAAAAATATATTTATATTAATATACGGAGCATAAACCAAGCAGGTGTCTTGTTGAGACATTCGATTCTTAAAAAAACATGGAATTGCAACAAAAAAATGGTTACTTTTTTTTTGCAATTCAGATGTGAATTGAATTTTTTTTTCTATTTTTAAAAGAAAATGATATTTTCTATTCCATCCTTCTTTCTTTTTCTAACGATAAAATGTCTGGAAAATTTGTGTGTAATACATAGTGACCCAACGAAATGCCACCCATGGAATCTTTAATAACATTCACAATCGTTTCTGCAATCCAAACATATTTGGTACAAATTAACTACTGTGTATACTTGACTTGTCCACTAAGTTTCAATAATGAATGTGCAACAGTCTTAGTTTTATCACCATTCGTTAACATGCTCGTAATGTGCACATATGAATTGCAAGAACACCTAGATAGGTTATGCAAAAATGCCAATAATCCTAACGTATTCGTTTTTTTTAGCTTTTTTCTTATTTGGGGAGCGATACCTTTTCAGTTCAGAAATAGTCTTGAGATTGTTTCGATAGAGATTATGTTTGAAATTACACAACAGATAGAAATCTTCAAGTTTAAGGTACTGTGAATGTGAAACCCATTTTGGATCACATCTCCTACTGATGAGACAATCACCAAAGTGTTCGAGTCAATTGAAGTGTGAGAGATTTGAAACCACTGTTCATTCCTCACAACACGTCTTCGTTTGTCCAAAACTTCTTAACCACTACTAGGTAGAACTCAGTATTAATCAACGCATACATTTTCTTAGGTTTTGTGTTTCCTGACTCAAAGCAAATACATCTGACTTTATTGAACCAAACGAATGACCAATCAATACTTCAGATCTCAATTCAATAGATTTGATCGTTTGGACTTTATTGTCACATCAACAGCATCAAATTAGAGCGTAAAGAAGTCGCAGACATGCACTCCTTAAAAAAAACTCTTTGATAGAAGTTTGAAACAATGTTTTAAGGGCGACTAGAAGTTCATCTACCTCGTATTGGTTGGCACCCGTCTGTCTCAGGAAACAATGGAGTTCTGCGTCTCAAATTAGTCCATTGCCGAATTGCAGTGTCTGCTGTGACTGTGCAAGCCTATCCAGGATCGGCAGGCTCTTTTGCAGTTATATTAAGAAAGTAGAAAGTGGACATTGGATTTACTTTCGGCAGCCTAGTAACTCTCACTTCCCTTATTTTGTCCTTTAGTCCTCAAATTCCATGAGCGATGTTTCTGACAAAGGGGGAAGAATCGCTGTTTTCTGGGTCAGAATCTATCCATCTAACACTTATCGTTGGCCAGTGTTTGATCTTGAAGTAGTATTTTTTAAATTTTATTTTAGCTCCTTACATCAAGTGGATCCATGCCTTGTCTGGAGCGAATTCCATAAAACGTTGTCACAGGTGTAGGTGGTGTCTGGTTGCGAGAGTTCTGTTGCAGCCCTCTGCCGTCTTTGCTCTATCCTCTCCCTCCACTGCTAGTCTTTCCTCTTCTCACTCCTCCTGGAGCATTCTTTACAGCTAGTTTAAAGACCTCGTATACTATTTGAATAAATGTGTCTTAGAATGAATAGACAAATGCATGCTTACATTTTATGATAAGACTTTTACACTACCCTATACTTAATCAAAAAACCCAAAACCCTCGATATGAACTAGATTAAAAGCCGCCCAGATGGCGGCTTTTAATCTAGTCCTAAATTTTACAAATAAAATACGAGATAGATAGTAATTACGGTTAAATTAAAAAGAAATAAATAAGAAATATATGCAATCGTAATTAGATAAAGAAAATTCAAAAATTATCTGTTTTGAAAATTTCTTTTCAATATTTTAGTAATTATTTTTTATGACAATATTTATGAGTTGTTAACTTCTTAAAATATCAAGAAATAAAAGCCGTAATCCGAGTTTTTAATAATTGTTAAAATATAAAGGGGAGAACAAAAAAAGGTTCTTCTATTTTTATTGGCTGACATTTTGTTTTTCAATACGATTGCACTTTTTGTGTTTTTATAAAAATGTCAATCTGTTAAAACATGAATTATTTCGCATATTTAAAATGGAAAATAAAAAAATATGATGGCATAGAAAATGTTCTACTTTTTTTTCTAGTAAATTTCGTGTAAATGTCTTTTCAAAATGTCTTTGTTTCTGTTAATAAAAATAGATTCAATGAACAAAGGGAAATATGAAAGGCTGCGGATTGGAAGTGTCGAATATGGCAGACGATAATTAAAAAAAAGAATATATTCTTTTAAAGGTTTTGCTTATCGACAACACATTTTTTAAATTTTTTTTTTTTTATTCTCCATTCATCCCCTCTCCCACTTAGGAACTGACTTGCTTGTTTTAGGCTTTTAAAACAAACCGGAAAACAGTGAGCAGCTCATACTTAGATAGATTTGGGAAGGGTCTTACTAACCACCTCACTTATCATCTTATTTGGTTACACCTAATTTTTATATAAGTTTTTGGCTGTTTTTTACCCCCCCCCCCACCCCCTAACAAATGAATTTTAAACATATACTTTATTTGTAAATAAAAAAAAACGTCTAACTACTGGGGATAATGTTAAGTATGTTTGCCCATAGGATGAATGTGGTACTTTGGTGATTGGAACTAGTTTAGAGAATAGACCAAGAGAACAGACGATCCCCGTCCACCCCACCCAATTTTGGCCTTGTGCCACATCTTCACATTTTTATACAGTGAAATTCACTTTTTGATGTAACATTTAAGATAAATAAATTGGATTTTTTTTGCTGGGAACAAAGTGTAGTATCTGTTCTGATGTTACACTTAGTCTATTTTGTCCTCGGTCAGTGAAGGAGAACTCCTTCTAGACTAAGGTAATTTAAATTTTTGTTCCAATCCAGAGTGCCCCTTTTGGGGGAGCTGGATTCTCCTCACACTAAAAACCGACCTTTGTGTCTAACTTTGCCCTCGTGAGGAGGCAAGTAAATAGGAACACTAATGTGTAGCATGATCAATTTAAATGAATCATGTCACGAGAGTTTTAAGTTTATTTCTCTATATCTTTCTCAGTCAGTCCATTTAGCTGTGATACGGCGAAGCAGTTTGTCGATCAATGCCTACTATATGCCCACCCCCACCTTTTGGTGGGTTGAGCACTGTGGTATGGTAACAAAGGAAGAAAAGAATAAAAAGATTGGAATAGTTCATTACAAACAAAAGAGAATATCAGCAGTTAGTTGTAATGTTATTTAACCAGTAGCTATATAGAGAGAAAGAGGGTGGGGAGGAGGTAAAGAGAGAGAGAGAGAGACGGGGTAGAAACAGAGAGAGAAT
>OY744547.1:21677094-21809594 GCA_963556195.1 Sepiola atlantica | reverse complement strand
CAGCAGAAACTTAAGTTCATGAACATGATTGATTCCTTAAAGAGGTTCTAAAATTGATTTGTTTCAAAACCGAAACCATTTCCCACTAAAGGGGCCTTTTGGCTAGGAAGAAAGTGTAGTATTTGTTCCGATGGATACTAACTCTACAGGCCGGTGTCGTCTTGTCCTTCGGGGCTTGATTCCGCCGGTATGTGGGGTTGTACTGTGCAGTGCTAGGAGGTCCACCCTCCCAGGCTTTGCCTCCCCTCTTTAGGGAGGAGTAAGTTTATTGCTTACTGCCGGAGGCGCCCCTACCGGGGAATGCCGACGGGACTGCCCAGGCAATTTTGAATGGCCAGAGTGCTCACCTTCTCGGGCGCTGGCTTTTCAAGCCCCATTTTCCCGACCCGACCTTGGGTCACATCTTACCTTGTAGGAGTAAGATAAAACTGGCCTTGTGCCTAACCTCCTGGAGAGGAGGTAAATAAATATAATATATTAAAATTGAACATTTAGTGTATGTCTTTCTGTTTGTCTCTC
The DNA here is from genome assembly GCA_963556195.1 of Sepiola atlantica. Classification (NCBI taxonomy): domain Eukaryota; kingdom Metazoa; phylum Mollusca; class Cephalopoda; order Sepiida; family Sepiolidae; genus Sepiola; species Sepiola atlantica. The sequence continues at coordinate 21,809,075 of OY744547.1, read as the reverse complement.
TCTCTCTCTCTTTCTCTCTCTCTCTCTCTCTCTCTCTCTCTCTGGTTACATTGTGATGTTGGAAAGACCCCTGGTGATTTTGAGGGTGTGCATGAACAAAAAGTATATGGTGATAGATAAAATAGAAGGAGAAAGAATTTTAGAATTTGGTCTTGGAATGGCCACGTTGGTTGCAAACACACTTTTTATGAAAAACGAGAGCCATCTTGTTATGTATGCATCTTATAGAGCAAAATCCCAAGTAGATTATCTGCTGGTTAGTAGAAAGGACAGAAAGCTCTTGAGTGGTGTGAAAGGAATACCTGGTGAGGATATTTTGACACAGCACGAACCAGTTATTTGCAATTTCATGCTGAAGAACGCTCATGAGTAAAGAGAAAGTTTATCCCTAAGAGAAAAGTGTTGAGATTGAATGAAGAACACGTGAAACGCAAGTTTAGAAACCAAGTAATGGAACGTTCGGCTACCAAATCCACTACAGGAAACGTGGATGAGCAGTGGAAGACGCCAAAGAATACACTGTTGAGTGTAACATACCAAACTTGTGGGTGGATTGAAATGATCCCCGAGACATAGGGTGACATTGTGGTGGAAAGAGTCAGTTTATTGAGTCGATGATTAGAATGCAGTTCAGATAAAGTGGCCTTACATGGGGACTGATATGCGAAATAAAACGTCAAGAGAAAGACCCTGAAGCGGTGCGTATTCTTCTCCTGATGACCCGACATTATCTGGAGGCTGACAGAAACAATACCACGAGTCAAAACAGCCGATAACACATGGTTACATACAAGTCCACAAGTTAAGCTTTTTCTCCTAAACAACACTATCTCCTGTTGTCCGCTCGCTTCATAGCGAGTGTGTGCTATTATCGCACTAGTAAGTTTCATTCTATTCTATCAATGATACTTAAATACTTGCATATCTAGTAGAGAGTAAATACCTAAATACGTCTATTTGTAAGCCTAATTTGCATAACTATTTTAAAACAGTTTATGATAAATTAATGGTTGGTGTTATTCATTTGTAAATTTATAGCCCTATTTCCTATATATATATATATATATATATATATATATATATATATATATATATATATATATATATAGGCGAGGAATACAGATGTTTGGGACATTTTTTCGAAGGTAGAATGAAATTGAACAAGTATAAAAACGAGAGAAAATTGAAAAAATTAATGAATTTACTAAGCCGGCTTTCGTCCACACTCATCAGAGGAAGTAATTAAATACGACTAAAAACTTAAAAGAAATTTATAATGAAAACTAGTGACTAGTTTGGGAGAAAAATATGCGGACGAGGGTCACAAGTTGATCACATTAAGTCCTAAAACCCTCCCTTTGTAAACAAAAGACATGGGTTCAATCCTCGGTCAAATCATACTACAGACTTAAAAAATCTTACTTGATAGCCACTTTGTTAAAAACATTAAGCATTATAAGAGTAAGTGGAGCAATCCTGAAAAAGGAGTGGTTCCCTCCCCTACATCTCGGTGTAATAATTTATTAAAGGGGAACATTCAGGTCGCCCTCGACTATGGTCAACCACTTTACTTTTACTTTATACATAAAAAGCAAGAATATAGGATATATCATCTTTTTGGGAAATATATTTTATTACTACTTTTTTGTGTTCAAATTAAAAAGTGTTTGAAACTCAAGATTGACATTTTTATGAAATACGCTTGAATAAAATAATAAATTCTACAGCTTTAAGATACTGATATGTTCTGTTGGTGCTTCCTGGAAATGATTGGTTCCTACATTAATGGCATCACACTTATCGCCTACCCATGCTATAAAACCAGATCTTTAAAAATAGCAGAATTCTCATTTTTTACACAGTGTAATCAATATGTCCGGATCCCGTTTTGCCCTTGTTTTTTAGAAATGAAAAGTCAGCTCTTTGTTTTTTTCATTATTATTGGAATGGGATTCATACTAATATATATATATATATATATATATATATATATATATATATATATATATATATATATATATATATATATATTAGAGGTAAAAGATGAGAATAAAACATTGTAACCATACAATATTTATTAAACACATCAAAAGTTCATAACAAAAGAAAAAATTCCAGCAACAAACGGATACCGATACAAATACTACACGGGATGAATTGGAATTTACCAATTTCCAAAGACCACCAACATCTTGCAAAAACTTTTGGACTCCTGAACAATTTAAGTATCATTTTCTTTTTCAAGCATTCATCCCTAAATAACGGATGCTTTTATTTTTATTTTTATTTTTTATTTCATTTTGTCCTGACGTGTTATTAGATAACACCCACTTTGACTTTACGTTCACACCTCCAAATAAAGCTTTTCACCTCTGGCCCTAATTCTTGTTCTTTACTTCTACTTTGTTTTTACTTTATATAAAATTTTCAAAGTTAATTGTTGCTGACAATATTTATAATCGCATTGTCGGCTTCCCCATCCTCTGATGAGAAGAAATGTTTTCTTTGAAATTCCATGGATTAAGGATATGAAGCTCCTTGCTCTGAACTTTTGATGTTTTTAATAAATATTGTATCTTTACAATGTTTTATTTTCATCTTTTACCTCTAAAATTAATTGCTCTATTTAATATATTGAGCTTTACACTATCACAATAGATTATTATTATTAAACGATAATTTTATTATCGTTATAATTCTACACTCAAATATTATATATATATATATATATATATATATATATATATATATATAAATAAAATATGAAACTAAAAGTATACTTTTAGCGGATAGAACCTATAGTGAAATGGTTTAAGCTCAATATACGAGATAGAGCAATTATAAAGATAGATGAAAGAAGAAGGAAAAACATTTACGAATTACACATTTATTTCAAATTCGATAGTTCAATGCAAGGTATATTCGGTAAAAAATATGTTTATTATTCTTTCCTTAAGCCAAGGCTTTTCAAAGATTAAAATCTTACCATCAGAGGAATTACATAGATAGATAAGTTGGCAGTGGAAAAGCCAAAATTCAACCTACGATGGAACTAAATATCTTTCTATTGGATTTACTTCATTCTTGAACTTTTTCAATGATGCCTTCATGAAAACCCTTCCTTACCATCTTTAACTCTCCTTTCACTGGACACCTTATCAACGGACATTTACCAACTGGACAGACCCCATTATCTGTTTACACGCACATTCTCACTCTCCATTGCTTAATATTTTTTCAAATTTTGAATTTTGGCTTTTCCACTGCCGACTTATCTATCTATGTGATTCCTCTGATGATAAGATTTTAATCTTTGAAAAGCCTTGGCTTAAAGAAAGAATAATAAACATGTTTTTACCGAGAACACTCGAAGTTGAAATAAATTTTGTCATTCGTACATGTTTACTCCTCTCCTTTAATCTATCCTTATTTTTGTATATATATATATATATATATATATATATATATATATATATATATATATATATATATATATATATTGTTGAATATAAGAGACAACTCATGTCTAGATATCCTTTCAATAGTCCGAATGAGGATCTTAGTTTCGGAGGGAAATTAGCTGATGAATTTGCCATAGTTTGGATTTGTTTCCCAAGTACTTTCAGACCCATCTGGGTGCATCTTCGGGGGAATGAGGTTAATCAGGTATAGAAGATGCACCCAGATAGGTGCGAAAGTACTTGGGAGACAAATCCAAACTATGGCAAATTCATCAGCCAATTCCCCTCCGAAACTAAGATCTTCATTCGGACTATTGAAAGGATATCTAGACATGAGTTGTCTCTTATATTCAACAATACTTGTCTGCAAGAGAAGATGCTGCCTAGATATACATATATATATATATATATATATATATATATATATATATATATATATATATATAAAGTTTAGATAAAGAAAATTAGCACATTATTTATATCAGTTCTATGAATTCAAACACAACAAATAATTCTACTACGACTGTTTCTAAAACAATTTGAAATATTTAAATTCGTATTATACTTTAGATGTTGAGAAAAAGTTACGTCTTCAGCGCCCATACTAATATCACGAATCGAAGTCAAGCAATAAAAACATAACTATCTATATCATTTTTATATATATATATATATATATGCAGTTATTTCAGGAAAATCGAACCTCATATTATATAATTTTATACTTCCCTATTTATAATATCAATAATAATAATAATAATAATAATAATAATAATAATAATAATAATAATAATAATAACCAAAGTGGATGACCAAAGTAAGGACAACGCTAATACAAAAAGATGCCATAAAAGGAACGATCCCATCATAAGATGCCCCCCACCCCTAAAACAAAACTTTAAAAAAAGATGGCGTACACCTAGTTTTTTTTTTCAAAAAATGAAAATAAAATCAGTTTTTAGGAAAGACGTATACAATTTAAATTCCACGACGCCAGGATTAGCGTCACAGAATAAATTGCATTGCGTTCAGCATTTTAAAATGCTGTTGCTTAGGAGTGATGTGAGATCACAGGAGAAAACAGTCACAACTAATAGAGTCGCTACTAAACATGGAAAGAGAAGGGCAAGCAATATGCATGATGTGACTAAAATTATAAGCGGTAAACGATACATCGATGAGACGCAAACGGCTGTTACTGCTGCTGATACATGTAACAGCACAACGGTGACATGCGCCATCTTGCAATTTGCAATGGCGAATAAGATTTTTGCAACAGGCAACGGTACAAGAGGGGGATAAATTTATTGTCTTTCATCTTAGGGGCCCTCATTCGTGAGGGAGTACAGATGGATTACCGGTATTTTACTGAGGAGAGAAAAGATACCACCGTTTCATCCTTGCCTGAAGGCCAGATAGTATCTATAATGTTTTGATCGTGACAGAATTCTATTTATAGTGTTATATTCGATTTTGGAACAATTCATTTTGAAATGCGTAAATTATTAATTTTAGTAACACTGTGAGACCAGATAGTCCTCTATTATTTTTTGCATTTCATATTTATGGAGGATCTCTTGAAGGGCATGTGAAACGCTCTTTAGCCCTTGTTAGAAATAATCTAGAGCTAGTGTATCAACAAAAGCACTGGTCCCCATCACCACACTAGGTTGGCCTCAAGAAGGGCATTCGACTTATAAAAATGTTGCCCCAACTAAGGAAATGACTTCCAAAGAAAAGCGATCAAATTTCAAGAACCAGACATAGGTTAGTTTGGTGTTCAATTTCTTAAAGCCGTCCAACACATGCCATCATGTAAAACAGACGTTAAACCGAATATGATGATGGTGATGATGATCTAATTTTTTTGATGAGTGTGAAAGGTGATGACGTACGTACAATCAACAATACAGGTGTAGTATCATACGGATTCTTGAATAAAATAATAAATTCTACGTCTTTGAGATACTGATATAATCTATCTACGTGTGCTTGCTAAAGGAATGCGCCCCTGTCATATCAAATAACTCACTTTTAAAAGTAGTATCCGGCCCTAATTTCCGGTCAGGTCCGGTGTGGTACCTTACTCCCAGAAAAAAAACAAGATGTCTGACACTAATTACTTTACGACAACCAATATTTATGGCAAATAAACCTGCTTATATTTGATATTAAATATTAAACTATTTAACGCAAGTAGGTCACAAATAGTAGGTTAGCCAAAAACGTTTTTTTTTACTAATTTCTCAACTGTATTTCCTTTAAAATAATTTATGTCGTCAATAGTAACGTTTACTCCTTAGCGTATTATTATGTAGACTCTTAGATAAGATAATAAATTCTGTCTTTGAAATACCGATACTATTTATCTATCTGGTGCTTGCTGTGGAAATCAAATGTTTCCTATATTAATAGCAATGCACTTACCGCCTTCGTTTCGGCTAAACCAAAGATCTTGAACTTTGAAAAGAATTCTTGTATTTTACACGGTGTAATCAATATGGCTGGATCCCGTTTGTTCCTGGTTCTTTAGAAGTGAAAAGGCAGATTATTCTTTTTTGTGGGCGGAGGGGGAGGATGAGGTGGAGGGTTTTTTTATTTCATTTTTTGGTTCCATCCTTTGAAGAATGTCGAAAGTGGAAACATCAGAGAAGGCTCCGCAATGGAAAGGTGAATCTTTGACGCTTGTCTTTGAATCGGTTGTATTTTATGGTTGAATCGTTTTGATGTCGAAAATTTAAAAATTCAATTTCACAGAGATCAAAGATGGCGGCTCTTTTATTCTGAGAGAAAGAAAAAAGATGTGAGCGAGGAAAAGGAGAAGAAATGATATAAATTTTCCTCTTTGTCTTTAAAAAGAAGATTTTTCCCTTTTTCTTCCATATAGTTTTCCTTTTGTAAGAGCTGGTAGCTGATGAAAATAAATATATTTTGATTTAAGACGCGACCGTGTATCTCTGTGAGAGGTTTTGTTCGTCAGTCGAGAAGTCACTCAGTCCATCTGTAATTCTCCAGTTTAAATTATTATTTAGAAGTATCTAAGCGTAAGAAGCGCCCAGTCCCCCAGGCTTATGTTTGAAATAGCATTTTAAAATTAATTCTCGTTAGTCTGACATGATTACATTTTTAATAGCATGTTTAGATGAATTGTATTTGGTCTGCCATTCGTATACTTTAGACAACATTTTTAAATGAAATTTATTTGGTCTGTCATGTTTATATTTTAAATAACATTTTGAGATTAATTTTATTTAGTTTTTCATTCTTTTATTTTAAATAGCACGTTTAAATGGATTTTCTTTGGTTTCTCGTGCTTATATTTTTAATAGCATTTTTAAATAAATTCTATTTGGCCTGTCCAACAGATGTCAGCATGTAAAACAGATGTTAAACAGTATGATACTGCTTCTGACGGTGGTTGTTCTGCTGCTGCTGCTGCTGCTGCTGCTGCTGATGATGATGATGATGATTGCATTTTTGGATTAATTTCTTTGGTTTGTCATGTTTATGTTTTCAATATTTTAAGATGACATTCTTTTGTTTTTTCCTGCTTATGCTTATAATATGATTTTTAGATGAATTTTCTTGTGTCTGTCGTGCTTATATTTGAAATAGCATTTTTGCATGAATTTTCTTGTGTCTGTCATGCTTCTGTTTGAAATAGTATTTTTAGATGAATTTTCTTGTGTCTGTCATGCTTCTGTTTGAAATAGTATTTTTAGATGAATTTTCTTGTGTCTGTCATGCTTATAATTGAAATAGCATTCTTAGATGAATTTTCGTGTGTCTGTCTTGCTTATGTTTAAAATAGCATTTTTAGATGAATTTTCTTGTGTCTGTGATGCTTATAATTAGAATAGCATTCTTAGATGAATTTTCTTGTGTCTGTCGTATTTACGTTTGAAATAGCATTTTTAGAAGGATTCTCTTTGGTGATGTCATGCTTATATCTTAAACAATATTTTCAGATAAATTTTCTTTTTTTGCATACTAATGAGTTACCACTTACAAAAGATACTCGAGGATATGGATAAATGAGATTGTCAGTTGGATGATGAACAATATTATGAAAGGGTTAAATACGCTTATGAATAGAATAGACAACATCTGGTTATTTATTAGGATGGCTTCACAAGTCTGTCATGTTTATATTTGAAATTACATTTTTAGCTGAATTTTATTTGGTCTGCCATGCTTATATTTGAAATGAACTTTTTAGATGAATTTAATTTGATATGTCATGTTTATATTTGAAATGACATTTTTAGATGAATTTAATTTGATATGTCATGTTTATATTTGAAATTACATTTTTAGATGAATTTAATTTGATATGTCATGTTTATATTTGAAATTACATTTTTAGATGAATTTAATTTGTCTGTCATGCTTATATTTGAAATAATATTTTTAGATGAATTTATATTTTGTCTGTCATGCTTATATTTGAAACGACATTTTTAAGTGAATTTATATTTGGTTTGTCCAGCTTATATTTGAAATTACATTTTAGATAAATTCATATTTGATATGTCATGCTTATATTTGAAACGACATTTTTAGATGAATTTAATTTTGGTCTGTCATGCTTATATTTGAAATGACATCTTTAGATGAATTTATATTTGATCTGTCATGCTTATATTTGAAACGACATTTTTAGATGAATTTATATTTGGCGTGTCCTGCTTATATTTGAAATAACATTTTTAGATGAATTTATATTTGATCTGTCATGCTTATATTTGAAACGACATTTTAGATGAATTTAATTTGATCTGTCATGCTTATATTTGAAACGACATTTTTAGATGAATTTAATTTTGGTCTGTCATGCTTATATTTGAAACGACATTTTTAGATGAATTTAATTTTGGTCTGTCATGTTTATATTTGAAACGAAATGTTTAGATGAATTTATATTTAATCTGTCATGCTTATATTTGAAACGACATTTTTAGATGCATTTATATTTGGTGTGACCTGCTTATATTTGAAACGACATTTTTAGATCAATTTATATTTGGTCTGTCATGCTAATATTTAAAATGACAGTTTTAGATGAATTTAATTTTGGTCTGTCAAACACATGTCAGCATGTAAAACAGGCGTTAAACTGACTATGATGCTGCTGCTCTTGCTGTTGCTGTTTATGTAATTGCAGTTGTTGAGCATCCTGGTACAGTTTTCTTAATTGGGAATGTCAAGTCTGGTGATATGTAGGAAATCGGACGCCAAATTCCATCTTACACACGTAGCCAATGCTTTCACTCTCTCTCTCTCTCTCTCTCTCTCTCTCTCTCTCTCTCTCTCATTCTCTTTCTCTGAATCTAGTGCTACAGCATCAGATGGTGGTGATTTGGCATGACGACGGTGATTGTCCTCTCATGCATGATGTGTTCGACGGTTTCTTTGTCATATAATGTCCACCTCTTAGTTTAGGTTCGCGTTCTAGTACTTGTGGTCCAGGTGATAGTCGCTGTGAAAGAAACTAAATATCATTTGATCTTTTTTCGGTAGATTCTTTTTGGTCGGCCAGTTGAGCTTTTCCCCTCTGCCCCCCGTAGACTCGTCACGCACGTCCATGTTGAAATATAATTTAAAATTTTATTTAATAACTTAACATACAAATTAAAGGGAAACATCTCATTTTATTGGCTCTGCCCATCAGTCGGTCTGTCACGCTTAAGTTTCAAATAACATGTTCGTTGGTCTGTCATAGTTAATGTTGTAAAATATTTTCGTTAGTCTGTCATGCTTAAGTTTGAAATAACATTTTCGTTAGTTTGTCATGCTTAAGTTTGAAATATCATTTTCGTTGGTATGTCACGCTTAAGTTTAAAATATCATTTTTTTGGTCTGTCACGCTAAAGTTTGAAATATCATTTTCGTTGGTCTGTCACGCTAAAGTTTGAAATATCATTTTCGTTGGTCTGTCACGCTAAAGTTTTAAATATCATTTTCATTTGTCTGTCATGCTAAAGTAGGAAATATCATTTCCTTGGTGTGTCACACTTAAGTTTGAAAAAACATTTTCGTTGGTCTGTCATATTTAAAGTTCAACTATCTTTTTCGTTGGTGTATCATGCTAAGGTTTGAAAAACATTTTCATTGATCTATGTTTAAGTTGTAAATATCATATTCGTTGGTGTTTCACATTTAAGTTTGAAAAAAGTATTTCGTTGGTCTGTCATGCTTAAGTTTAAAATAACATTGTTGTTGGTCTGTCACGCTTAAGTGTGAACTAGCGTCTTAACTTGTAAATCATACACATCGATTTGGACGCATCTTAAAAAAAATCCGCCCGTTTTTCATTTTTATTATTTAATCTTTTCTTTTTTAAGAACTCCTGAAAATAAATACATTTTGATTTTTCCAATTTCTCAATTTTCCATGAAGGAAATAGAATTTGATTTAAAAACAATCTCGCAATCTTCTTTTTCCTTTTCAAAACAATAAAAGGAATCACTGTCCGCCATTTTGTTCTGCCAAGGTCTGTCTTCCAACAATGCAAGGGCTAAAAATACAAGCTCAATTTGAATGGGTAGAAGCATTTTCCAAAGATAACTTATTTTATTTTCTTTCCCACAATTCTATAATAGCATTTTCATCTTGTTTTATTGACAGTAACGACTTTGTTCTGATCCTTTCCTGTATAAGATCATAGAAAGACCATGTTACATAAACCTCTTTTTTCTCTTTAGCATTGAATCTTGTTTTTTCCTACCTCCCATCGCAGGAAGATGTGACACAAGGTCGGAAGGTGGGAAGTAAAAAAATCATCATCATCATCATGGAGTACTCTCCATGATGATCATGATGATTTTTAGATGAATTTAATTTGATCTGTCCTGCTTGTACTTGAAATGACATTTTTAGATTAATTTAATTTGGTCTGCCATTCTAGTATTTGAAATGACATTTACGATGATTTTTATTTCGTCTGTCATGCTAATATTTAAAATAGCATGTTTAGATGAATTTAATTTGGTCTATCCTGCTTTAATTTGAAATGACATTTATTGATGAATTTATATTTGGTCTGTCATGCTTATATTTGAAACGACATTTTTAGATGAATTTATATTTGATCTGTCATGCTTATATTTGAAACGACATTTTTAAATGAATTTATATTTGATCTGTCATGCTTATATTTGAAACAACATTATTAGATGAATTTATATTTGATATGTCATGCTTATATTTGAAATGACATTTTTAGATGAATTTATATTTGGTCTGTCATGCTTATATTTGAAACGACATTTTTAGATCATTATATATTTGATCTGTCATGCTTATATTTGAAACGACATTATTAGATGAATTTATATTTGATATGTCATGCTTATATTTGAAATGACATTTTTAGATGAATTTATACTTGGTCTGTCATGCTTATATTTCAAACGACATTTTTAGATGATTATATATTTGATCTGTCATGCTTATATTTGAAAAAACATTTTTAGATGAATTTATATTTGGTTTGTCACGCTTATATTTGAAACGACATTTTTAGATGAATTTATATTTGGTCTGTCACGCTTATATTTGAAACAACATTTTTAGATGAATTTATATTTGGTCTGTCCTGCTTATATTTGAAAGTGGACCTTGGATTTACTTTCGGCAGCCCTGTAACTCTCGCTTCCCTTATTTATATTTATAGTATATATATATATATATATATATATATATATATATATATATATATATATATATATATATACTATAGCTCATTACATCAAGTGGCTTCATGCATTGTCTGAAGCGATTTCTATTTAAAGAAAAATCATCATCATCATCATCATCATCATCATTATTGGTTTTACACCATTTGGTATGTGTTGAACAACTTTTAGAAAATTGACTTCCAAGCTAACTTATCTCTGACCAGGTCTTTATTTATCACTCTTTCTCTCAAGTCCATCCTTATCACTTCATCTCATGTTTTTCTTGGCCTTCCCCTGTTGGCTGACTCCGCTATCTCGACTGTTCTACATCTACTAACCCAAGAACTCTCATCCATTCTTTCAAAATGGCCATATCATCGGAGCCTTCTGTTTTGCACGCATCTCCCTATACTGTCCAGATTTAATTTGCCTCTGAGGTCATCAGAACTAAACCGAGCTTTAAGACTCACATTACACATTCAACGTATTATTCTCGTATCATTTCTCTTGATGCAACGCATGTCTTCAACCCTCACTGGCCAGGTTTCACTTCCATACATCATCACGCTGCATACACGTGCTTGATAGACTCTTCACTTAATCGACAGAAAATGCCTAAGCAGCCCGTCGGCATTCTATAGTAGGGGCGCCTCAGGCGATTAGCAATAACCTCCTTTCTCAAGTTTTTGTTTGAGCATTGAAGCGACTTGACAGCAGTGCAGAGGTTACCTGCCTCGTAATTCGCTGATTGTTTAAGATACTCATCGGAATTAGCAAAAGTTTACTTGACCTTTTGGCCAGGAGGAAGGTGTGGTATCTGTTCTGATACTACACTTCATCTTTTCTATCTGCCCTCGGTCAGTGGAGGAGACATCTTTCTAGACTGAGGTAATTTTAGTTTTTGTTTCAATCCAGAGTGGCCCCTTTTTGTGGCAACTGGATTTGCTCCTACTTTAAAAACTGATATTGTGTCTATCTAACTCTGCCCTTGTGGGGGAGCCGAGTAAATGGGAACTCATGATTGAGCGGATGTAATATTTGTCGATATATATATATATACAGTATTTTGTAATTTTATTCGTTAAAGTTCTCTTCAGCTTCGATAGCGGCTTTTATGTGAGGTATGAATCGCCGACATGAAATACAACTTTCTGTGCGTTCAAAATAGAACATCATACTTAATAATAAGAGGGTGGGTAAGACATATACTACATTACCCCCCACACACACACTCAAACAAGGAGGAGGTATTGCCTGGGACGATGGTATCATAAAAACAGAACAGATACTACACTACCTCCACACCTCTCAAAAAAGGAAGAGATAATGTTTGGGGGGGGGGGTGGTATCATGACAACAGAACAGATACTACACTACCTCAACACTTCTCAAAAAAGAAAGACGTAATGCCTGGGAGGATTATATCATGAAAAGAGAACAGATACTACACTACCTCCACAACTCTCAAAAAAGGAAGAGGTAATGCCTGGAAGGATGGTATCATGAAAACAGAACATATACTACATTACCGCAACACATATCTCAAAAAAAGAAGAGGTAATGCCTGGGAGAATGGTATCATGACAACAGAACAGATACTACACTACCTCCACACCTCTTAAAAAAGGAAGAGGTAATGCCTAGGAGGATGGTATCATGACAACAGAGCAGATACTACACTATACTATGCCCCTGAATTGAGCATTTAAAGATAGTACATTAGTCTGAAATAGTATAAACTATACTATTTCATAAGTACAATAGTTTTAAATAGTAGAGTTTTGACTTCAGACACACAGACAGACAGACAGACAGACAGATACATAATCTTCATTATTAATAGATGTAGATGTCTTATTTTATTTTATTATTATTCTGATTATAATTGATAATTAATATTATTATATTAAAGGAAATATTAAAATTATAAGTATCCTGATTATTATGTTGCTAATAGATTATTACTACTATTCTTACTTTATTACTTAATTCAAATAGTTATGACATTATAATCGATTATATATGTTCACTAATATCGATTTTCTTTATCTTCAAATTATTTTAATATTTTTCTTACTTTATTCTATTTGTTTTTGTTATTTTCTATTTTTTACTTATTTTTTTATTTTTCTATTTATTACTCTACTTTATTTATTCTGTACTTAAATTAGTATATACAATATATTAATAATAATAATATTATTATTATTATTATTATTATTATTATTATTTGTACTCACTAGGAGTTCTCATACAGGTCATCGTCAGTGATCGCACATCGACAACAACCGGTGGTGTTCCCTGGAGTCTGAGTGACAACAAGTCTCCCCAGATTTCTAGGAATCTCCACTTCTTTTCGATAACCACTGCAAATGACATTGCGGTATCGCAACAGCCGCTTACCATTGATTTCTCGCTGGTAACGACTATTGGTCTTCTCTGGGATTTGGGTGGCAATAAACCGCCCCAAGGTCCCAGCACTCTCCGCACTCTCCCAGTGGAGGTCTGGTTTGTGTTCTTCCCCCTTGGTTTTTTCATCCTATTTATCCCTCTACAAATATTTTGTGTGGTCTCAGCCTAAACCGGCGCCATCTTTTTTTTTGGGGGGGGGGGGGGCAACTTATGATTTTTCTTGCAGTTTCTGTTCATGCGGTGGTGTTTTTTCTGTGGTTTTGTTTTCTTCTTGTACTTTCGATGTGACTGGTTACCATTCGGAGATTATGCAGGTTGGTTTCCGCATACAAAGATTTTCCTTAAAGTTGCAGCTGTTTTGATCATTGCCATCCTTTGCAATGTCTCAGTGATCTCTTTGATTCCAATTTCTCCAAGTCTTTTCTCCAGGTTTTTTGGGACTGTTACTAGTGCTTCTATGATTATTGGTATTATACCGACTTTCTTCGCTCTGCTTTGCCGTGTTCTGTGTTATGTATTTCTCCAGCTCTTTTTTTGTCTTCCACACAATCTTCTATACTTACCAGTCCTCTTCCCTCTTTGTTTCTTTTTATGTAGAGTCTGTCTGTATTGTCTTTTGGGTGTAGTGCGTTGTGCATGGTCATTAATTTTCTAGTCCTCTGTTCAAGGTGCCTGAGTTCTTCTTTAGTCCAACCTATGAATGGTCCAGGGTATCTTATTCGTGATACTGTCCAGGTGTTTATTCTTTTTACTAGATTCCTGCAATATAATTTTGTTTCTTAGAGTTTTTTGTTCTGTGTCTGTAAACTTGTATCCGGCATCACATTTTCTAATGATGTAGTTGAGCGGCATCATGGCTATGATAAACTGTAGTGGTGATAGGGAGTCTCCTCTCTGTATTTTTATCTCGGTCAGGTGTTGTCATCTGGCTGTCATTTCTAGTCTCCATGTTCCCATTTCTTTCTTAATAAGATAAATTATCCTGTCGGGTATCTTGTATATTTTTAAACATTTAATTATCCATAATTGAGGGATTTTGTCGTAAGCTTTTTTGTAGTCAATCCATGCCATGGATATGTTCTTTTTTCTGCTTTTTACCTTTTTTAGGATCTTTTATTCTAAGTATAACAGATCATGTGTCCCTCTTTTCCCTTTCCGGCACTTTTTTGTTCTTCGGGGAGCAGTCCACGATTTTTCAGGGATTAATAGATTTGTTCTCTCAGTTGTGACGTCAGGATTTTTAACATTTTTGGTAAACAGGTTATCGGTCTGTAGTTGCTTGGAATCGTTCCCTTTTTGGCATCTTTTTGTATTAACGTTGTTCTTACTTTGGTCATCCACTCTGATTATTATTATTATTATTATTATTATTATTATTATTATTATTATTATTATTATTATTATTATTATTATTATCATCGTTATTATTATTATCGTTATTATTATTATTGATATTATGAATGGGAGGTAAAAAAATATATAATATGAGGTTATGTTTTCCTGTAATAATTGCATATATATATATATATATATATATATATATATATATATATATATATATATATATTTAAAATAATATAGCATGTTACGTTTTTATTGCTTGACTCCGATTCGTGATATTATGATGGGCGTTGAAGAAGACTCTTTTTATCAACATCTAAAGTATAATACGAATTAAAATATTCCAAATCGTTTTAGAAACGATCGTACACCAATTAGTTGTTGTGTTTGAATTCATAGAACTGATATAAATAATGTGCTAATTTTATTTATCTAAACTTTATATATATATTTAAACTTATATATATATATATATATATATATATATATATATATATATATATATATATATATATATAAAGATAAATGAAGGAAGAGAGATAAAGGTCTGCGAATGACAAATCTATTTCATCTATTTCATCTACGGTTGAATCGAACATCATTCTGTTGGATTTACTATATATTTGACCATTTCTATCGCAGTCTCCACAGAATCCCATTTTCCATCTTTAAATCTTTCGTCACCGGACACTTTGTCAACGGACATTAACCCAACTGGACAGACTTTATATTTTGATAACCTTTTTATGCACACACCTATAATTTCCATTACTTTATATCGTTTCTTAATTTTTTTCAGATTTTGAATTTTGGCTATTCCCCTGCAAACTTATCCATCTATGTAATTCCTCTGATAGTAAGATTTTAATCTTTGAAAAGCCTGGCTTAAGGAAAGAAAAATAAACATGTTTTCAATCGAAGTTGAAATAGATTTGTCATCCACACATATTTATCTTTCTTCCTTCATTTATCTTTATAATTGCTCTATCTCGTATATTGAGCTTAAATCATTTCACTATAGGTTCAATTCTTTAAAAGTATACTTTTAGTCTCATATTTTATTATATAGATATACATATATATATATATATATATATATAAATATATATATATATATATATATATATATATATATATATATATATATATATATATATTACAATCAATCCCATTCCAATGATAGTGAAAAAAACAAAGAGCTGACTTTTCATTTCTAAAGAACCAGGGCAAAACGGGATCCAGACATATTGATTACACTGTGTAAAAAATGAGAATTCTGCCATTTTTAAAGATCTGGTTTTATATCATGGAAAGACGATAAGTGCGATGCCATTAATGTAGGAACCAATCATTTCCAGGAAGCACCAACAGAACATATCAGTATCTTAAAGCTGTAGAATTTATTATTTTATTGAAGCGTATTTCATAAAAATGTCAATCTTGAGTTTCAAACACTTTTTAATTCCAACTCAAACAAAGTAGAAATAAAATATATTTCCCCAAAGGATGATATACTCTATACTCTTGCTTTTTATGCATAGCCAGATATAAATAATACTCTTTATTTGTACGTTTCTTGGCCTTTTGGCCAAGATCAAAGTGTAGTATTTGTTCCGATGGATACTGCACCCCATAGACCGGTATTGTCTTGGACTTTGGGCTTGATTTACACCGGTCTATGGGTCTGTCCTGTGCAGTTCTAGAAGGTCCACCCTCCCAGGATTGGCCTCCCCTCTTTGGGGAGGAGTAAGTTTATTGCTTACTGCCTGAGGCGCCCCTACCGGGGAATGCCAACGAGGCTACCCAGGCATTTTTTGTAGGCCAGAGTGCTCAACTTCTCGGGTGCTGGCTTTTCAAATCCCACTTTCCCGACCTTGTGTCACATCTTACCTTGTGGGAGGAAGATAAATAAAATAATACTCTTTTTTATTTTTTTATTATTACTTTGAACCATGCATAAGTTTAGGTTCAAAAGCTTTAAGCAGAGGGGGGGTATCTTTCTGAGATGACCTTTCGAGACGTTCTCGGTTGTCCCATGCACCCGGTACTTAGTTACGCATGGTCTCAAAGCACTCTTGTGCAGCTATAGTCTGTAGTTAGTCTGTCTATAATGAATGACCGTCAGTACGTGACAAAAAGTCACACGCTTCACAAGGTTACCGTATTAATGTGTATGGGCATAGTCAGAAAACCCCGGATCTAGAAGAGTTTCATTTCGATAATAAAAATCCCTCCACTATTATTTTGTTCAAGAGTATTTCATAAAAATGTCAATCTTGAATTTCGAACTCTTTTTAATTTCAACTCAAAAATTAGTGAGAAAATATATTTCCACCTTTGCTTTTTCTATATAAAGTAAAAGTAAAGTGGTCGACCGTAGTCGAGGGCGACCCGAAGGCTCCCCTTTCATCACCTACTACACTAAGGTGGAGGGAAGGGCGCCACTTCTTTCCTTAGTGATATTTTAGCAAAGGGGCATCAAGTACCATTTTTTATGTATTTGGTGCGACCAAGGATTGAACCCTCGTTTTCCGGCTCATTAGCGAACACACTTACCATTATGCCAAATGAGCTGGTCAACAGATACTACAGTCTGATCTTAGCCAAAAATGGTATGATTATGTATATATTCTCACACAATGACCACATATTCGCTTTCACCATTCCGACTCTTTTTTTATACCACCCATATATGTCTGTATAAATACATCGTTTCTGCCTGTAACAAACACTTTTTTCCTGAGGAAACCTTAATAAATATAAAACGAAATATCGATCTTCTTATTCATGTCTTTGTGTTGATTTTTATTTTGTCTATATACATGTCTTCGTTTACTCCTGTTTTTCTTTTTTTAACTTTGCATATACACTCGGTCGTATTTTGCATCCCACCATCTCTCTCTCCCTCTCTCTCTCTCTCACACAAAGATAAGCTTTCTCTTTATAGATAGTAACCAATAAAATAAAATGAACTTAACTTTAACACTTTATATGTGTGTCAGAACAGTAAGTAAAAAGCCGTTGTTTTGTTTTGAGAGACTGCGTCTTAATAATGAGTTCAAAAAAAAAAGAAACAAGAAACAAAATAAAAAGGTGATGTGCCGTAAAAGTAAAAACAGTGAAAAGAATAGAAACAAAACGGAATAACAAAAAAAACGTAAAGACAGGTAACAAACAAACACACGCACACACAAAATCAGATATTAAAAAAGTAATAATAAGCTTGTTAGAACACATATAAAAAATAATAAATAATGATAATAATTCATGACACACGCACACGTGAATTCAGAACTAAAAAAACTATGTACTATTGTACACACGCAGTTTTAACTTTTGTAGAAAGAAAAGCATTAACGGAGAGACAGACGGAAGAAAAAAGAGACGGTGACGAATTTACACACATACACACAAGCAACACTCACTTTCTGTCCATGCTTAAAAAGATGCATTCTGATTTCTTGGTTGTTTATGTTCGGGTGGGGGTGTTTTTTACTCAAATTTTATTGTTTTGAATCCTTTTGTTGTTTGATTTAAATGTGTCGTCGAGAGAGAGAGAGAGTGACTCATTGAAGTAATTTTCCTTGTTTTTTGTTTTAGCCGAAAACATTGTTTTTTTTTTTGTTTTTTTTGCCCTCCTCGTATTAAAATATTCGAATAGGCTATTTGGCCGGGACCGACAGAATAACGACCCCCTCGTTATTTTTCCGGTCCCGGCAGAATAACGATGGGGCTGTTATTTTGTCGGTTCATGTTAATTTAACCTAACTGTTACAGTTACAGTGAAGATTTCACGAGTCAACTTAACTGCCGGTTTATTTTAATTTGAACATTTTTTCAATAATTAAAACTTCTGACCATTTTTTTAGATTAAATAAATAATTCATACGACGACAAAAATAAGTTTTATTTCATCATAGACTAAGTAACTACGATGAATTTCTTTGTCCATTTAAATGCATTTACGTGTTGTTTTTATTGTAAAAAATACAAATTATGTTTTAAGTACAAATTATTCGCTTTGAAACCCGTTTATGTCTACTTTTAAAAAAAATATAACTCTCTACCGGATTACCTCACAATGTTTGTTTGTAAAACAATTCAAGTTTGCATTAAAATTCGTCGTTACATGTAGCACTTGAAATTATTGACAATTACTACTGTTGTTATTTTATCGCAAGAAAAACATTCAATTTAATGGTTAATTTAGTTAAATGATAAGAAATAGTCCTAACATTTATCTTAAAAGATAGTGAATAATCAGTTTTAAAATTGCTGTTTAGACAGTTTATGAAACTGAAATTATATAAACGTACAAAAAAGTATATCTGATCTAATTTCTTTAGCGACTTATCTTTAATTATTTTTAATAATCAGATTTCTTCACAAGAGTTATTTATTTTTTATATCAATGAATGAAAACTATTTTTTTCTTAAATAACTAAAACATTTTTTATCCGACGCAAATTACTTCTAAATCCGACTAAAGAATCTCATTGTCTGTAATATTTTCGTTCATTTAATTAATTTTTACTTTTGATGTTTTTTGTATTAAAAGCAGATATTTCTTTTATATTCAAAAGATTAAAATAACCGACAGAATAACAACTGATGATGACGATGAAAATAAATTATTAAATATTTGTCCCTTATTTATTTCATTATCCTTTCTTTCACAAAGCCATAAAAGTTAGGTTAAAAAAAACATTAGCCGGCAGAATAACGAGCCCTCGTTATTTTGCCGGGACCGGCAAAATGGCCTCTTCCTAAAATACTAGTATATATAAAAAAAAAACAGTAACTAATTAAGATTAAGTAGAGGCCAGCCAATTAAACAGAGTTAGAATGGGAGAATTGACCTTTTTGCGGTGCGGTAAGAATTTTGGCGGGGGTCCGATGTGGAGGCCTGTAGGGCCGTGTCTCTTCCAACTGACGGGTTGGGATTGAGTTATGTTCGCTACGCGTGACCCGTTGGGGTAGCCGGTGAGTTTGTGATTATACGGACAAAGAGTTGTTTCGATGCCACACGCGTGAAAAATAAGCGATGTTGTAGCCATGAAAAGATTGGCATAATTTTTTTTTTGGGGGGGGGACCTCGGAGGACCGCATCGGTATGGGTCATTGTTGTTTAGTGGTTCGGTGGGGCCCACGAGGGCACCGCGGCGGTGTGGCGGGTCTGAATGATTGTGAAATTAGGTTCGTGTGAGTGAATTTGGTTCGGTCCGAAACGGTTTAATATGGCGCCAGAGCGATGGACATGTCGGAATTAGTTTGGAAGAGTGGGTGGCATCAATGTGTAATAGGTTGGACCCCTTTAGATGTAGGATATTTAAAGGCGAGTCGCCGGCCCTGAAGTTATTGTGAGCCCCCTTGGAAAGGGATAAACAAAGTGCAGCGAGCCGGCTCGGAGGAAATTGAACGGATCATCTTGGGTAGGGAGTTAAGGGGTCACTCTGGTCCGTGTTAAAAAAGCGGACGCGGTCGATTGGTATGATAAGACATATCTTACAGAGAAATTAGATGGCTGACCAGAAATGGATTATTAGAATTAAAAAAAATTTTTCTGTCTTACCCTGTATTCTGTTAGAATTTAATGGACGGTGTGGTGAATTGTGTGACTAGGTATCGTGTGCAGATGCCGTGGGGTCAAGTGGTCAAGCAACCTTGCGACAGGGGAACACCGAGCGTGTCCTATTATCGATTGTGACAGGGATGGCCATTGAGCCGATATCGATCGTAAGGGGAATTTCCTTACATCCCAGGAAAGGTCATAAGGCCGATTTATGGCAGCCGGGTCAAGAGGGTGGAACTGAGATGTCCAACTGTGCTAACCCCTGGATCTGACCAGACCGTGCGGAGGGGTGTGTAAAAATCAAAATCTTAGGATTGTTTTTTGTATAGGGAGGGGAGGAATGTTGGATAATGGTCCTATGGAAATGGATGTATCTGTTGGAAATCGTTGGTTTGACTTGCGCGAATTACAGCTTATAGACATGACAGGGTCACCGCATGACGATACCTCAGATCAAGGGTCGATGTGCACCTGCGAGAGGCTCTGTGACGTCACGGACACTTGCGTTAGAAACAGAGGGATCCGTGACGTCACTCGTTCTTCGTGAGAAGTGAGTTTGAACAGTCTGGGTTTTGGAGGCGAACCTATCAGACGTGATTTTTACCATGCAAGCTGAACATACATAGGGGAATTATTTCCCTAAGAAAATACAGGCGAGAAATCTCTTTTCCCCCTTCCACGAATGGTTAAAACTTAATTGATAAGTAATTACGAAAGCAGTAATTCTCTCTCTCTCTCTCGACGTTAGTGAATATCCCAAGCCGATAGATAACTGACGCCTCTAATAAAAGGAATTGAAAGTTAAAAGATTGTTTGTCGATTGAGTCGGTCATGAAGTTTTTGTTGTAGCGGCGAGATTCGGCAGAAAGAAAGAATAAAGAAATCAAGCACTAGACGACACGTGACGAGGAAGGAAGAGAGGACACGATAAATTTAAAGGTATGCAAACTATATGATTTTTGGTGTTAAAAACATGACGAGTGTTCAACGAGAACTGCCACGGCCCGTTCCGGGACGAGTATACAAAACGAGAAAAGCCGCAGCCCTAAGTAAGGGTATGCAACACTCTTATGAAGATTAAAATCAAGATATAATGATGCTAAACCTTATGTTCAGATTTCTGATACCAATTTTGATTAACAGCTATTACACGGGTTTGATTCGAGAAAATGTCTAAAACTTAAGGCTGAAGCTTAAGAGGACTTAAGAATAAATTGAAATTCAAGGAATCTTTATTAATTAGTGTCCAATAACTACAGATCAAATTCAATGCAAGTCTGAAATATTTTACTTTTTAAATGGAAGGTTGTGCCCCTAAACTCCCATTAAAATACTCCCAGAAAACTTAAATATAGGGAATATTTATTAATTGATGTGTAATACCTATTGTTAGAATTTAACAAAAGTCGGGGGTTTCAGAATTTTACCAAACGGTTTCCAACCCCTCTTTGTCCCTTTTGCATGAAACTAAATTAAAATAAATATAGCCTACATTACCAACTATTACGATAGAGACAAGTTTCAAAATTCATAATGATAGGTTAATTAGTTTAGGCGTGAATCCTATACATAGAAATATATAAACACGTACACGTAACTAACTTTATATACATGCAACCCCCCCCCCAAATGTTACAATTTACAAAAAAAAAATAATGTACCCATGTTACTCACCGTAGTGCCGAAATTATATATTCCAAAATTCACAATGCTAGGTTCATTAGTTTAGGAGTTTATCCTGTATAAAGAAATATATATACATACATATATATATAGCCTATTAGCAAAAACACCAGGCATTGCCCGGGAATGAATGAGAACCCCTTTGTACTCTGTGGCCTCTTGGGAGATTAAAACAATGATTAAAAATAAAGATTCGGCCTAGCATTTAAATATTAGAAATAAAGAAAAAAGAAAAGCGAAGAAAAATGATTTATTTTTTAAAAAGGTTTAATAAAGCTAATTTTTATTTCAGGGGAAAAAATGAAATTAAATAAATTAAAATATTTGACGATAGTTGAAATTCTGAACAATCGCTGAAAAGAATGCGATTACAAATTTATTTTTAGAAAATAAACGAATTCCAATCATTATGAGTCGATCTAAGAATGCAGGATGGAGCTGATTCACAAACAAATAGAGAATTCGAATGCAAAACGCGATACATCCAATTACTGAAGTGTTAAAAGTGGACATCGAGTTTACGTTCGACAGCCGCGTAACTCTTGCTTCCTTCACATTTTGTCCTTTAGCCCTCATATTCCAAGTTTCTGACAAAGAGGGAAGAATTGCTGTTTTCTGGGTTCAGCTGTTGTTTTGAGTGGGTGATATGTCGAGATTTTAAATCCTCTCATAGTATTCATCATCAGCCAACTGTCAATCTATCCATCTAATTAATATTTATCCTCAAGTGGTTTTTGGCCTTGAGGAGTGGCGACACATTAGTTTTAAAAAAATCTTAAAATTTAAAAATTGGACTATAAAAAGATTGAAAATTCAAATCTAGAATTCGATTGTAAAAAATTTGGTCTAATTGAAAGCGAGAAAATCAGATATCGTTGCAGTAGATAGAAACGTGTGTTCAAGAAATAACAAAATAAAGGGTACCCACTTATTAAGGCCCTAAGGCCACTCAAGGATAAAGGTTAAAGATATCGTCAGTTATGATAGCCTGCACAAGAGGATCGGAAACAATGACTGTGATGGGCAGAAAATTACTAAAACGGAATTGACTGTCCATGGGGACGGCTCAAATGTTTGTTCACATCAGGCTTGAAGACGACCATGCTGTAGTCGGTTGGGAAGCAGACTCATGGTATCTTGTTTCACAGGCGAGATGTTCTAGGAAAGAAACTCTGTTCATGGAAGTTTCGTTTGGTTTTTGGTAAAGACAGAGAGAAAGGAAAGTTCTTTGCTGTGGCTGTAGCTAGACGAGTTCTTGCTGAGAATGTTTTACGGGAGGTACCAGGTGTTGGAGCTCAGCCGAACACCTACAATGAACATAGCGATACAGAAGAGAGGAGCCAACAACATCTCTTCTGTTCGAAAGAGGCTGTAGGGTGGAGAAGAGGACATCGGCCACTAGATTATAGAGTCGATTTTGTACACTGTCAAGGCAGAAGATAATGCGCCGAGCGGCCCCTCCCTAGATATGACAGCAGTACCTCCCATCGTATGGCATATCTGGCTCTTATGCAGGTAGAAGGTTGTGTCGGGGGTGAGGTACTTTCTAGAGCGGTAGAATGATCCAACCATTTCCCCAGCAATCTTAGCTACAGATTTGATGTAAGTCTTCTAATTCAGGGTTAGGGTTAGATTGCGACATTCCATGCCAGTAACCACTTCTACTCTATTTCCATAAAGATGGACAATTTAATTTAAAAGTAAGACTATAAATAACTATAAATGAGAATTGTACGTATAAAAAAGTAATTAAGCCAAAATAAATTCAATAAATCCAAACGTAAATTTAAGTAAAAAAAGCTAAAAGAATTACGTTAAAAATTGACATTAATTCTGCAAATACGTTTCTCGCTACGATATTTAAATTTGAAGACAACGTTGATGCCGTGCACGGAATAATATTATTATAATAATATTATATGCCTCATCAGAGTTTAAAAACAGGATTTTAATTTTCTCTATGGCAATAAATATAAGAAAGTAAAACTAATAATGATAGCAATAAGTTTTAACACGTTTTTGTCAACGGTTGAAATAGTAAAAATATTCTATTTTCAGAGAACCGTGTAAAAATGGAGGTCAGCCAGGAAAACCACTTTCGTCTTCTTTGTCATAGAAGCTTATCTAAGAAAGGGTTTTCCTCGAGGACAGAACCATTCATTTTTACTGGGGAGAAGTAAAGATCCGAGCGTTGGTGGTGAAAAGAGAGAAGCTTGGTTTTAGAGGCGTTAAAAGTAACATGCCACTTTTTCCTCATTGCACCACGTTCGATGCACATGTTCAATTATCTTTGAAGTGTTGTCTGCATAGATAAATAAATAGATAAACAAATACCAAGAAACCTAATTACTATGAGAACAACCATCGGTTCGTTGAAAGAAAAATTATGACTGCATAAGTAAGACAAGAATATAAGTCAGTCATGAGACTGCATACTTGACAACGTAAGGATGGGGCAAAGTCTTATTTGGGTCTTACTTCTCCATATTGTGTAAGGTATTCCCGAAGTTATGTCATGGAAACGTTGATAACCCAAAAACTCTTAATCTGATCAGGCCGACATTTTGTATGATTGTTCCTGTTATCAAATGATACATTTATTATTTAAATTATTCTTACAGCGTTTTGGCCGATGTAACCTTCTTCAAAAGCATCGTGTCGAACTTGAGCATTTGTACAAGATTTCGAATGGAACTATTTATTTAAACCACGGGTGTAGCTTGCGCGCATTCCGTCAGCCATAACCATGACCGATATTTTGACCAAGTTTGGTGACGATTGGTCAAGCGCTGTGGACACTAGGCTGTGTACAAACAAAAAAAACATAGTTACAAGCTCGACTGAAAACATAACCTTGAATCCAACAGTCTTCCTGTGTGTGAGTGATTTTATGATGTGCGGACTTTTACGCATTTTTGAGTCGTTCTATGATTACTTGTATATAATTAGATGAACACAAGTTTAACATGTGTTTTTTTAGTGCATAACTGAACACAATAGAAGATAGTAAAACGTGTTTAGCAGGAATATATTCCAGGGAGATACTAGAATGTACATTCATCGTTTAAATTAGTGATTCTCAATTTTGTTTCATACAAAGGGTCCAAAAACAAATTTGACATCATTTCGCAGGACAATAATTTTGGGCAAAATTTTTACAGAATGTATAGAAATAGGCCATCATCATCATCATCATCATCAGCAGCAGCAGCAGCAGCAGCAGCAGCAGCAGCATCGGTTTAACATCAGTGTTTACATGCTGCCATGTGTTAAACGGCTTTTAGAAATTAACTTCCAAAGTAACTTATCTCTGGCCAGGTCTTTATTTAGCCTTCTTTCTCTTCAACCTATCCTTAGCCCTTCCTCTCGTGTTTTCCTTGGCCTTCCCCTCCCAACTGACCCTGCTACTTGCTCCTCTTCCACCTCCTCTTCCTCCTCCTCCTCCTCCTCCTCCTCATCATCATCATCAACAACAACAAACCATCGGTTTATCGTCTGTTTTATATGGAAGAGAAATGATACGAGAATGATACAATGGAATGTGTAACGTGAGTCTTAAAGACAGGCTTAGTTCTGATGACCTGAACAGTATAGGGAAATGTGAGCAGAAGGGGAGACTTTGTTGGTTTGGTCACATTGAAAGAATGGATGTGAGTAATTGGATTATTAGATGTAAAACAGTTGAGGTAGCAGAATTAGTTAGCAAGGGAAGGTCAAGGAAACATGGTAGAAAGTGATACAAATGGATTAAATAGATAGATAAAGACCTGGCCAGAGATAGGTTAGTTTGGAAGTCGATTTCTAAAATCCGTCCAACACATTAAACCGAATATGATGAATGAAAGTGATCTTTTTAGGTCATTTAAAATACTTTACCCCCCCCCGTGTATTTCAAGGACGAAGTATGTTTTATTATACCCATAGTCAAAACTGAATGACCACCTTTACAAAGAGATAGCACCGTAAAGGTGTGAATAACAAATGTGTTAAGGCAGTTTTTGTATATCTTATGTAACGATTAAGTGAAGAAAGGGTAGTCTGAGGTAATTTGACTAATGCTGAATCTTTTAGTCACAACACTTCGTTATGTTAATAAGCAACAGCGGCAGGAATGTTGTATTTGTGTATTGACTCATGACTGGACAATTTCTTTCAGCCAATCAAATAATTTTATCATGTAGTATACTAATGCAAACACATATTTTTTCTCTCCTTTTCCTGTTATGTTTCAACAAAACACGTGTGTACATCACACTCGAGCCTATCTCCTTTGTTGGGCATAGCACCTCGACAGATGCAACGAGAGACTTCATAGACTACTAAAATGCACTAGCATATACATACTGTTAACTGAACACTCTCCCACACAAGTTAGTATGTACACTCTTTCACTAACAAAACAGGTAGGCTAATACACACCCACACACACCCACACACATATTCATATGCCTATCGTATTTACACACACGTAAACGCACATAGTGCCAGCCGAAATACGTACACCCTGTCACTAATAAAACGCAGACATATATATATATATATATATATATATATATATATATATATATATATATATATACACTTCAAGAAAGAGGCACAATGTCTTAAAAAAACATGTGTTAGATGCAGATACTTTTATTAAAATCAAAATAAAAAATGAAAACAATTTTTTAAAAAATATCTGCATCTAACACATGGTTTTTTGAAGGCATTTTGCCTCTTTCTTGAAGTTTAAATTTTGAAGATGCTTAAAAAATGAACTTTCCCAAATGTATACCTACAGCGACCATGCGCGATTTATGTTCAATTTAAAAGAGACATTTACACCGTCAAGTCCACACAACATCGGACGTCACTTCTACAAGACCAGGAAGGATTGTTACGAAATAAAAAGGTTAATACCTTTTATTTGTCTTAAGCTCTGACGAGGCTTGTTGTATCAAGCGAAATATTAGATAAAAAAGTCAAGATGAAAAAAAAATATTGTTTTTATTTTTTTTTTTTATTTTAATAAAAATATCTGCATCTAACACATGTTTTGTTGAAAGCATTTTGCTTCTTTCTTCAAGTTTAACATTTTAAAGATGCTTAAAAAATTAACTTTTGTAAAAAATTTTATATATATTTATATATATATATATATATATATATATATATATATATATTCATGCCTATTCATTTACACACACATTAACATCACAGTGCCAACCGATACAAACAGGTCGACTCAATTTCTCCTTACAGACAAACTCTCTATCGTTCACCAGAACGTTCTCGGACTCTTTGAACTCTCAATTTTGACCAACCTCCATTTTCGTTGTCTTAACAAGTTCTCGAATAAAATTAATTAATTTTGTATGGATATAATTTGTTATTCTTTCTTTTGGTAATGTCCTATCGTCTTTAGTAACATTAGCATAATGTTGAGACGTTTGGAATGAGCGGAGGATCAGGAAAATAATTGATCGGTTCTTCATTTGATATAACATTTGGAAAGCTTTGGAGATTGAGATGACCAAATGAATACACAATTCCAAGAGCACATATTTTACCGGATGATCGTTTTTTCGCTTTCTTTCGAAGAAGCCATTATTATCCGAACTGACTTCATTATGTTTCATATAAACTCTCCATCCTGCGTCCTAATTATTTTGAGACATTGTTTTGTTGGGGTGGGGTAGGGTATTTTTTCTCTAGTGGTTTTATTTGTTTTTGCTTTTTATTTCTTACTTTTTCTAATGAGGGGGGAGCCGTTGATAAGTGATTCTCATCAAAGCACTTGCAGTCGGACATTACCGTCACTAGAAAACATCTGTTTGGCAATTCCTTTCGAAATAAGAATGGCCACTAAAGACGGGGGAGGGAGAAACTACTACTACTATCATCATCATCATCATCATCATCATCATCATCATCATCATCATCATCATCATCACCATCACCATCACCATCATCACCATCACGATCACCATCATCACAATCATCACCATCATCATCATCATCATCATCATCATCATCATCATCATCATCATCATCATCATCACGATCACCATCATCATCATCATCATCATCATCATCACGATCATCATCACGATCATCATCATCATCATCATCATCATCATCATCATCATCATCATCATCATCACAATCATCATCATCATCATCATCCAAACTGACTTCATTATGTTTCGGAATTTTTTAGATAAGGATTGATTAATTGTATTATTTCGATTATTCAGACTACTGCTCTCATCTTGGATGTTATTCTCACACTGTTGCAGTCGATGTAACCTTTTTTCAGGTGCATTTTTTCGAAATCCTGGATACGGAACCCTTTATTTAATCCACATGGCTAGCTTTCTTTGGTTTCGTCAGCCATGACCGGGTAGAAATCTTAACTAATTCGTAATTGTATTCTTAATATCGCCTACACTGAGGATTGAACCTTCCACCTCCAGAGGACTGTCACTTAGAACTGATTATCACTTAGCACTTATATCCGTTATGCGACGTTACATCGGTCGAAACGTTGTGAGAATAACATCCAATATGAAAACAGTAGTCCGAATAATCCGAATAATAGAAGTACTTCATTATGTTTCATATTTATTCTCCATCCGGCGTCCTAATTATTTTGAGACATATTTGTTGTAGGAGGGAGAGAGTAAGGGACTATTTTGTTTTTAGTTGTGTTATTTGTTCTTTATTTCTTATGTTTCTGATGAAGCGGGGGGGGGGGGCGTTGACAGGTGATTCTCATCAAAGCACTTGCAGTCGGATATCACCGTCTCTGGAAACATCTGTTTGTACATTTGTTTGGGAATAATTTCCGTTGAAGACAGGAGGGGGAGCACGAGGGAAGAGGGATGAACAAGTTGGCTCGTATATAAAGAAAAAGACAGTCTCTCCAATAAACTTATCCTTTTTTGTCTGATAATCAATTACCTGTCTTTGGAAATGGTCTTGTAATCAGACTGTGGCAGCAGGAGAAAATGGTAAGGAATGGAAGATCAGGAAACAAAAGGCGGAGATTGGAGAATGGGGAGGGTGAAGATTGACAGAAGGGGAGGGGTGTTACAGAAGGTAATGGGAGAAAAGTAAGGGAGTGAGAAGGGAAGCGAGAGGGGGAGTGACAGTGAAATAGAAAGAAAAAATAGATGAATCAGAAGGAGGAGAGGAGGAGGAGGAGGAGATAACGAAGAATGAATAGAAAAATAAAAATAGAAGAAGAAAACGAAGAAGAAAAATGGAAGCAAAAAGAGATAGAGTAGAAAGCAACAAGGCTAAAAAGAGAAGAAGGAGAAAAGGAGCATCAATAAAAAAGAAGATATAGAAGAAAAAGAGGAGGAAGAGAGAAAAATAGAAGGTATAGAACAAATTGAAATAGAAAAATAATTTAAAAAAGAGGAAATCTAAGAAGAAGAAAAAGAAAACTACAAGAAATAAAGAATAGAAAGAAAAATAAGAAGAAGGAGGAGAAGTTGCAGGAGGCGGAGAAGAAGAACAAAAAACAAGGAGCAGGAGGAAAAAAGTAAAAGAAAACAAAATAGAAAAAGAAAAAAAGAAAAAGAAAAGTAAAAGAAAAAAAGAAGAGAAAGAAAAATGGAGGATAAAATGGAGAAGAAGAAGTAAAAGAAAAACAAGCAAGGGAGAAAGAAAAAACAAAAGAAAACGAAATAGAAAAAGAAAAAAGACAAAGAAAAGTAAAAGAAAAATAGAAGAGAAAGAAAAATGGAGGAGAAGGGGGAGAAGAAAAAGTAGAAGAAAAACAAGAAGGGGAGAAAGAAGAAACAAAAGAAAAACAAATAGAAAAAATAAGTAAATCAACAAATAGAATAAGAAGAGATAAAAGAAAAAAATTAGTCGAAACAGGGGAAGAAATAGAAGAAAAGAAAGATGAAAAAGAGGAGAAGGAGGCAAAGCAGAAGAAGATGAAGATAAAATTGACGAAACAAGAGAAATTGAAGAAATATAAGGAAAGGAAAATACTTAAAAGATGAAATAGAAGAAATAGAAGAAAAATAGAACAAGACAAAAAGGTGAACAAGGACAAATAATTAGATAATAAGAAGGAATAAAATACCAATTATTTCACCCGTCCCACAATAACGCTAACACTAACTCTAACCCCCTCCACACCATTAAAACCCAAATTATAGAAACATTAGCTGTAAGTCTAAGAAAAGGTACAAAAGAATATAGGACAAATTGTTTTCTAGTTGACCTGAACACAAAAAGTCTTATTTGAAAGCAAGAAAAAATAAATGTAAAGATAATGATATATATATATATATATATATATATATATATATATATATTGTGTGTGTGTGTATTTAGGCAGCACATTTTCATTTAAGCAAACTTTATTAAATAACATGGCATGTTTCTTCAATTTTCTGAATAGTCTATTTTCTTTCGATTTGATTCGTCAAATCATCATCAAACGGTTTTAGTCTTGGTGTCTTTACAACTATGTATCTACGACAGACTCTTATGAAGTTGGCATTTCATGAATCCTCCATCTTCCGGTCCCATAATATCGAAATATTGAAAAAAAAAACATCTATTTCTTCGTGCCAAACCGACACGGAACTTCTCGAGGGGGGGGGGGGTCGTACCACATTTCATCCGTTAGACGAGGGAGAGAGGGTTGCCGGGGAAGAGAGATAATTACAGTTTTGCCTGCATAGAGGCAGGGAAAACATGTGGGGGGGGGGGAAGAGCCCCGGGCAACGCCGGGTATCCCTATTATATATATATATATATATATATATATATATATATATATATACTATAAATATTTTTATAAATATTTATAGTAAATATCAAAGTGTGTATTACCTACATACGATAAGTGCAGGAGTGATGGTTATAGGCAGTCGCATAAAATCGAACGTAGTAACTAAATTCAGGCTAGAATTACGAGACAAACGCTCAGGACAACACGGCTACCGACAATCAGCACACAATGATTGAAATTGACATATATATATATATATATATATATATATTGGAAGTTTCTCAACCATAAAAACTATATTAAAAAAAAAACCCCAAAAAAACTTAAGTCCCAAGTCGTTCAGTGGAAAATCACTCATGTAAGTTAATTTAACTTTTTCAGTTATTATATTTGTTAGCTTCTCACATTATTTAAACGATCATCAGTTGCTTACCATGAAAAACTGTTTCGGGAATTTAAATATATATAGATATATAATAAATATTATTATTTTATATATATATCACTATTTTACTGTCTTTATATTTAATTTTTAAAAATATATAAATACATTGATCTAAGATTTACAGTCTCTTGTCATTTCTTTTTGTTCATCCCATATTCCACCTTCCGGTGCTCAACATTGCATTGCTCCTGCCTTGGAACTCTCACCTTCATACTTACTCGTTTCTTAGCAATGGTTCAAGCAAACAACCATTTCCTATATATATTGTTAATCTGGGTGATGATGAAACGACCCGTTAAGAACCGGACATCTCGAATATAATTAACAATTTCAGACGGTCGGGAGGCGCGAACCCGGTTCCCAGAGTCAGAAGGAAATGGTAGTTTGCTTGAAACATTGCTGGTAAACAAGTAAGTATGAAGGTGAGAATTCCGAGGCAGGAGCAATGCAATGTTGAGAACCGGAAAGTGGAATATGGGATGAACAAAAATAAATGACAAGAGACGGTAAATCGCAGATCAATTCATTTATATTTCAAAAATGTTAATACAAAGACAGTAAATTGTAAAATCGGTGGGCTTACTGCTAAATATTTAAAGGTCCGGAATGGTAGAAACTTTAATCATTTCGAGAGTAACAACCTCTCTTTTTCAAAATGAAAGCAACAATTAGATTGCTGCTCCTTCGGTATTCTCTCCTTTATACTTACTATATATATATATATATATATATATATATTAGTACTTCATGTATCCACATAAAATATTATATAGAGATATAATATTTTATGTGTCAGTTTTCAGTATTTACTTCAACAGTGCTCGATACATAAGTAGAGCTAGATCCCAGGGTTGGGGGACCGTCAGGCTAAGCCTGACGATTCCCCCCGAGGATGAAACACGGGAGCCTCTGTGTAGCTTCATTGCCATATATATTTTCATTGCTTACTATATATATATATATATATATATATATATATATATATATATATATATATATATTCATGCGTGTGTGTATGTGTGTGTGTGAAATAGACTAATGGAAAAACTAATTTCAATACAGGAATAAATCATCAAACACAAGAGATTTTACCGGTTTCGTTCGGATGAATGAACGTCTTCAGAAATCTTTTCTTTTTTTTAAGTAACCAGGGTGGGGTCAGTCGCGTAATATGTAGCTAAGTGTAACGTGACAGGCGTTTTCCCTTCTCTTTCTCCCCCCCTCTCTCTCCCTCTCACACACCTATCACTCATAAAAGGTCGGTCAGTTTTCAGTTCCTGTTTTAAATAAATCTTGTTAAAAAATAAACAATAAGTGGCGGCTTGGTCTGTATAGACAGAGGAAGTAACAGTGTTCCATAGTATATTCAAGGTACGACCTCTTTATCAAAACGTGGGTCTTTCAAATCTCCTGAAACTCGTCTGAACCTATTTTTTTCATTGCCTTACTGCAGTCAATGTCAGAGTAAACCCGCAGCAAATGGATGTAAAAGTTTAAAATCATGAAAAATTCATGTTAAATTTATTTATTTATTATTTTTTTAATATTTATTTACCCGGCATGAACCGTTTAAAAGGTTTTAAAAATTAAATATCTGATATTAAATGTTAGGAAAAATAAGGGCAAATAATTAAATATTTGATATTAAATGCTGAACAAAATAAGGGCAGGTAATTAAATATTTGATATTAAATGTTGAACAAAATAACGGCAGGTAATTAAATATTTGATATTAAATGTTGAACAAAATAAGGGCAGGTAATTAAATATTTGATATTAGATGTTGAACAAAATAAGGGCAGGTAATTAAATATTTGATATTAAATGTTGAACAAAATAAGGGCAGGTAATTAAATATTTGATATTAAATGTTGAACAAAATAAGGGCAGCTAATAACGTATAATTTTATTTTGAGTTATATCCCTCCTCATTTAAACTAATATCTATTTGTATTCCCTTCGCTCATTCGTGTTAGTTCTTGTAATATTTATATCATTATTCCTATATTTGAACTGAGCATTAGGAATTATGAGATACGTATTATCCTAGTATGTATGTATGTATATATATTCGTATTTCTCCTCTGATGATAAGATCTCGAGCTTTGAAAAGCCTTAGCTTAAGGAAAGAATAATAAACACTAGTGTATTACAGAATACACCTTGCATTGAACAATCGAAATTTGAAATAAATTTGGACGTTCGTTACATGTTTATCACTCTTATTTCTTTTATCTTTATATATATATATATATATATAACAGTGGCGTAGCTAGACCTTTTGCCGCCCGGGGCGGTAGTAAAATTTGCCGCCCCCCCCCCGGCATTTGGGTGCCTGGAAAATTCGTCCATGGATAATTCGCCCATGGATAATTCGTCCATGGAAAATTTTTTGCTAGGTAGGAAAACTGGTCCATTATTATTAAGTTAACATTATTCTTAATTTTCATACCTTGCGAAAATTAGTTCTACGGTATCTAATTTTCCTAAATTCAATTAAATTAAAATTAAAATATGAAAACTGATTTTTAATATTTTTTATTCATTTGAGATTTTATCTGTTTTCCTTTTGTTTTAAGTAGATGGTGGGGGTTGCCCGGGGTGATTTTGTCCGATCCCCCAGCTAGCAATTGTAAAGTTTACAAGGAGTTATAAAAAGTATGCTACAAAAACAAACGTTTGGACAGTAATAAAATTAATGAATTCAAACTTTCGCATCTAATGTTATTTCCTCTTTGATGTCGGTGTATATACACCCAAATATCCAACTTTCTTTTCGCACCTATTCGATAAAAATTTATATGAAAGTTCCCCTTTAAGTATGAAATCTTTCTGAGGTCATTTTGTTTTTTTGGTGCTTGGCCGAAGCCTAGGCTTGGCCCTATCCTGTTAGGTCAGCCGGTCACTGAGTATATCTCCAGAAATAATTAATGCTTGCATTTTTTAAACTTAGTGATTGAAATGAATTAAAGCAATTTATTCTCAATTAATGGAAATTTTGTTCAAGAATTAAAACCAGCCATATATATATATATATATATATATAATATATATATATATATATATATATACATATATATGTATGTATATATACGTATTTATATATGTGTATGTGTGTGTATATATGTATATATGTATATATGCACGTATGTATGTATATATGTATATGTATGTATAAATATATGTGTATATGCACATATATATGTATATATGCACATATATAGTTATAAAATAAATACGTATTTATTATAATGCTCCCATAATGTTGAGCATAATGAGAGCCGAAAATGGCAAACGGCCGTAAGCGAATATAGCAATGGTCTTGTTTAAAATTAGATCTTGTGTACAATTAGAGCTGAGGTCGGTTTGGCAACGACTGCCGATTGTTCCCATTTACTTGCCTCTCCACGAGGGCAGAGTTAGACACAAGGCCGGTTTTTAATGTGGGGAAAATCCAGCTCCACAAAAAGGGGCACTCTGGATAGGAACAAAAATAAAAATTCTCAGTCATGAACGATTTCCCCATACAGACCGACGACAGAAAAGGAGAAGTGTATCATTAGAACAGATACTACACTGTGATATCAGCCCAAAGGCTGCTAATTGTTGTTAAAATATTTCTCCCTCGCTCTCTCAGATGATCGGATTTCGTTCCTAGCTGGAAGTAGTTGCTAAAGTCTAGCCGCACCGATGAGCTGTAAACAGCGAAACAGTCCTGTGTGTGAATGACTATTATACACACACACACATATATATATGTAATTTAATTTAATTATGTTTTTACGTGCATAACATTTATTTTAGTTTATTTTATTTTATGCACGTAAAAACATAATTAAATTAAATGCGTCCAAAAAGTTAGGGCGATTCATTCATATAATAATATGAATAATAAAGAGCTTATAGCTAAGGTTGCGAATGTATAAAAATATATAAAAAATGTAAACAAACGCTTATCGCGGAACAAACGCCAATAACAAAAAAATCTTAACCTTATATATATATATATATATATATATATATATATATATATATATATATATATATATATATATTAAAACTATTTTTAAAAGAGTTGAAACGTTATTAACAACAACAAATTTCTGAAAACCGAGCGATTACACACACGGATTTAAAAAAGCACCGATACAAGACGTTTTTTCTCTTCGGAGGGCTCGCCCTCTTAATAATAACATTATGAAGACAAAGAAAAGAAAACTACATCGGACTATTCTCTCCTTGATACATCCATGTTATTTGGCGAAAATTCGGACTTTAACAACAACGACAAAAAAGTAAATAAAAATGATTTTATCATTTCATAACATTTTCAGGTTTTCAAATGTTCTCATTTAAATTTATTATTATATAAAATTATAGTATAAAATTTCATATTTTTTGTTAACTTTTGTTTTTTTAAATTTTTTTCTCTACTTTCTATTTTTACCCTCTCAAAATGCCGCCCCCTCAGGTGTGCCGCCCGGGGCGGCCCGCCCCCCTCGCCCCCCCCCCCCTAGCTACGCCAGTGATATATATATATATAGAATTATAAAAAGAAAAACTATACACACATTAAGGTTGTACACATAATAACTTATTTCGACCCCTTTAATTAGGTCTCCTCAGATGTATGGACAACCACGTGGTTGTCCATACATCTGAGGAGACCTAATTAAAGGGGTCGAAATAAGTTATTATGTGTACAACCTTAATGTGTGTATAGTTTTTCTTTTTATAATTCTGTTTTGCTCTGTTTGAATTACATTGAGCTCTGTTATTCAGATTCTCTACACAAAATTGAAATCCACACACTATATATATATATATATATATATAGGAAATAAAAAAGGAAAAACCAAAATGATTTATATATTCATTAACGTTTCGTCTTTATTCCAAGACTTTCTCAAGATGATTGGTTTAAAGAAATATCACATCTGTACAATATTTGCAAATATGTAGTGCGTTTGTGACGTGTACATAATGTTTTTCCAAGCGAAACATAGTCGTTAGAATTCAAAACATGGCGTGCAAATATATATATATACATATATATATATATATATATATATATATATATATATATATATATATATATATATATATATATATATAAAGATATATATATATATATACATATATATATATATATATATATATATATATATATATATATATATATATATATTATTTTATAAAAAGGGTTTTAAAAAATCCATTTCAAACGGGACCCATGAGTCTTTCTGCAGTAAGAACACACCAGGGCTTTTCCTGATTAAAGATGATCAGATCGATGAAACCCGGGTATTCTCAGCGGACACAGTAATGAATAGTATTTAAATAAAATAATTAATAATAGCTCTTGTAAGATTTACGATCCAGCATTTTTATGTTTTTCTACTAACTTCGACACATGGAATGTATATATACACACATATATATATATATATATATATATATATATATATATATATATATATATATTAATATATATATATATATATATAGTCTAAAGAAGCTTTGAGTCATTAAAAAAAAAATGTAAAATGCAGTTTAAATCTCAAGACAAACTAACTAAATCCAAGATATTGCAGACTTAACATTCGTTGGAAAATTAATAAATGAAAAAAAAAAAAAAAAAAAAAAAAAAATGGAGGGCGTTAATTATCTAAGAGTGAAACAAAAACAGGAGACCTTAAGCTTCTAATATTAACACGGGGATCATCAGCTGTTTACCATGTAACTGTTTCGGAGATTTAAAAACAGGACAGTTATAATATTCATGGCTCTCCAATGGTACTGATTATACGACCATTTCCCCAATAATCAAGTGTCGAAATAATTCAGCTTAAAATATCACTAATATATACATGAATAAATAATAATAATGATAAAATAATAATAATAATAATATATTATCCTTAAGACTACCGTATGATATAGTAATTTGCATATCAAATAACATTAATTAAAACAATAATAAAAAAATATATAAAAATAAAAATAATAATAATACTATCCAAACACTACATCCAAGAACCATTCTGCAATATAGTAGCTAGCAATAAAATTATATAGGAATCAAAGTTGCATTAAAAAATAAATAAAAAATAAAGCTTAAGTACCTTTGGTACCAGAAAAGTAATTAGATAAGAGGAAGGAAACCTAGCCATACAGATCTAAATACCCAATATATAGTCTAAAGAAGCTTTGAGTTATTAAAAAAAAATGTAAAATGCAGTTTATATATATATATATATATATATATATATATATATATAAATATATATATATATATATATATTGTGTCTAAAATTATTGTGCAAAGCAGTTTTTTATATGACTTCAATCTGCATACACTTAGGCAGCTGAAATGTTAATATACCATGCATTCAATTACTATTAGTCATTAATAAAAGTACACATTTAACGGTGGCAGAAAAAGAAAAATATAATTATTATTATTATTTAATGTATCCACATAAAATGTTCTAAGGGGTATAATCTTTTATGTATCAATTTTCAGTATTTACTTAAACAGTACTTAATAAGCAAGTAGAGCTAGGTAGTAAGTTATGAAAATATATTTATGGCTTCCGCGTTATATATCTATTTCTGCGTGTGAGTTTATATATATATATATATATATATATATATACATATATATATATACATATATATATATATATATATATATATATATATACATATATATATATATATATATATATATATATATATATATATATATATATATATATATATATGGGAAAGGAAAGGATGAAAGGTAATCCGACGTAATGGGAAATGAAAAAGGAAAAACCAAAACGGATGTATTTTTTATGTGTTCATCAACGTTTCGCCTTTATTTGTAAGACTTCTTCAGGATGATAATGTTAAGAAAAATGTCATGCACCCCCACCCCTCCACTTTCTCACTTACAATCCTCCACATTATCCCTGCTCACTCCCACCCTTTCACTTTTTTCAACCCAGAACATCAACATTTTTTCATTCTACACGACTGACTTCACCAAGCCCGGACACTGTTCCTACTGCTTCCAGTAGGAGCTACTATTTCCTCCCGTCAACCATCATGTAAACCGAATATGTTCACGTACTTGCATGACATTTTTCTTAACATTATCATCCTGAAGAAGTCTTACAAATAAAGGCGAAACGTTGATGAACACATAAAAAATACATCCTTTTTGGTTTTTCCTTTTTCATTCCCATATATATATATATATGTGTATGTATATATATATTTATATATATATATATATATATATATATATATATATATATATATATATATATATGTGTGTTTATATTTATACATATATATATATATATATATATATATATATATATGTGTGTTTATATTTATACACATATATATATATATATATGTGTGTTTATATATTTATATATAATATATTATTATATATTATGTATATTTATACACACACATATATATATATATATATATATATATATATATATATATATATATATATATATATATATATATATATATATATAAAGAATAGTATGCTTAATTCATCAGAAGTCCAGACGTTGTTTCCAGAAGGAACACTGAAACAAAACACATAAAAACAATAAACAAGGAAGCCGTGATATTTTTCCTCGGATGCAGATCATAGAAATACATGGATACTTCTGGTTGTTTATGTATCCACGAAACGATTGTTAACTGCACCGATTTTTGGTTTTGGGAACAGAAAAAATGAATAGAGACGTGGTCATTGGAATGTGGTCTGTTCTGTTCTTAAATGTTACCATTATTAACCATTAATTTACCGTTAGTTTTAACCATTAATTAATCATTAATGTTACCATTATTATGAATGTCAACATACATTCATCGAGATTTTACCTTGAATAATTTTGGACAATTTAGCAAAAAATATAGACACAAATATATATATTTTTATACACTATATATATATATATATATATATATATATATATATATATATATATATATGCAGCATCTTCTCTTGCAGGCAAGTATTGTTGAATATAAGAGACAACTCATGTCTAGATATCATTTGGTAGATCCTTTTAATAATCCGAATCAGGATCTTAGTTTCGGAGAGGAATTGGCTGTTGAATTTGCCATAGTTTGTATTTGTCTCCCAAGTACTTTACATGGTCTGTACCTGATTAACCTCATTCCCCTGAAGATGGACCCGAATGAGTCTGAAAGTACTTGGGAGACAAATCCAAACTATGGCAAATTCAACAGTCAATTCTCCTCCGAAACTAAGATCCTGATTCGGACTATTGAAAGCATCTACCAAAGGATATCTATATCTAGACATGAGCTGTGTCTTATATTCAACAATATATATATATATATATATATATATATATATATATATATATATATATATATATATATATATATATATATATGGGAAAATGACAAAGGAAAACCAAAAATGGATGTTTTTTATGTGTACATCAACGTTTCGTCTTTATTTATAAGACTTCATCAGGATGATAAAATAGAGAAAAAATGTCATGCAAGTACAAATACATGTAGGGTAGACATATTGGGAGGAAAAATAAAATAAAATAATGGCCACTACTGGGTGGACGTCCGTACTTGTTGGAGAATAAAAATGAATGTTGAAGAAAATGAGTGGGGAAGAAAGTGGAAAGATGGGGGTGAGCAGGGACTACTGTGGCTGGTAGTAAGAGAAAGAGGTGGGAGGATGAGCAGGGATAAAGTGGATGGCAGAGAGGGAGTGGAGGAGAGGGAGCAGGGAGGTGTTTGACCAGATGGCTGCGGTCAAGATTGAAGGAGAAAGGTAAGTTGGAATGTTTGTTTGTGGGGGGTGTATATATATATTGTGTATTTAGTAAACATTCTTTTATTTAAGCTATTATTCTTAAACATAGCAGGTTTCTATGCTCAATTATACCTTTTTTATTTTTCGATTTTCGTAATCATTTCGTAATCATTTTTTGTCAACATAAAACAAAATGAATGTTCTATAAGTAACACGAGCACTTTCAATTCTTCATCAAATCATTTTCAGGTTACAAAACACAAAACAAATAATTAAACAGCCGAGAACGCTCTATGTGAAATCGACAAACCGGTGTTGTTCCAGAAGACCGTTTACGTCAAATTTCGAGACGCCATAATTAGCGTCACAGGATAAATTGTATTTACGCTAAATATTTAAAATATGGTTATTCGTTTTAAACATAATTTTATTTATTGTAGGTTGATGGTCTTTAATAAAAATAGTTTCAAGTATTAAAAAAAAAATAGTTTCAGAATGTAATACTTTCGTGTTGTTAACTCAAGTTTCTTTTAACTAAGAGAGGGCAGTTATGTTTTTATAAATGCTGGTAAATTGAACTTGAATTTACCAGGTGCATTGTAAGCCAACGAGAAATGGTAGTGATAGTAAAACTAATATAGCTATTAGCTTTATTATTAACTTAAAATACGATGTGCACGTCTGTTTTTTTATTTTCTCTTCTTTTCTATAGCAAATTTAAGTTTCTTTGGGGTATTTTAAAGGGTATTTATAGGGCATAATATGAGCACAACTTTCCATTTTAAAATTCAAATATTTCAGATGTACATTGAATTTGATCCATAATCGTTACACACACGAATTAAGCAAGATTCCCTGAATTCTAATTTCTTCTTAAGAAAATGTCTGAGATGAAACGCTTAAGTTTAATAAGGGGTTAAGCTTAAGCCTTTAATTTTATACATTTTCTCGAATAAAAATCATGTAAGGAATTTTGATCAAAACTGGAATAAGGATTCTGAATATAAGGATTAGTATCATAATATCTTGATTTTAATCTTGGTGCAAAACTGTTCTGTCTAGGAAATTAATTTTCACATTCGCAGGTACCATGAATTAGAACAAGTACGTGGAAGATACTGCCAAGTCTGCTGCAACGAAGGTAGGCTCCCTTTACCGGGCTAGAAAACTTCTCACACCTGCCAGTATCCTATATCTCTATAAAGCCACCATTCGCTCATGCATGGAGAATTGTTGCTACGTCTGGGCTAGTGCCTTAACCAGTCGTCTCTACCTCTAAGACAAGCCCCCCCCCCTCAACAGAGGCTTTAATCTAATAGGTTCCACACTTCCTACCAATGTCCTCCTCTGTCCTATCACTGCAATGTTGCATCCCTGCGCTTTGTTTTACAAGTACTTCAACAGAATGTGCTTCGACAAACTTGCTGCAGTTGTGCACCGACAATCAGCAAAATCCCACCTCTTCACTGTAGAGGTCCCCAGATGCCGAAAAGCTTTCTACACAAATATCGTATTTCCTCTAACTTCTTGCATTTGGAATTCCTGAATGTGAACAAACATCTTGCTGCACAAGCCCCCACTTTGGATGCCCCTATAAATCCGGCCCCTAATTCACAGCAACCGCTTTGCATCTCAGTGACAATATGCTTGTTTAGGATGAATTAAAGTAAAATAATAATAATAATAATAATAATAATAATAATAATAATAATAATAATAATAATAATAATAATAATTGATAATAATAGTAATAATAATATTAATAATATTAATAATGATAATAGTAATAATAATACTACAACTACTACTA
The DNA here is from genome assembly GCA_963556195.1 of Sepiola atlantica. Taxonomy (NCBI): domain Eukaryota; kingdom Metazoa; phylum Mollusca; class Cephalopoda; order Sepiida; family Sepiolidae; genus Sepiola; species Sepiola atlantica. Next base: position 21,767,111 of record OY744547.1, on the reverse strand, counting down.
CTAATAATAATAATTATTAATAATAATAATAATAATAATAATAATAATAATTGATAATAATAATACAATTACAACTTATACTTCTACTACAACTACTACTACTACTAATAATAATGACAATAATTATATTACTAATACTACTACTACTACTAGTACTAATACTAATAGTACTACACCTATTACTACTACTACTACTACTACTACTACTACTAATAATAATAATAATAATAATAATACTACTACTACTAATAATAATAATAATCATATAGAGATGGAATGTTTGTTATGTGTAATTTAAATTAAAGCCAACCATTAGTTTCTACTTGAAAGTTTAAAAGTTTAACAACTTAATCAGCACTTTCAAATTTTGCAGGAACACAACATTTTAAAACTATAATCGAACTTTTTTTTTAAACATTGTTGTTATTTTTCCTGAATAGACATTTTTTAATCGAGATTGTAAACCCTTCTATGCAATGACACACATATATAAAACTTCTTTTCAGTTGCTTTCCTGTATTTCACTACATCATCATCATCATCTTCATCATCTTCATCATCATCATCATCATCATCGGTTTAACGTCCGTTTTACATGCTGGCATGTGTTGGACTGCTTTAAGAAATTGGCTTCCAAACAAACCTATCTCTGGCCAGATACCACTCTTTCTCTCAGGTTCATTTTTATCACTTCTTCCCATGTTTTCTTTCGCCTTCTCCTGTGAACTGAACCTGCTACCTTACGTTTTCAAGATCTACTAAGCCAAGAACTCTTATCCATTCTTTCAACGTGGACATACTATCAAAGTCTTCTGTCCAGCACACATCTCCCAACATCGTCCAGATTTAATCTTCTGCTGATGTCATCAGAATTTAGTCTGTTTTAAAGACTTACATTTTCCTCTATGTTAAGCATATGCTAAACTCTCACTGGCTAGGTTTCACTTCAAAACATCACCACACTGTACACATGGTATATGTCGATTAGCCAATGAAAACGCCGAAAATATGAATTACTGCTTGTGAACAACTCAAAATGTCTGTTAATGTATTTTCCGGTTCTTCATAAGTGATGGTGTCATTAGATACATCTTTATGGGTGAACATTCCTCCTATGTCATCTAAAATATCATCAAGCAAAATAAAAAATATCGATCTGTATGTAATAAAAACTAGATTAGATACATATTTTTTAAAAGATAGTCGTATTTAAGCTAGATGTTTATGTTTATCTTTTTTATTTGTATTAATGAGTCACCGATTATGACAGTACGAAGGTCACCTGAGGTTAATGGGGTTGTTAGGTGACTGGTGAGACAACAACTAGAAGATTAGAGATGATGGTTGACACTGGACAAAATTTTATTCTCTAAGAGGACGGCTCAACAAGAATTTGTTAAAATTCGACTTAAAAACGACCGTGATGTAGTCAGTTGGGAAGCAACCTTCTGTTATTGTTATCCACAGACGGGCAGTTCTTGGAAATAAATTCTGCTCATAGAAGTTCCACTTAGCTCCAGGTATACACAGGAAGAAAGTACGATTATTTACAGTGGTTTAACTTAACAAGTTCTTGCTGTGAATGTTTTACAATAGGGTTGGGGACCAGAGATTGGAGCTCAGTTCAGCATCTACCATGCAAATAACGATAGAGTATTTATTTATTTACCTCCTATCCAGTAGGTTAGGCACAAGGCCAGTTTTATCTTACTCCCACAAGGTAAGATGTGACCCAAGGTCGGGTCGGGAAAGTGGGACTTGAAAAGCCAGCGCCCGAGAAGGTGAGCACTCTGGCCATTAAAAATTACCTGGACAGCCCCGTCGACATTCCCCAGTAGGGGCGCCTCAGGCAGTAAGCAATAAACTTACTCCTCCCCAAAAAGCGGAGGCAAAGCCTGGGAGAGTGGACCTACTAGAACTGCACAGGACAAACCCATAGACCGGCAGAATCAAGCCCCTAAGACCAAGACGATACCAGTCTATGGGGTGCAGTATCCATCGGAACAGATACTACACTTTGATCTTGGCCAAAAGGATGGAGTAGGAGAAACTAGCAACGTCTCTTTTGTGAGAAGGAGGCTGCAGGAGAAAGGAAAACGGACCACTGTCGATTTCCAAGTCGATTTTGCCAGAAAGAGTGCTCTGAGCGGCACTTTCTACGATGTGGCAACAGTACTCCATCTTAGGACGTATCTAACTCTTATACATGTATAGGATTGCGGCAGTGAGATACATTCTGAGACAATAGAATGATACAACCATTTTTCCATCGATCTTAGCAACAGATCTGATGTATGCCTTCCACATTACGTCTGGAGTGAAAGTCAGTCCTTGAAGCTTATCAAAGCAGAGAAGCTCCTCAAGCAGAGAGCCATCCATTACAACTGGAGCAAAGTGAGGATCCGAGCGTTGGTGGTGAAAAGAGAGAAGCTTGGTTTCAGATGCATTAAAAGTAACTAGCTGCTTCCCTCCATTGCACCATAATCAAAAGTGAGAAACAAACATATGTTTGTGGTGAACCTGCAGTCGAGCAGTTGATTAGACTCCAACTTGCGTGATGTCATTACACATCGATCCTTACTGCTGAAGTCATTAATGAAGATAATGGCTAGTTTACACATAAATATAAGAAGGAATATCAAGGACAACCATTCTAAGTACATTGTAGATATTCATATTTGGAACTCCCTTAAGAAGATAAGATCCGCGTCACCCACTAAGATTTAAATCGATATCACACCATGAAGAGTTGAAAATATATCTACGTTACAAAATTATGTGGAACTTCCTTAAGAAAGTAATAAGGGGCACGTTACATATGTCTATTTGGCGCCTTTAAAGAAGTAACGAGTAGCTACAATGTAAAACATCTGCTAGCATATATCAGCCTTGAAAATCAGTATTCTATGTTACGGTTTATAGGCAGGCTTGAACCCTAACCGACTTAGCCGACCTTCTTGAATGTGTTTCATTCTCTCTCGACGCAACTGTAGCATTACCGGGACCAATTCTTTGATCCCAGGAGATTATCCGGACGGTGGTTCATTACATAGGCAACTGGAGTTGTGTAGATGACACATAGCAGTCGTTCGTTCTCTCTCCTTTTCATTTCTATTGTAGTTCTGTTGCATTGTGTGTTCATTAATAGCAGCGGTTGAAAACATTTATAGCACCAAAATCATATGGGGTTTATCAAAGCTTTTTGCGTTTTTCTTTTTCTTTTTACAGTACACAGTAAGCAAATGTTTTCAAGGAAGATTAAAAAATTGTTTGATAGACTATTACCAACCCATACCAAACCAGGACGCGAAGAAAATGTCATTAAGGGGCGCTTCAAAGTTGGAAAAAAAGTTGGTGCTTGTATAATAAAAAGCCGAAAAACAGGTTTTTTTTGTCTTTTAGTGTTGGAGAAGTGAATAAGGGGCAGGTAACTCTTTTCATCAGCTCTAGCTTTCAAACAATATTTTTCCATAAAATACAATTTTTTTTGTTCTATTAATCTAAATTAAAGTAATTTACTTTATAATAAATGCACAACAAGAGTTAAGGTTAGGGTTTAGGGTTAGGGTTAGGGTTAAGGTTAGGGTTTAGGGTTAGGGTTAGGGTTAGGGTTTAAGGTTAAGGTTTAGGGTTAGGGTTAGGTGCATGTTTCTGCACCAGAAATTACTATGTGTGCTTGTAGAACATCTATTTGTCTTGCACCGTTTGAGGTAAAATAAATAATATCTTCGAACTTGAAAGAGTTAAGATCCATTTTCCTAATTTCAGAGAAAATTGTGTTTAAAATGCGTGGTAAGAGTTACCTGCCTCTTATTTACCTCTCCAACACTAAAAGACAAAAAAAAACTTTTTTTCGGCTTTTTATTATACAAGTACCGTTTTCTTTCGGATGTTCAAATCTATAAATGCTACTGGACAACACAGATAGTGGATAAACGGATTGGGAACATGATTGACACGGTAAAGGGACCAAAGATGACTCACAACAAACACATAAGCCAGATGAGGAAACGATATTAAGATGCTGTCAAGAATAATACTCCAGAGGAAGAACTAATGGATGTCGTGTTCGAAACATTTGAGACACAAATACCCCAAACAGGTTCTGAACAGCGAACATCAAAAAGAAAACGTAAGATTACGGACTTGATTGTAATAAACCCTAGAAGGAAAACAAATTGATTCCATGCAGAGCAAGGCTAAATGGAAGCAGCTTTCTCAAAACACAATCACTCTCTCTTGTGCTATCCTGGAAAAAAAGAGAAAGATTTAATAAGCTTATCCACTACATGTCTCTGGCGACTTTCTGTCTGAAACAATATCCTGACATGTAACACTAACTCTAGACTTTCTACTTCTAACGGAATATTCCACTATTATAACCTCCAGCTTACTCTAACCTGTTTGTGGAAAATATCGTTTGTAACATTATTTTCACACACACGCATCTAAATATTGCTGTCCAACAAGTTTAGTCAACAATTTATTCTGCTATTGTTCATTGGGGTTTAACAAAGCTATTGAGGTTTTCTTTTTGTTTCCTGCATAGAATATATATATATATATATATATATATATATATATATATATATATAATACCCCTAACCCATCCCTTATTAGGGAAGGAGCAGCAGTTCTCTAAAACAACAACTGTTTTCTCTTTCTATCACTTACACAATCCAGCAAAAAGAGGAAGAACTTGGAGCAATCACATATTGTAATTATTTTATGTACTACTTTAGTTAATGTAAACAGACAGGAGTGATTTCTCTCCTCCCTCATACAATCAGATGCTTTAGCATAGGAATACAAATCGTTAAACTACTTCTTACAGCACCCATGTGATTTTGTTTCCCTCTAGGAAGTTGAAGCAAGTATTCATTTCAACATTGTGTCATACATGGAAGGTCATAATCTTACCCTGTGCTGCTTGCTCCTGTAAGCGCCTGCTTCAGTGACCTTGCCAGACTGAGAAAACGCCGCCTGCAAATCAAGTTCTTTCACATCTCGAAAAAGTACTAAGTCAAGACAAAGCTGGTTTGAAGACAAAGGAGGTTTATTCTGTTAGATCTTTGTTCCAAATCATTGATCAGTCGGTGAAGCGAGACAGAGCGAGATTGATAATAACTATCATATCTTAAAGTGTTTTGAAATAACATGAGAGAGATTTCTTGGTTTTCCTGAAGGTATGACACGTAGCTGAGACCTGCTGCCACATATATGGCCTTCCCGCTGCCACCTTGCCCACCCAACTCTTGACAACAGTGGACAACAATTCAATGTACCAATTTTAATTGAGTCTGAGTCCCTTTATGAAGATGTGGGGGCAGAATGATTTGGCCTAAGTTGGTCCCCCCTAAACCATTAAAGGTTGAGGCAATTTGATATTCATGACGTGCAGGACTGCGTGTGGACTGTAGGATAGCCATCTGTGATTCTGTATGTGTAGGTGCACTTTTCTGTAATCTTGCCAGACTGAGGAAGGAAAAGCCACCTGCAATTAAGTTCTTTCATGCCAGAAAACAGGACGAAGTCAATGCAAAGGAAGACAGAGGAGGTTTATTCTACTGGATCTTTGTTTCGAATCACTGACCAGTGGGGTTGGGGGAGACATGGAGAGCTTGATAACCACTATCTAGTTATATCTTATCAGAGCATTTAAAAATAAGATGTTCGCACTTCTAGTGCTTCCAACGAAATGACGACTTCACTCATTCACTCTCTCTTTGAGTCATGTGATGTAACATCCGTTTCTATTAATTCCCACAGTCAAGTCAATGCTAACCTCGATGTCACCAAGTTTACCAGGACTTAACTTACATTTCCTGTGATTTTCAACTAACTAATTTATATACTAGTGGGTCTGCTCACTCAATATTGAACACTAGTACACTACCCAGTGTGGTTAAGTGGCATACTTTATAAAGACCGAATGTTAGCTGTTTTAATTCCCTTTTCAGCACAGCCCAATAAAAGGTATTTTTGTGTAAAACTTTGATGCTTTCTTTTATTTTATCTTTGGAGTCAGACGAACCTTATATTACGGCCTATTTTAATTATAATGGATACTTTTTCTCATTATAATAATTTTCTCAGTATACTACCACATGTCTCTGGTGACTTCCTGTCTCACGCAATATCCTGAGACGTCGCCCTAAGTCTACACTTTTTACTTCTCATGGAATTTACCACTAGTTTAACATGATACTTATTCTAACCTTCAGTGGAAAATTCCGTTTTAACATAATTTTCATGTACTCACATCTAAATATTGCTGACACAGATCTTGACTCACGAGTTAGACACACAATGTTTTATAAGTCGTATTTTGTATTTTATCTCTGCAATGAATGATTTGCCCAATTTTTATCTCCTTCTTTTTATCTTCTCATATCCTTTTTATTTTATAAAATACATTATTTTTTGGCGCTTGTTAATCTTTCTAAAAGACAGTTTATTTCAATCAACGTTTCGTCCATTTCTTTTGTTCTTCACCTTGAACCATTTTATTATTATTATTATTATTATTATTATTATTATTCAATTCTCTCACAGAGTTTTCTTGGTAGATTAATCTTCAGATTCTTTTGTCTTTTCTTTCTTATGAATGGATGTTTGAGACTCAATGTCAATAACGTTTACGATTGGTGCGTGTCAGATGCGACCTTGCATCTCGATGAGAGCCTTTGTCCGTCACTCTGTCACGCATGTTTTAAATAGAATTTTCATCATTAAATAGGAGATGGTGGTGGTGGTGGTGGTGGTGGTCTGAAGATCTGGGCATTTCAAGTTCGAATCCAGTCAGTTGGAAATCTCCACGTGGTCCCTCCTGTAAGTACCTGATTCGAGAACAAAACTGGCGAAACGAAAGCCAACAATAGAATCGAGTCAATTCAAAGAAGTCGTACCATGCGAATTCATATGAATTTACTTTACTTCAACTATGACTAGCAGGGCTACCCGGCGTTGCCCGAGACAAAAGTGTAACATATTTCTATTAAAACTTTTATCTCTCTACCTCTCTCTATCTGTCTCTCTATCTTTCTCTCTTCCCCCTCTCTCGTTTCACCTTCCCTCTCCCTCTCCCCCAACCCAGCTATTAAACTCTCTGGACACAAACACACAAACAACTCTCCTTTAGATTCCTCGATGAATGAGTCGGCATGGGGAAAGTAACTCCTTGGTAAAAAAAAGGTCAGAGTAACGTCCCTTTAGTAAAAAAAAACAGTAAAAAGAAAAAATTGACTCCTGACAAAATCTGCGCCAGTTTATGGTCAAAGAATGAATAATTATTTTTAAATTTTAGATATTATTCACCCACAGTTTAGGGTCAAAGAATGAATAATTATTTCTAAATTTTAGATATTATTCACCTACAGTTTAGGGTCAAAGAATGAATAATTATTTCTAAGTTTTAGATATTATTCACCAACAGTTTAGGGTCAAAGAATGAATAATTATTTCTAAATTTTAGATATTATTCACCAACAGTTTAGGGTCAAAGAATGAATAATTATTTCTAAGTTTTAGATATTACTCACACACAGTTTAGGGTCAAAGAAGGGATAATTATTTCTAAATTTTAGATATTATTCACCTACAGTTTATGGTCAAAGAATGAATAATTATTTCTAAATTTTAGATATTATTCACCTACAGTTTATGGTCAAAGAATGAATAATTATTTCTAAATTTTAGATATTATTCACTCACAGTTTAGGGTCAAAGAATGAATAATTATTTCTAAATTTTAGATATTATTCACCCACAGTTTAGGGTCAAAGAATGAATAATTATTTCTAAATTTTAGATATTATTCACCCACAGTTTAGGGTCAAAGAATGAATAATTATTTCTAAATTTTAGATATTATTCACCCACAGTTTAGGGTCAAAGAATGAATAATTATTTCTAAATTTTAGATATTATTCACCCACAGTTTAGGGTCAAAGAATAAATAATTATTTCTAAGTTTTAGATATTATTCACCTACAGTTTAGGGTCAAAGAATGAATAATTATTTCTAAATTTTAGATATTATTCACCCACAGTTTAGGGTCAAAGAATGAATGATTATTTCTAAGTTTTTGATATTATTCACCCACAGTTTAGGGTCAAAGAATGAATGATTATTTCTAAGTTTTTGATATTATTCACCCACAGTTTAGGGTCAAAGAATGAATAATTATTTCTAAATGTTAGATATTATTCACCCACAGTTTAGGGTCAAAGAATGAATGATTATTTCTAAGTTTTTGATATTATTCACCCACAGTTTAGGGTCAAAGAATGAATAATTATTTCTAAATGTTTGATATTATTCACCGACAGTTTAGGGTCAAAGAATGAATAATTATTTCTAAATGTTTGATATTATTCACTCACAGTTTAGGGCAAAAAAATGAATAATTATTTCTAAATTTTAGATATTATTCACCCACAGTTTAGGGTCAAAGAATGAATAATTATTTCTAAATGTTTGATATTATTCACCGACAGTTTAGGGTCAAAGAATGAATAATTATTTCTAAATGTTTGATATTATTCACTCACAGTTTAGGGCAAAAAAATGAATAATTATTTCTAAATTTTAGATATTATTCACCCACAGTTTAGGGTCAAAGAATGAATAATTATTTCTAGATTTTAGATATTATTCACCTACAGTTTATGGTCAAAGAATGAATAATTATTTCTAAATTTTAGATATTATTCACCCACAGTTTAGGGTCAAAGAATGAATAATTATTTCTAAATTTTAGATATTATTCACCCACAGTTTATGGTCAAAGAATGAATAATTATTTCTAAATTTTAGATATTATTCACCCACAGTTTAGGGTCAAAGAAGGGATAATTATTTCTAAATTTTAGATATTATTCACCTACAGTTTATGGTCAAAGAATGAATAATTATTTCTAAATTTTAGATATTATTCACCCACAGTTTAGGGTCAAAGAATGAATAATTATTTCTAAATTTTAGATATTATTCACCGACAGTTTAGGGTCAAAGAATGAATAATTATTTCTAAATTTTAGATATTATTCACCTACAGTTTATGGTCAAAGAATGAATAATTATTTCTAGATTTTAGATATTATTCACCTACAGTTTATGGTCAAAGAATGAATAATTATTTCTAAATTTTAGATATTATTCACCCACAGTTTAGGGTCAAAGAATGAATAATTATTTCTAAATTTTAGATATTATTCACCCACAGTTTATGGTCAAAGAATGAATAATTATTTCTAAATTTTAGATATTATTCACCCACAGTTTAGGGTCAAAGAATGAATAATTATTTCTAAATGTTAGATATTATTCACCCACAGTTTAGGGTCAAAGAATGAATAATTATTTCTAAATGTTAGATATTATTCACCCACAGTTTAGGGTCAAAGAATGAATAATTATTTCTAAATGTTAGATATTATTCACCCACAGCAACGCTGATCAACAATATACCAACTTTGTGGATGTTTGTTTTGGGCTTTTAGCTTCACATACACACATACACAAAGGCAACTGCTGTTTATATAATAGACTAGCAGGGCTACGCGGCGTTTCTTGGGCCCTTCAAAAACAAAATAAAAAAGTTAAATAGTGTGTGTAACATCTTTATAGTAAAATTTTTATCTCTCTCCCTCTCCGTCTAACCGTCTCTTTATTTTTCTCTCTTTCCCTCTCCTCCATTATTTTACTTCCTCTCCTCAACCCTCCCCTCGCCTAGCTTAGTTTTCTCCCTTGTTTTTATGTGTTGAAAAATAATACTAATGTAATTCATTTACCGGAGCTGTCTGTAATCTTACATTTATTGCTCCTGGACAACGCCGAGTAGAACACAAGTCGCTGCTACCCACCCACCCCTTACATACCAAATATACTCTGGTGATACCAGATCAGGCTGCCCTGTGGCTCCCTGAGACGAAATTCACCTACATTGACATTTTTTTTTTTTTTTTTTTTTTTTGTAAAACTTAATTATGTTCTACAAAACCAAAACCAAAAACAACAGCCCCTCTCCCTTTCTCCCTCCCCTTTTTTATTTTTATTTTTCCTACCCTACTCCCGGTCCTGGATATGACCTTAAACTACATCCGATGGTGAGATCCGGCTTACGGACTTTGGGGAATGTGGAGCCTCCCCTTAATTACCATTGCTCCCAGGTCCACCCTGACCCGGAGTGGTAGTACCTGTTAGGGTCCCAACTATGGGTTAAATAGAAACAGATATTAAAAGGGGAAAGAAACAAAAAAGAGAAGAAAACAAGACCAGATTCGGCATTAAATAACCCAAAAAGGGTTGATATGCCGTAAAACAAAACTACCAAACTACCAAATATACTACTGTGATGTTAGTAAGGAGACTATCACAACACTGCCAAAAGTACGGTTAAAATCAAGGTATAAACAGAACTAATGTCGATAATGATTATTGCTTAATTCCTAATTTCTTTCTCCCCCACCCCATTTTGCAATATTAACCAGATACGTAATGTTGATGAAGTCAATAGTCTGAAGATATTACTACATATCCGTTAAAAGTAATACTGTAATCTTACAACTAATGATCTCGGACAATGCCAAGAGGTCTCAATAAATTCCTAATTTCTTCCCCCTCCATTTCAACATAGTAAGAAGATATGTAATTTTGATGAAAACAATAGTCCGAAGAGAGTTAATATATATCAGTAAACAAAAATAATATTGTCATCTTACAATTTTTGATCCTGGACAACTCCGAGTAGAACAAATGATCCCGCTAAATTCCTAACTTCTCCCCCTTTCCATTTCAACTGTATTCGAACTTGGCACCCCCAGATTGTCAATCCGTATCGTTAACTACTTAGCCACCATCACCTCCCAGTGATGCATTGATTGGAAAAGAATGGCAGTCAGATGTAGCAAAGGCTGTTAGTTCCATAGCTCCACTTTCAATATCGATGTTGGCAACCTTCATGTGGTTTCTAGAAAGAAATGAGAAAAAACAATATAACAATCGAGCGGGTCAACAATTTTGAATACTTGTGAGCACGGTTCTAGATACGAATCTGTTGACATTGGATTTAAAGACGACCATGTTGCACTCTGCAGGGAAGCAGTGCGTGGTAATGCATTCTATAGAAGGAAAGCTCTTGTGAAGATGTGCTGTTTGTAGAAATTCCGCCTGATTCTAGGTTTTGTTTGTTTGTTGCGTTTTAACGACCTTTCAAACCTTATGAGGTCATCTCAGGTCAAATTCTAGGAGGAGAAAAAGACATTTTTTCTCGTTGTGATATATTTTTTAGCTATAACCAAATTTATTACGACCGTCAAGGGAGACAACTTCTTCCAACCATTAATAAAACCTACCACGTTTCCCTCCCAAATTATTAGATATGCTTATGGCTTCTATTTAAAAGAAGACAGTATACTATTAAGTTCTTCTTCTTTGCGTGTCTTTGAAGTGTCATGTGGTCTCCCACTTTTTTCCTACTTTTTTATGCAGTCCTTTGCATTATTATTGTACTCTGCAAGATCTTTCAAGCTGCACCGGTTGGGCAGTAGAGAGCAGACAGGGCAGTGTTGCATCGTACGGTCCTCCTCTTGACAACATATTCCCTCGGAAATATAAATATACAACTATTAATATTCTTTTTTACGACTGAGTCACCGCTTATCAGGGCCAAGAGCTACTTGGGGATAAGTATTAATGAAATTGAAATGATTCTCAGTTGAAAGACGAGGAAAACTATGGGAGCACTGACATTGATCAATTATTATTATTATTATCATTATTATTATTATTATTATTATTATTATTATTATTATTATTATTATTATTATTATTACTTATGGGACGGTTTGTAACAAGAATTTGTTAACATTGGACTTGAAGACAACCAAATTGTAATCAGCAGGGAAGCAGTCCCAAAGTAATTGGTTCCACAGACAGAAAGTCCCTACAAAAAGCATGGCACGGCACGCAAAGCAAGAAAGTAAAGTCTTTTTTCGATGTGGTAGAAAACGAGTTCTTGCTGTGAATGTCTTACGAGGAGGAACCAATGATTGGAGCTCAGTCGAGCATCTTTCATGAAAATAATGATAGAGTAGATAGAGACTAGCAACGTCTCTTCTGTGCGAAAGAGGCTTTAAAGAACAGAAAAGATCCGCTCCCACTAGATTATGGAGTTTATTTTGAACCCTGTCTAGGTAACGAACAATGTCGTTAGCGGAGCCTCCCCAGATGTGGGAGCTTTTTAACTGAACTGCGAATGAAGGCATAAATATATATTTTTTTGTTTATTGCTTTGTAAATGTCCTTACAATTTCCCCATAAAAATGAATTATCTAAACAAATTAGAAAATATTTAGTGCAAGGAGAAAATAAAAGAAAACATGTTATTATAATTATCTAACCTACATCCGACCTTAGGGGCAAAGGTGATAGGTATTAGACACCAATTAATAAATATTCCCCAAATGTAAGTTTTATTGAAGCATTTCAAAGGTTTTTATGGGGTATAATATGGGCACAAGCTCCCATTTGAAAATTCAAATGTATCAGGTTTACATTTAATTTGATCCATAGTCATTAGACAACAATGAAGCAAGATTCCCTGAATTTCAATTTTCTTTTAAGACCCATTAAGCTTCAGGCTTAAATTATAGTCATTTTCTATAACCATAATCATGTAATTGATTTTTATCAAAGTTAAAATAAGCTTTCTAGCAATAAAAGTTTTATACTATTATATCTCGATTTTAATCTTCATAAGGATTCTAGACATAAGGTTTAGTAGCATTATATCTTGATTTGGAAGAAGGGAATTCTGGGGAGGACTTCTGGCTTCCGGTGAAAAATAGTGTATGGATGCCTGAAAGTGATACAATTTTTTTTTATTCATATTAATTTGAGACTTTTCTTTCATCATATTAAATAATTAACATAATACAGACTATTTGAAAAATAATTTATTTGTTTTTTATTTGATTGTTTTCAAAACATTTATTAAATTTTCATTGATTTTTTTTATTCGTATTTGATTTAACGTCTAAAATGCATTATTTTTACACCTTATAATACATTTTAAAAAAAATTAATTTGGCACTTCTTCAGTTTAGGTTTGAATCAGAACGTATTTGTTTTCAGTGCCACCGGAAGTAATATAGAAATAGAAGTTTTTATCCAAAAAATCAATGAAGCGAACAATGAAGCAAAATGATTTCTGTAATTGGACATTTAGACTTTTACTTTTTAAAACTGAGATGTTATATTTTTTATTTACAAACATATTTTAGAACGAAATAGTGAAACTGTAAATGTTTAAAAATGCCTAACCCTAACCCTAACCCTAACCCCTAAACCCTAACGCTAACTCTAATTATTTGAATATGATGAAAGAAAAGTGTCAAATTAATATGGTTGGTTGTTTTGTTTTACGGCATATCAACCCCCCTCAGGCCACCCAATGCCGAATGCAGTCATTTTGGTGAAAGTTTTTATGCTTCAAGTTCTTCATATGTTCAAATATTTATTGATGGTGTTTGGTTTGGTTGTTAAAGTATATTTGTTTTCTTCTCTTTTTTGTTTCTTTCCCCTTTTAATATCTGTTTCTATTTAACCCATAGTTGGGACCCTAACAGGTACTACCACTCCGGGTCAGGGTGGACCTGGGAGCAATGGTAATTAAGAGGAGGCTCCACATTCCCCAAAGTCCGTAAGCCGGATCTCACCATCGGATCTAGTTTAAGGTCATATCCAGGACCGGGAGTAGGGTAGGAAAAATAAAATAAAAAAGGGGAGGGAGAAAGGGAGAGGGGCTGTTGTGTTTGTTTTTGGTTTTGTAGAACATAATTAAGTTTTACAAAAAAAAAAAAACGTCAATGTAGGTGAATTTCGTCTCAGGGAGCTACAGGGCAGCCTGATCTGGTATCACCAGCAAATTAATATGAATAACAAAAAATTGTTGTATCACTTTCAGGCATCCATACACGATTTTTTCACCGGAAGCCAGAAGTCCTCCCCAAAATTTCCTTCTGCCCTTGATTTTAATCTTTGTAAGCGAATATAAATGTGACGCAAAACTGTTCTGTTCAGAGAATACATTTTACTCGTTCTGGGACGGGTACTCTTCTAGTATCTATATTTGCAAATATCCTTAAAATTTCCCTTTAAAAAAATAAAAATTGAAATCAATTAACAATTTTTATTGATGGCGAAAATAAAACGGAACATGCTCACATGATTATCTAACCTACATCCGACTTTAGGGGCAAAGGCGAAACAAATACTGGAAAGATTTATTAAAAAGAGGAAAATGTCATACCCAATCGATTTTATTTAATAGAAATAAAAGAAAAATACGACGCCATAAAATACATGTCCATTTTGTAATGTTGTGTGCAAAATAATTCATTCTTGGTTTCCCTTGAGAATATCAATGTTATTTATTTTAGGTCCCCTGCTCTGAATCTACCAGGGGAAATAAAGTCACCTAAACATTTTTACAACCATGTCGATTGACCCACCTGCTTTTTGTTTGAACCCGTCTGGAATTAACTTTCTGGGGGCCATGTTTTGAAGAAAGTTTTCAATTCTTGCGAGAGTTTTTTTTTAATTAAAAGAATATATATATATATATATATATATATATATATATATATATATATATATATATATATATATATATATATATTAGTATTTCATGTATCCACATAAAATTTTATATGGAGATATAATTTTTTATGTATAAATTTTCAGTATTTACTTCAGCAGTGCTCGATACGTAAGTAGAGCTAGGCAGTAAGATATGAAAATATATCTATGGCAATTAAGCTACACAGAGGCTCCCGCGTTTCATCCCCGAGGGAATCTTCAGACTAAATATATATATATATATATATATATTATATACCCTATATTTAATAATTAAATGAAAATAAAGTAATAATAAAAATAAAAATAAAAAATAAATAATAAAATCAAACAAATAAATAAAATTGAATTAAATAATATAACAAGACAAAAGTAAACATACAATAATAATCAACTCAACCACACACCCTCTCTTTTCCTTCATCCATTCTTCAAGATATCTATAAAAAACAATAACTCAAGTCTTCTCATTTATAATTAAAACAACCTACTCCTGTAGACGACCAAGAAGGTCGAAAGCGCTAGAGAAATGACCGAATTACGAACAATCGGCAAAATACTATATGGCATACCGCATGTAACCCGAAAGATTGCTCAACGTTTCGAGAACCTTAAAAAAAGTTATGCAAACGTGAAAATTCCGTGTTGTTTAACGAAGCCTGTTTGAGTAATAACTTGCTGCCTAAATATATATATATATATATATATATATATATATATATATATGTATAATAAATATGAAACTAAAAGTAAACTTTTAGTAGAAAGAACCTATAGTGAAATGGTAAAAGCTCAATATACGAGATAGAGCAATTATAAAGATAGATGGACGAAGAGTGATAAACATGCACGAATGTCCAAATTTATATCAAAGTTCGATTGTTCAATGCAAGGTATGTTCTGTAATAAAATTATGTTTATTATTCTTTCCTTAAGCCAAGGTTTTTCAAAGATCGAGATCTTATCATCAGAGGAATTATACAGATAGATAAGTTTGCAATAGAAAATTTTTTTTTTTAAATGATGGGTGAAAAAAGTTCGTATAAAAAGATATTGCTTTTGTCCAGGTGGTAATTGTCCGCCGATAAGGTGTCCAATGGAAGAAAGTTTCGATGGAGAAGAAAAAGTTTCGTGGATGCATTACAGAAAGGCGGTCAAAATGAAGTAAATCCAATGGTGAAAATTGAGTTCAAGTCGTAGATGGAGCGCACTTAAACGGAATTAAAATGAAGAAATCTGGCCATGTAAAAACAACGCTTTCTCGGCCAAGAAATGAGTCGTAAGCGAATGACATTAGCAATGGTAATGGAAAATTGAAGTAGTTCTGAGAAAAGAAGCCCTAAGTTAAAATCAAGGTCAAATTAGGAGGTGGGAAGGAAAGAGGAAGGTGGGGCAAATGGTAGGAGGGTTAGATGAAAAAGCCATGACTGCTGATGGGAAAGGGAGTAGGGGATTAGGGGGAGTGAAGGGGGGTTATAGTGGTAAAGTTATTTAGGTCGATTTAGGTCAATTGAGTGTATTTATTATTTGAAAAAGAAGAAAAGGGGGAACCGTGATTAAAGATGGGTTTAGGGTGAGAGACAATAATAATTTCGAAATTAAAAGAAAATGGAGTGTCCGATGGGGAAAAAATGGGGTTTCAAAGAATGGGAATCAGTAGTTTAAATTTTGAAAAAGTACTAAGCCGGGCAGAGATATAGTGTTATATATTTAAAAGATTTAAAAGTACTGCAGATTTTAAAAGGGATTCCCAGTCGGTTGAAAGTATTATTAAATAAGACCAGCCCAAAGGTAAAGTTGAAAAATTAAATAAAAAATCAGATAAAAAATAAATAGGTAAGACAAACTCAAAATATCTCATGTTCTCCAACTAACAATCCCGACTTAAATTTGGCCCAGAACTTGAGCATACAACCCCAGAACATCACCGATATTATAAATAACACTAATACTACAACAACAACCCCATACAAAATACACACTTATATTGGGGCAAGCGCCTTCCCCATTAAGACCGGAATCGCAAACCATATCTACTCTTTCAAACACAATAATAACAATACCACTAGCACCACTTTATCCAATCTAATAAAAAACTTTAACATTAATAACGTACCCTACTCCCTACGTTGGTGGTCCGCTCTCATCTACCGCTTGAAACGCGTTATATACAATTATAAAATGATAAAATAACAAAATAATAAATAAATAAATGTTGAAAAAAACTTTTTACAAATGTTGGTAACCTTACTCCTTTACATATATACTTTTCTCTCGTTGGAACTGTACTAATACTGAACTACTCTCTTATATATATATATATATATATATATATATATATATATATATATATATATATATATATATATATATCCCCCACCAATTCTGATGATAAAATACGATTTATCATTTATTATAAAAAAATGAAAACATCAAACTATGTTGTTAAAAATAACACTTCTCAAACCCCAAATACATTAGGAAGAACCAATGTAATATACCAGTTCCAATGCTCTATGGGAGAATGTATCTCCGACAACAATAAAAAACTAATTCTTACATAGGTTTCACTTCCACAACACTATCCCGAAGACTCACCCTACATCCCTCCGACACTAGCTCTATATGCCAACACTTAAAAAAACATAATTGCACCCCCAATATAGAAACATCCTTGTTAACAATACCAAAATAATACACCACGATACCAATATCAAAAAATTAAAAATACTCGAAGCCCTCTACGTAAAAACTAAACATCCCACAATTAATAATGTCAATTATGAAACTAGTCGCAACATTTTAAAGTATCTAGCATAATAATTAACATCACCAAATTCTTAGCCATAAGGTAGTTATGCGTTTGAATTGTATGCATTTTTTTAACGTCATCAATTTCTTAGCTGTTTAAACAGTCACACTTTTAAATCTCTCATATGTGTAGAACGCCATCACGCTCTCATGTACATTTCAACTTTACAGACGTTTTTTCAAGTTATAAACTACTTGCCGTTATAATTAAAAAATGAGCACAACAGTAAAGTCATAATTTGTAAAGACACTAAAACTAATACCGCCTGAAGATGATTTGACGATTCAAATCGAAAGTACTTGCAAAAAAGAAAAAAGAATGGAACAAGAAACCCATGGATCATATTTACATCAATTTGACCGAAACATTAGATGGACAATTCGGAAAATTGAAAAAATAAAAAAAAGTCGAATCAAACAAAACCACTCCGTGTTATTTAATAATGTTTGCCTAATATATATATATATATATATATATATATATATATATATATATATATATATATATATATATATATATATATATATAATTTAAGTATGTGTGCATTTTTAACTGATCAATATTAATTTTGGAACAGAGCTTCTAGACATAAGGATCCAAATGTGAGCTATATTTAGTTTTATGCAAACGGGTAAAAAGAATGTAGGTAATGTGGGCTATATTTAATTTCAGTTTTATACAAAGGGGCAAAGAGAGGGTGGAAGCCCTTTGTGAACATTCAGATACTTCGATTTCTGTGAAATTTTAACAATAGGTATTAGACATCAATTAATAAATATTCCCCAAATTTCAGTTTCTTTAAAGTATTTTAATGCGTTTTGAGGGCATAATATTGGCTAAACTCCCCATTTGAAAATTCAAATATTTCAGATTTGCATGAAATATGATTCATATTCATTAAACACCAATTAAGCAATATCCCCTGAATTAAGCTTAAACCATAAATTTTCTAGAATCAAAATCATGTAATGGATTTAGATCATATTTGGAATACGGATTCTAGACATCTATATATTAATACGATAGCGTGTGTGTTCGTGTGTCACGCTTACATCAACAGTTCTGCGCATGCGTGCCGCATCTAGATTTGGAAAAACATTCAAGTCACCTAATTTTCATTATATTTTCAAGTATTCCCTTAGGCACAACGGTTAGCGACGTAGGATTTTGACGTCGGTTTTAGGGAGGCGACGACCGGGAAGACACATATTAATACGATAGCGTGTATGTTATTTTGTGTGTCACGCTTACATCAAAAGCAACGACCTTCTGAATCTTTGTATGCTACTCATGAATTGGAGCCAAATTTAATTTAATCTAAAGCATTTACAAAGTAATGTATAGGTTAGGAACAAGATAATTAGTATTGAAAACACCATTTCGTGTAATTTACACGGGTCCCGCTACTACTACTACTAGTAGTAGTAGTAGTAGTAGTAGTAGTAGTAATAATAATAATAATAATAATAATAATAATAATAATAATAATAATAATAATAATAATAATAATAATAATAATAATAAAAAAAAAAAAAAATAAATAAATAAATAAATAAAAAAAAAAAAAAAAAAAAATTAAAAATTAAAAATTAAAAAAAAAAATAAAAAAAACTAAAAAAAACTAATATATACAAAAAGACTAGCAAACCGGTCCCGCTGGTATAATTTAATAGTAGTATATGCTTATTTTAATCTCTATAATGGAACATAAAAGTAGTGCAAAACTATTCATGCTCAGGGAATTAATTTTACAAGACAATATATATATATATATATATATATATATATATATATATATATATATATATATATATATATATATATATATGAAAAAGTCTTAGGGAAACAAATGTTAACTCAGCTTTAGTATAATAATAGATAAACAGTGAGAGGGAGATAAGGAAGTGAGAATGATAGACAGTATATAAAATAAATACGGGGGAGGGGGTCAAACAACATAGTTAGAGAGAGTGAGAGTGAGAGTGATAGACAGAAACGTTACGGTTAATTAGAACAATTAAAATAGAAGCTTTTTTAAAACATAACCCAATCTAAGAACTTGGTAATATTTTAACATTTAAAAATAATTCTATTGCACCTTCCGTTTGGCTAGTCAGCGTTCGTGGTTTATGTGGGTTGGTTTCTGCATTCGAGGATTTTCCCTAAGATTTCAGTTATTTTCATCATTGCCGTCCGTTGTATAGTCTCGGTCTTCCCTTTGCTTCCAATTTCTCCCAGTGTTTTTTTTTCGAAGTTTCTCAGGACTATTTTTTAGTGCTCCTACGATTATTGGTATTATATTGACTTTCTTCATGTTCCATATCTCTTTCCGTTCTCTGGCACGTTCCCTGTATTTGCTTCATTTTTCTGTCTTCTTGACCTTAACCCTGTGATCCGCTGAGACGGCAAAGTCTACGATTTTACAGGTTTTTTCATTCTTGTTAACTATTATCACATCTGGTCTCCTTACTTGAATGAATTTATCTGTTTGTACCTTCATGTCTGAGAGGATTGTGTGATTTCCGTTTTCCAGTACTACCTCTAGTTTGTGTCTGTACCATTTGTCTGCATGTTAAAAATGCAGTCGTTTGCATAATTCCCAGTGTACTGCATTCCCCACACATTGATTATGTGATTTATCGTTTCATCTCTTTGTTCACAGAGTCTACATTTGATGTGTTCCTGTTTTAAGCATCTCAACCTTCAACGAACAGGGTGACACGTTAATATGCACACAAGTTAACATTGGGTGCAGAGGAGCACACACATCACTCTCTGGCAAAATTGGCAGCCGTGTATAAAACACACACATCTTAACAGGCATAGACGCACACAAGTAGTATTTGCATTGAAATACGCAATTACTCTAACCAGGGCAGAATAAAGCAGAAGGTATAAATAAATTTGAATTAAGTGGAAGCTTAATTTTTCTGAGAACTTCATCAGCAAATTCTTGTCACAAAATGTCACCATTGAAAGAAAAAAATGTAAAACAATGAATTAGACATGGGCTTTTACGGCATGTTAACAGTCATGGGGTAATTTTATGTGGAACCCAGAACCGTACAATTGTCTGTCATACGATTGGTTTGTAGATCAATTTGTTTTCTAGGCGTATGTTTTCTAATTAAAAATAATCCCAACACTATGGACTAAAGTAAATTACATTACGACTCCTTACACCTAACAGCTGTGGGCAAAACTTCATAATGATCGGTTAATTAATTTAAGTGTGAATTCTGTTCATAGAAATAAACATATACACATACCTAATCGGAAAACTTTTACTTTATTAATATGAAATGCACCAATTAATATCCTACGGCGCTGCTCAGGCATTTTTTGTAGGCCAGAGTGAACTTATTCTAGTGTGCTGGCTTCTGAAAGCCACAAGTGACCTTGTGTCTAACCTCGTGGCAAGGAAGTATATAATAAGTAACAAATTTATAGTGTAATTATTTAAATAAAACAATTGAAGAGTATTCAAGTATTACAAGTTTTTTTGTGTAATATTTAAAATCAGTTTGTGGATTTGCAGCCCCAATGACGTCACTTCAAGGCGGAAAGATGCGGTTATTAGAAGTCGAGATCAGCGCCAAATTTTAACTGTTGTCACAAATATCTAAAAATAATAAATCTCTTTGCATCTAAACTATCTTTATCGATAATACAAAAGTAAAGAGTCCTCTTATTTTAATATCTAATTTACATACGCGTTTACGGTGCGCATTAGCTGTTAAGAGAGTCACTCTTTTGCTAGATGCTCACAGAGACATTGAAAACTAGTAGAGAGTAGTAGAATCACCATGAAATGAGAGAGGAAGAGAGTTATGAACAGAAACTTAGAAAAAGACGGGCCACTCGGCTGAATTAATTCTAAATTATGGCTAATTAGAGGCATCAAAATGGAGTTTTTTCGAACATAACTCAATCCCAAAAGTAAAGAATATTTTAGAATATATTTTCTTAGATTAAAATATATATTAAAAATGTCTTTAGGGAAACAAACGTTAATTAACTCAGCTTTAGTATAATAATGGATACTGGTATAGTATTCAACTCATTTTGATATATTGGTGGGAGGTGACTGTGGCTAAGTGGTTAACGACACGGACTGACAACCTGGGTGTGCCAAGTTCGAATCCAGTTCGTTCCACAGCAACATTTTCATTTTGGAAACCTTCATGTGGTCCCTCTTGTAAGTATCCAATGACTTTCTAGAAAGAAGTCTGACTAGAAAGATATCGGGGAAACAAATGGCAACAATAGAATCTTCTGATTCATACGAGATGAATGAATTGGTACAAGTGCTAGAACCATGTAAATCCCCACCAGGGGAGATGATTCTGATCTGCTTCGCCTTTTAACTAGGCGTAAAGTGATACTACACTCCATCTTTTCTGTCTTCGGTCAGTGAAATAAAAATCCTTCTAGATTGAGGCAATTTTTAATTTTGTCTCAATTCTGTTAGCCTCTTTTGGGGGAGCTGGATTTCTCCACATTAAAAGCCGACCCTGCCTCTAACTCTGCCCTCGTGGGGGGGCAAATAAATAGTGACAATAGTTTTTGCATGGAGGTGTTGTTATCGTCCTCCAATTCCTAAATGGTCACCCATCTGGTACTGAGCAGGACTCAACGTTGCTCAACTCTGATGATCTACGAGAAGTCGTGTGTCAATGTGATCATGCCGAATAGTTTAAGAGATTTCGTCTCTTGTGTAAAATAGAGGTTTTTAGAATTTCACTAATCAAATTGTTTCAGTGTCACAAAAAAAAAACACAAAAAAACGGGCGTTTAAGAGTTACGATGGGATATCATTGTATGTTGTTCAATCAATGTCAAAGACAGCTGGGTATCCTTCATGGCACGTTTTGTTAATGAGTTGCTTGTCGCCCGTTCATTAATCTCTTGCAATAAACAGACATACTTGAAGACGTTTGGTGCCAACTGAACAAAAATGGTTTTCTGAGAACTTCATCAGCAAATTCTTGTCACAAAATGTCACCATTGAAAGAAAAAAAATGTAAAACAACGAATTAGACGTGGGCTTTTACGGCATGTTAACCGTCATGGGGTCATTTTATGTGGAACCCAGAACCGTACAATTGTCTGTCATACGATTGGTTTGTGGATCAATTTGTTTTCTAGGCGTATGTTTTCAAATCCAAAAATAATCAAACACTATGAACTAAAGTAAATTACTCCCACTTCCTGAATCGCACATATGTTTTTGTATACGATTGATTTGTAGACTAATTTGTTTGTAGGTGTATGTTTTCTAATAAAAAATAATCCCAACACTATGGACTAAAGTAAATTACTCCCACTTCCTGAATCGTACATATGTTTTTGTATACGATTGATTTGTAGACTAATTTGTTTGTAGGTGTATGTTTTCTAATAAAAAATAATCCCAACACTATGGACTAAAGTAAATTTCTCCCACTTCCTGAATCGTACATATGGTTTTTGTATACGATTGATTTTTAGATCAATTTGTTTGTAGGCGTATGTTTTCTAATCAAAAATAATCCCAACACTATGGACTAAAGTAAATTACTCCCACTTCCTGAATCGTACATATGTTTTTGTATACGATTAATTTGAAGATTAATTTGTTTGTAGGCGTATGTTTTCTAATCAAAAATAATACCAACACTATGGACTAAAGTAAATTACTCCCACTTCCTGAATCGTACATATGTTTTTGTATACGATTGATTTGTAGATCAATTTGTTTGTAGGCGTATGTTTCTAATAAAAAATAATCCGAACACTATGGACTAAAGTAAATTTCTCCACTTCCTGAATCGTACATATGTTTTTGTATACGATTGATTTGTAGATCAATTTGTTTGTAGACGTATGTTTTCTAATAAAAAATAATCCCAACACTATGGACTAAAGTAAATTACTCCACTTCCTGAATCGTACATATGTTTTTGTATACGATTGATTTGTAGATCAATTTGTTTGTAGGCGTATGTTTTCTAATCAAAAATAATCCCAACACTATGGACTAAAGTAAATTTCTCCACTTCCTGAATCGTACATATGTTTTTGTATACGATTGATTTGTAGATCAATTTGTTTGTAGGCGTATGTTTCTAATAAAAAATAATCCGAACACTATGGACTAAAGTAAATTTTACCTACTTCCTGAATCGTACATATGTTTTTTGTATACGATTGATTTGTAGATCAATTTGTTTGTAGGCGTATGTTTTCTAATAAAAAATAATCCCAACACTATGGACTAAAGTAAATTTCTCCACTTCCTGAATCGTACATATGTTTTTGTATACGATTGATTTGTAGATCAATTTGTTTGTAGGTGTGTTTTCTAATCAAAAAAAATCCCAACACTATGGACTAAAGTAAATTTCTCCACTTCCTGAATCGTACATATGTTTTTGTATACGATTGATTTTTAGATCAATTTGTTTGTAGGTGTATGTTTTCTAATCAAAAATAATCCCAACACTATGGACTAAAGTAAATTTCTCCACTTCCTGAATCGTACATATGTTTTTGTATACGATTGATTTGTAGATCAATTTGTTTGTAGGCGTATGTTTTCTAATAAAAAATAATCCCAACACTATGGACTAAAGTAAATTTCTCCACTTCCTGAATCGTACATATGTTTTTGTATACGATTGATTTGTAGATCAATTTGTTTGTAGGCGTATGTTTCTAATAAAAAATAATCCGAACACTATGGACTAAAGTAAATTTCTCCACTTCCTGAATCGTACATATGTTTTTGTATACGATTGATTTGTAGATCAATTTGTTTGTAGGCGTATGTTTTCTAATCAAAAATAATCCCAACACTATGGACTAAAGTAAATTTCTCCACTTCCTGAATCGTACATATGTTTTTGTATACGATTGATTTTTAGATCAATTTGTTTGTAGGTGTATGTTTTCTAATCAAAAATAATCCCAACACTATGGACTAAAGTAAATTTCTCCACTTCCTGAATCGTACATATGTTTTTGTATACGATTGATTTGTAGATCAATTTGTTTGTAGGCGTATGTTTTCTAATAAAAAATAATCCCAACACTATGGACTAAAGTAAATTTCTCCACTTCCTGAATCGTACATATGTTTTTGTATACGATTGATTTGTAGATCAATTTGTTTGTAGGCGTATGTTTCTAATAAAAAATAATCCGAACACTATGGACTAAAGTAAATTTCTCCACTTCCTGAATCGTACATATGTTTTTGTATACGATTGATTTGTAGATCAATTTGTTTGTATGCGTATGTTTTCTAATAAAAAATAATCCCAACACTATGGACTAAAGTAAATTTCTCCACTTCCTGAATCGTACATATGTTTTTGTATACGATTGATTTTTAGATCAATTTGTTTGTAGGTGTATGTTTTCTAATCAAAAATAATCCCAACACTATGGACTAAAGTAAATTTCTCCACTTCCTGAATCGTACATATGTTTTTGTATACGATTGATTTGTAGATCAATTTGTTTGTAGGCGTATGTTTTCTAATAAAAAATAATCCCAACACTATGGACTAAAGTAAATTTCTCCACTTGCTGAATCGTACATATGTTTTTGTATACGATTGATTTGTAGATCAATTTGTTTGTAGGCGTATGTTTCTAATAAAAAATAATCCGAACACTATGGACTAAAGTAAATTTCTCCACTTCCTGAATCGTACATATGTTTTTGTATACGATTGATTTGTAGATCAATTTGTTTGTAGGCGTATGTTTTCTAATAAAAAATAATCCCAACACTATGGACTAAAGTAAATTTCTCCTACTTCCTGAATCGTACATATGTTTTTGTATACGATTGATTTGTAGATCAATTTGTTTGTAGGCGTATGTTTTCTAATAAAAAATAATCCCAACACTATGGACTAAAGTAAATTACTCCCACTTCCTGAATCGTACATATGTTTTTGTATACGATTGATTTGTAGATCAATTTGTTTGTAGGCGTATGTTTTCTAATAAAAAATAATCCCAACACTATGGACTAAAGTAAATTTCTCCACTTCCTGAATCGTACATATGTTTTTGTATACGATTGATTTGTAGATCAATTTGTTTGTAGGTGTATGTTTTCTAATGAAAAATAATCCCAACACTATGGACTAAAGTAAATTTCTCCACTTCCTGAATCGTACATATGTTTTTGTATACGATTGATTTTTAGATCAATTTGTTTGTAGGTGTATGTTATCTAATCAAAAATAATCCCAACACTATGGACTAAAGTAAATTTCTCCTACTTCCTGAATCGTACATATGTTTTTGTATACGATTGATTTGTAGATCAATTTGTTTGTAGGCGTATGTTTTCTAATAAAAAATAATCCCAACACTATGGACTAAAGTAAATTTCTCCACTTCCTGAATCGTACATATTTTTTTGTATACGATTGATTTGTAGATCAATTTGTTTGTAGGCGTATGTTTTCTAATAAAAAATAATCCCAACACTATGGACTAAAGTAAATTTCTCCACTTCCTGAATCGTACATATGTTTTTGTATACGATTGATTTGTAGATCAATTTGTTTGTAGGTGTATGTTTTCTAATGAAAAATAATCCCAACACTATGGACTAAAGTAAATTTCTCCACTTCCTGAATCGTACATATGTTTTTGTATACGATTGATTTTTAGATCAATTTGTTTGTAGGTGTATGTTTTCTAATCAAAAATAATCCCAACACTATGGACTAAAGTAAATTTCTCCACTTCCTGAATCGTACATATGTTTTTGTATACGATTGATTTGTAGATCAATTTGTTTGTAGGCGTATGTTTTCTAATAAAAAATAATCCCAACACTATGGACTAAAGTAAATTTCTCCACTTCCTGAATCGTACATATGTTTTTGTATACGATTGATTTGTAGATCAATTTGTTTGTAGGTGTATGTTTTCTAATGAAAAATAATCCCAACACTATGGACTAAAGAAAATTTCTCCACTTCCTGAATCGTACATATGTTTTTGTATACGATTGATTTTTAGATCAATTTGTTTGTAGGTGTATGTTTTCTAATCAAAAAAAATCCCAACACTTTGGACTAAAGTAAATTTCTCCACTTCCTGAATCGTACATATGTTTTTGTATACGATTGATTTGTAGATCAATTTGTTTGTAGGCGTATGTTTTCTAATAAAAAATAATCCCAACACTATGGACTAAAGTAAATTTCTCCACTTCCTGAATCGTACATATGTTTTTGTATACGATTGATTTGTAGATCAATTTGTTTGTAGGTGTATGTTTTCTAATGAAAAATAATCCCAACACTATGGACTAAAGTAAATTTCTCCACTTCCTGAATCGTACATATGTTTTTGTATACGATTGATTTTTAGATCAATTTGTTTGTAGGTGTATGTTTTCTAATCAAAAATAATCCCAACACTATGGACTAAAGTAAATTACTCCCACTTCCTGAATCGTACATATGTTTTTGTATACGATTGATTTTTAGATCAATTTGTTTGTAGGTGTATGTTTTCTAATCAAAAATAATCCCAACACTATGGACTAAAGTAAATTTCCCCACTTCCTGAATCGTACATATGTTTTTGTATACGATTGATTTGTAGATCAATTTGTTTGTAGGCGTATGTTTTCTAATAAAAAATAATCCCAACACTATGGACTAAAGTAAATTTCTCCACTTCCTGAATCGTACATATGTTTTTGTATACGATTGATTTGTAGATCAATTTGTTTGTAGGTGTATGTTTTCTAATGAAAAATAATCCCAACACTATGGACTAAAGTAAATTTCTCCACTTCCTGAATCGTACATATGTTTTTGTATACGATTGATCTTTAGATCAATTTGTTTGTAGGTGTATGTTTTCTAATCAAAAATAATCCCAACACTATGGACTAAAGTAAATTACTCCCACTTCCTGAATCGTACATATGTTTTTGTATACGATTGATTTGTAGATCAATTTGTTTGTAGGTGTATGTTTTCTAATAAAAAATAATCGCAACACTATGGACTAAAGTAAATTTCTCCTACTTCCTGAATCGTACATATGTTTTTGTATACGATTGATTTGTAGATCAATTTGTTTGTAGGCGTATGTTTTCTAATAAAAAATAATCCCAACACTATGGACTAAAGTAAATTTCTCCACTTCCTGAATCGTACATATGTTTTTGTATACGATTGATTTGTAGATCAATTTGTTTGTAGGCGTATGTTTTCTAATAAAAAATAATCCCAACACTATGGACTAAAGTAAATTTCTCCACTTCCTGAATCGTACATATGTTTTTGTATACGATTGATTTGTAGATCAATTTGTTTGTAGGTGTATGTTTTCTAATGAAAAATAATCCCAACACTATGGACTAAAGTAAATTTCTCCACTTCCTGAATCGTACATATGTTTTTGTATACGATTGATTTTTAGATCAATTTGTTTGTAGGTGTATGTTTTCTAATCAAAAATAATCCCAAAACTATGGACTAAAGTAAATTTCTCCTACTTCCTGAATCGTACATATGTTTTTGTATACGATTGATTTGTAGATCAATTTGTTTGTAGGTGTATGTTTTCTAATCAAAAATAATCCCAACACTATGGACTAAAGTAAATTTCTCCTACTTCCTGAATCGTACATATGTTTTTGTATACGATTGATTTTTAGATCAATTTGTTTGTAGGTGTATGTTTTCTAATCAAAAATAATCCCAACACTATGGACTAAAGTAAATTTCTCCTACTTCCTGAATCGTACATATGTTTTTGTATACGATTGATTTGTAGATCAATTTGTTTGTAGGCGTATGTTTTCTAATAAAAAATAATCCCAACACTATGGACTAAAGTAAATTTCTCCACTTCCTGAATCGTACATATGTTTTTGTATACGATTGATTTGTAGATCAATTTGTTTGTAGGCGTATGTTTTCTAATAAAAAATAATCCGAACACTATGGACTAAAGTAAATTACTCCCACTTCCTGAATCGTACATATGTTTTTGTATACGATTGATTTGTAGATCAATTTGTTTGTAGGCGTATGTTTTCTAATAAAAAATAATCCCAACACTATGGACTAAAGTAAATTTCTCCACTTCCTGAATCGTACATATGTTTTTGTATACGATTGATTTGTAGATCAATTTGTTTGTAGGCGTATGTTTTCTAATAAAAAATAATCCCAACACTATGGACTAAAGTAAATTTCTCCTACTTCCTGAATCGTACATATGTTTTTGTATACGATTGATTTGTAGATCAATTTGTTTGTAGGCGTATGTTTTCTAATAAAAAATAATCCCAACACTATGGACTAAAGTAAATTTCTCCACTTCCTGAATCGTACATATGTTTTTGTATACGATTGATTTGTAGATCAATTTGTTTGTAGGCGTATGTTTTCTAATAAAAAATAATCCCAACACTATGGACTAAAGTAAATTTCTCCACTTCCTGAATCGTACGTATGTTTTTGTATACGATTGATTTGTAGATCAATTTGTTTGTAGGCGTATGTTTTCTAATCAAAAATAATCCCAACACTATGGACTAAAGTAAATTACTCCCACTTCCTGAATCGTACATATGTTTTTGTATACGATTGATTTGTAGATCAATTTGTTTGTAGGCGTATGTTTTCTAATCAAAAATAATCCCAACACTATGGACTAAAGTAAATTTCTCCACTTCCTGAATCGTACATATGTTTTTGTATACGATTGATTTTTAGATCAATTTGTTTGTAGGTGTATGTTTTCTAATGAAAAATAATCCCAACACTATGGACTAAAGTAAATTACTCCCACTTCCTGAATCGTACATATGTTTTTGTATACGATTGATTTGTAGATCAATTTGTTTGTAGGCGTATGTTTTCTAATCAAAAATAATCCCAACACTATGGACTAAAGTAAATTTCTCCACTTCCTGAATCGTACATATGTTTTTGTATACGATTGATTTTTAGATTAATTTGTTTTTAGGTGTATGTTTTCTAATGAAAAATAATCCCAACACTATGGACTAAAGTAAATTACTCCCACTTCCTGAATCGTACATATGTTTTTGTATACGATTGATTTGTAGATCAATTTGTTTGTAGGCGTATGTTTTCTAATCAAAAATAATCCCAACACTATGGACTAAAGTAAATTTCTCCACTTCCTGAATCGTACATATGTTTTTGTATACGATTGATTTTTAGATCAATTTGTTTGTAGGTGTATGTTTTCTAATCAAAAATAATCCCAACACTATGGACTAAAGTAAATTTCTCCACTTCCTGAATCGTACATATGTTTTTGTATACGATTGATTTGTAGATCAATTTGTTTGTAGGTGTATGTTTTCTAATGAAAAATAATCCCAACACTATGGACTAAAGTAAATTTCTCCACTTCCTGAATCGTACATATGTTTTTGTATACGATTGATTTTTAGATCAATTTGTTTGTAGGTGTATGTTTTCTAATGAAAAATAATCCCAACACTATGGACTAAAGTAACTTACTCCCACTTCCTGAATCGTACATATGTTTTTGTATACGATTGATTTGTAGATCAATTTGTTTGTAGGCGTATGTTTTCTAATCAAAAATAATCCCAACACTATGGACTAAAGTAAATTTCTCCACTTCCTGAATCGTACATATGTTTTTGTATACGATTGATTTGTAGATCAATTTGTTTGTAGGCGTATGTTTTCTAATAAAAAATAATCCCAACACTATGGACTAAAGTAAATTTCTCCACTTCCTGAATCGTACATATGTTTTTGTATACGATTGATTTGTAGATCAATTTGTTTTTAGGTGTATGTTTTCTAATGAAAAATAATCCCAACACTATGGACTAAAGTAAATTTCTCCACTTCCTGAATCGTACATATGTTTTTGTATACGATTGATTTTTAGATCAATTTGTTTGTAGGTGTATGTTTTCTAATCAAAAATAATCCCAACACTATGGACTAAAGTAAATTTCTCCACTTCCTGAATCGTACATATGTTTTTGTATACGATTGATTTGTAGATCAATTTGTTTGTAGGCGTATGTTTTCTAATAAAAAATAATCCCAACACTATGGACTAAAGTAAATTTCTCCACTTCCTGAATCGTACATATGTTTTTGTATACGATTGATTTGTAGATCAATTTGTTTGTAGGTGTATGTTTTCTAATGAAAAATAATCCGAACACTATGGACTAAAGTAAATTTCTCCACTTCCTGAATCGTACATATGTTTTTGTATACGATTGATTTGTAGATCAATTTGTTTGTAGGCGTATGTTTTCTAATCAAAAATAATCCCAACACTATGGACTAAAGTAAATTTCTCCACTTCCTGAATCGTACATATGTTTTTGTATACGATTGATTTGTAGATCAATT
Source organism: Sepiola atlantica (assembly GCA_963556195.1). Classification (NCBI taxonomy): domain Eukaryota; kingdom Metazoa; phylum Mollusca; class Cephalopoda; order Sepiida; family Sepiolidae; genus Sepiola; species Sepiola atlantica. Next base: position 21,736,240 of record OY744547.1, on the reverse strand, counting down.
TGTTTGTAGGTGTATGTTTTCTAATGAAAAATAATCCCAACACTATGGACTAAAGTAAATTTCTCCACTTCCTGAATCGTACATATGTTTTTGTATACGATTGATCTTTAGATCAATTTTTTTGTAGGTGTATGTTTTCTAATCAAAAATAATCCCACCACTATGGACTAAAGTAAATTACTCCCACTTCCTGAATCGTACATATGTTTTTGTATACGATTGATTTGTAGATCAATTTGTTTGTAGGTGTATGTTTTCTAATAAAAAATAATCGCAACACTATGGACTAAAGTAAATTTCTCCTACTTCCTGAATCGTACATATGTTTTTGTATACGATTGATTTGTAGATCAATTTGTTTGTAGGCGTATGTTTTCACATAAAAAATAATCCCAACACTATGGACTAAAGTAAATTTCTCCACTTCCTGAATCGTACATATGTTTTTGTATACGATTGATTTGTAGATCAATTTGTTTGTAGGCGTATGTTTTCTAATAAAAAATAATCCCAACACTATGGACTAAAGTAAATTTCTCCACTTCCTGAATCGTACATATGTTTTTGTATACGATTGATTTGTAGATCAATTTGTTTGTAGGTGTATGTTTTCTAATGAAAAATAATCCCAACACTATGGACTAAAGTAAATTTCTCCACTTCCTGAATCGTACATATGTTTTTGTATACGATTGATTTTTAGATCAATTTGTTTGTAGGTGTATGTTTTCTAATCAAAAATAATCCCAACACTATGGACTAAAGTAAATTTCTCCTACTTCTTGAATCGTACATATGTTTTTGTATACGATTGATTTGTAGATCAATTTGTTTGTAGGTGTATGTTTTCTAATCAAAAATAATCCCAACACTATGGACTAAAGTAAATTTCTCCTACTTCCTGAATCGTACATATGTTTTTGTATACGATTGATTTTTAGATCAATTTGTTTGTAGGTGTATGTTTTCTAATCAAAAATAATCCCAACATTATGGACTAAAGTAAATTTCTCCTACTTCCTGAATCGTACATATGTTTTTGTATACGATTGATTTGTAGATCAATTTGTTTGTAGGCGTATGTTTTCTAATAAAAAATAATCCCAACACTATGGACTAAAGTAAATTTCTCCACTTCCTGAATCGTACATATGTTTTTGTATACGATTGATTTGTAGATCAATTTGTTTGTAGGCGTATGTTTTCTAATAAAAAATAATCCGAACACTATGGACTAAAGTAAATTACTCCCACTTCCTGAATCGTACATATGTTTTTGTATACGATTGATTTGTAGATCAATTTGTTTGTAGGCGTATGTTTTCTAATAAAAAATAATCCCAACACTATGGACTAAAGTAAATTTCTCCACTTCCTGAATCGTACATATGTTTTTGTATACGATTGATTTGTAGATCAATTTGTTTGTAGGCGTATGTTTTCTAATAAAAAATAATCCCAACACTATGGACTAAAGTAAATTTCTCCACTTCCTGAATCGTACATATGTTTTTGTATACGATTGATTTGTAGATCAATTTGTTTGTAGGCGTATGTTTTCTAATAAAAAATAATCCCAACACTATGGACTAAAGTAAATTTCTCCACTTCCTGAATCGTACATATGTTTTTGTATACGATTGATTTGTAGATCAATTTGTTTGTAGGCGTATGTTTTCTAATAAAAAATAATCCCAACACTATGGACTAAAGTAAATTTCTCCACTTCCTGAATCGTACGTATGTTTTTGTATACGATTTATTTGTAGATCAATTTGTTTGTAGGCGTATGTTTTCTAATCAAAAATAATCCCAACACTATGGACTAAAGTAAATTACTCCCACTTCCTGAATCGTACATATGTTTTTGTATACGATTGATTTGTAGATCAATTTGTTTGTAGGCGTATGTTTTCTAATCAAAAATAATCCCAACACTATGGACTAAAGTAAATTTCTCCACTTCCTGAATCGTACATATGTTTTTGTATACGATTGATTTTTAGATCAATTTGTTTGTAGGTGTATGTTTTCTAATGAAAAATAATCCCAACACTATGGACTAAAGTAAATTACTCCCACTTCCTGAATCGTACATATGTTTTTGTATACGATTGATTTGTAGATCAATTTGTTTGTAGGCGTATGTTTTCTAATCAAAAATAATCCCAACACTATGGACTAAAGTAAATTTCTCCACTTCCTGAATCGTACATATGTTTTTGTATACGATTGATTTTTAGATTAATTTGTTTTTAGGTGTATGTTTTCTAATGAAAAATAATCCCAACACTATGGACTAAAGTAAATTACTCCCACTTCCTGAATCGTACATATGTTTTTGTATACGATTGATTTGTAGATTAAGTTGTTTGTAGGCGTATGTTTTCTAATCAAAAATAATCCCAACACTATGGACTAAAGTAAATTTCTCCACTTCCTGAATCGTACATATGTTTTTGTATACGATTGATTTTTAGATCAATTTGTTTGTAGGTGTATGTTTTCTAATCAAAAATAATCCCAACACTATGGACTAAAGTAAATTTCTCCACTTCCTGAATCGTACATATGTTTTTGTATACGATTGATTTTTAGATCAATTTGTTTGTAGGTGTATGTTTTCTAATCAAAAATAATCCCAACACTATGGACTAAAGTAAATTTCTCCACTTCCTGAATCGTACATATGTTTTTGTATACGATTGATTTGTAGATCAATTTGTTTGTAGGTGTATGTTTTCTAATGAAAAATAATCCCAACACTATGGACTAAAGTAAATTTCTCCACTTCCTGAATCGTACATATGTTTTTGTATACGATGTATTTTTAGATCAATTTGTTTGTAGGTGTATGTTTTCTAATGAAAAATAATCCCAACACTATGGACTAAAGTAAATTACTCCCACTTCCTGAATCGTACATATGTTTTTGTATACGATTGATTTGTAGATCAATTTGTTTGTAGGCGTATGTTTTCTAATCAAAAATAATCCCAACACTATGGACTAAAGTAAATTTCTCCACTTCCTGAATCGTACATATGTTTTTGTATACGATTGATTTGTAGATCAATTTGTTTGTAGGCGTATGTTTTCTAATCAAAAATAATCCCAACACTATGGACTAAAGTAAATTTCTCCACTTTCTGAATCGTACATATGTTTTTGTATACGATTGATTTTTAGATCAATTTGTTTGTAGGCTTATGTTTTCTAATGAAAAATAATCCCAACACTATGGACTAAAGTAAATTTCTCCACTTCCTGAATCGTACATATGTTTTTGTATACGATTGATTTTTAGATCAATTTGTTTGTAGGTGTATGTTTTCTAATAAAAAATAATCCCAACACTATGGACTAAAGTAAATTTCTCCACTTCCTGAATCGTACATATGTTTTTGTATACGATTGATTTTTAGATCAATTTGTTTGTAGGTGTATGTTTTCTAATCAAAAATAATCCCAACACTATGGACTAAAGTAAATTTCTCCACTTCCTGAATCGTACATATGTTTTTGTATACGATTGATTTTTAGATCAATTTGTTTGTAGGTGTATGTTTTCTAATAAAAAATAATCCCAACACTATGGACTAAAGTAAATTTCTCCACTTCCTGAATCGTACATATGTTTTTGTATACGATTGATTTTTAGATCAATTTGTTTGTAGGTGTATGTTTTCTAATCAAAAATAATCCCAACACTATGGACTAAAGTAAATTTCTCCACTTCCTGAATCGTACATATGTTTTTGTATACGATTGATTTTTAGATCAATTTGTTTGTAGGTGTATGTTTTCTAATCAAAAATAATCCCAACACTATGGACTAAAGTAAATTTCTCCACTTCCTGAATTGTACATATGTTTTTGTATACGATTGATTTTTAGATCAATTTGTTTGTAGGTGTATGTTTTCTAATGAAAAATAATCCCAACACTATGGACTAAAGTAAATTTCTCCACTTCCTGAATCGTACATATGTTTTTGTATACGATTGATTTGTAGATTAATTTGTTTGTAGGCGTATGTTTTCTAATCAAAAATAATCCCAACACTGTGAACTAAAGTAAATTACTCCCACTTCCTGAATCGTACATATGTTTTTGTATACGATTGATTTGTAGATTAATTTGTTTGTAGGTGTATGTTTTCTAATCAAAAATAATCCCAACACTATGGACTAAAGTAAATTTCTCCCCTTCCTGAATCGTACATATGGTTTTGTATACGATTGATTTGTAGATTAATTTGTTTTTAGGTGTATGTTTTCTAATCAAAAATAATCCCAACACTGTTAACTAAAGTAAATTTCTCCCACTTCCTGAATCGTACATATGGTTTTGTATACGATTGATTTGTAGATCAATTTGTTTGTAGGCGTATGTTTTCTAATCAAAAATAATCCCAACACTATGGACTAAAGAAAATTTCTCCACTTCCTGAATCGTACATATGTTTTTGTATACGATTGATTTGTAGATCAATTTGTTTGTAGGCGTATGTTTTTTAATAAAAAATAATCCCAACACTATGGACTAAAGTAAATTTCTCCACTTTCTGAATCGTACATATGTTTTTGTATACGATTGATTTTTAGATCAATTTGTTTGTAGGCGTATGTTTTCTAATGAAAAATAATCCCAACACTATGGACTAAAGTAAATTTCTCCACTTCCTGAATCGTACATATGTTTTTGTATACGATTGATTTTTAGATCAATTTGTTTGTAGGTGTATGTTTTCTAATCAAAAATAATCCCAACACTATGGACTAAAGTAAATTTCTCCACTTCCTGAATCGTACATATGTTTTTGTATACGATTGATTTTTAGATCAATTTGTTTGTAGGTGTATGTTTTCTAATCAAAAATAATCCCAACACTATGGACTAAAGTAAATTTCTCCACTTCCTGAATCGTACATATGTTTTTGTATACGATTGATTTTTAGATCAATTTGTTTGTAGGTGTATGTTTTCTAATCAAAAATAATCCCAACACTATGGACTAAAGTAAATTTCTCCACTTCCTGAATCGTACATATGGTTTTGTATACGATTGATTTGTAGATTAATTTGTTTGTAGGTGTATGTTTTCTAATCAAAAATAATCCCAACACTATGAACTAAAGTAAATTACTCCCACTTCCTGAATCGTACATATGGTTTTGTATACGATTGATTTGTAGATTAATTTGTTTGTAGGTGTATGTTTTCTAATGAAAAATAATCCCAACACTATGGACTAAAGTAAATTACTCCCACTTCCTGAATCGTACATATGTTTTTGTATACGATTGATTTGTAGATCAATTTGTTTGTAGGCGTATGTTTTCTAATCAAAAATAATCCCAACACTATGGACTAAAGTAAATTTCTCCACTTCCTGAATCGTACATATGTTTTTGTATACGATTGATTTTTAGATTAATTTGTTTTTAGGTGTATGTTTTCTAATGAAAAATAATCCCAACACTATGGACTAAAGTAAATTACTCCCACTTCCTGAATCGTACATATGTTTTTGTATACGATTGATTTGTAGATTAAGTTGTTTGTAGGCGTATGTTTTCTAATCAAAAATAATCCCAACACTATGGACTAAAGTAAATTTCTCCACTTCCTGAATCGTACATATGTTTTTGTATACGATTGATTTTTAGATCAATTTGTTTGTAGGTGTATGTTTTCTAATCAAAAATAATCCCAACACTATGGACTAAAGTAAATTTCTCCACTTCCTGAATCGTACATATGTTTTTGTATACGATTGATTTTTAGATCAATTTGTTTGTAGGTGTATGTTTTCTAATCAAAAATAATCCCAACACTATGGACTAAAGTAAATTTCTCCACTTCCTGAATCGTACATATGTTTTTGTATACGATTGATTTGTAGATCAATTTGTTTGTAGGTGTATGTTTTCTAATGAAAAATAATCCCAACACTATGGACTAAAGTAAATTTCTCCACTTCCTGAATCGTACATATGTTTTTGTATACGATGTATTTTTAGATCAATTTGTTTGTAGGTGTATGTTTTCTAATGAAAAATAATCCCAACACTATGGACTAAAGTAAATTACTCCCACTTCCTGAATCGTACATATGTTTTTGTATACGATTGATTTGTAGATCAATTTGTTTGTAGGCGTATGTTTTCTAATCAAAAATAATCCCAACACTATGGACTAAAGTAAATTTCTCCACTTCCTGAATCGTACATATGTTTTTGTATACGATTGATTTGTAGATCAATTTGTTTGTAGGCGTATGTTTTCTAATCAAAAATAATCCCAACACTATGGACTAAAGTAAATTTCTCCACTTTCTGAATCGTACATATGTTTTTGTATACGATTGATTTTTAGATCAATTTGTTTGTAGGCTTATGTTTTCTAATGAAAAATAATCCCAACACTATGGACTAAAGTAAATTTCTCCACTTCCTGAATCGTACATATGTTTTTGTATACGATTGATTTTTAGATCAATTTGTTTGTAGGTGTATGTTTTCTAATAAAAAATAATCCCAACACTATGGACTAAAGTAAATTTCTCCACTTCCTGAATCGTACATATGTTTTTGTATACGATTGATTTTTAGATCAATTTGTTTGTAGGTGTATGTTTTCTAATCAAAAATAATCCCAACACTATGGACTAAAGTAAATTTCTCCACTTCCTGAATCGTACATATGTTTTTGTATACGATTGATTTTTAGATCAATTTGTTTGTAGGTGTATGTTTTCTAATAAAAAATAATCCCAACACTATGGACTAAAGTAAATTTCTCCACTTCCTGAATCGTACATATGTTTTTGTATACGATTGATTTTTAGATCAATTTGTTTGTAGGTGTATGTTTTCTAATCAAAAATAATCCCAACACTATGGACTAAAGTAAATTTCTCCACTTCCTGAATCGTACATATGTTTTTGTATACGATTGATTTTTAGATCAATTTGTTTGTAGGTGTATGTTTTCTAATCAAAAATAATCCCAACACTATGGACTAAAGTAAATTTCTCCACTTCCTGAATTGTACATATGTTTTTGTATACGATTGATTTTTAGATCAATTTGTTTGTAGGTGTATGTTTTCTAATGAAAAATAATCCCAACACTATGGACTAAAGTAAATTTCTCCACTTCCTGAATCGTACATATGTTTTTGTATACGATTGATTTGTAGATTAATTTGTTTGTAGGCGTATGTTTTCTAATCAAAAATAATCCCAACACTGTGAACTAAAGTAAATTACTCCCACTTCCTGAATCGTACATATGTTTTTGTATACGATTGATTTGTAGATTAATTTGTTTGTAGGTGTATGTTTTCTAATCAAAAATAATCCCAACACTATGGACTAAAGTAAATTTCTCCCCTTCCTGAATCGTACATATGGTTTTGTATACGATTGATTTGTAGATTAATTTGTTTTTAGGTGTATGTTTTCTAATCAAAAATAATCCCAACACTGTTAACTAAAGTAAATTTCTCCCACTTCCTGAATCGTACATATGGTTTTGTATACGATTGATTTGTAGATCAATTTGTTTGTAGGCGTATGTTTTCTAATCAAAAATAATCCCAACACTATGGACTAAAGAAAATTTCTCCACTTCCTGAATCGTACATATGTTTTTGTATACGATTGATTTGTAGATCAATTTGTTTGTAGGCGTATGTTTTTTAATAAAAAATAATCCCAACACTATGGACTAAAGTAAATTTCTCCACTTTCTGAATCGTACATATGTTTTTGTATACGATTGATTTTTAGATCAATTTGTTTGTAGGCGTATGTTTTCTAATGAAAAATAATCCCAACACTATGGACTAAAGTAAATTTCTCCACTTCCTGAATCGTACATATGTTTTTGTATACGATTGATTTTTAGATCAATTTGTTTGTAGGTGTATGTTTTCTAATCAAAAATAATCCCAACACTATGGACTAAAGTAAATTTCTCCACTTCCTGAATCGTACATATGTTTTTGTATACGATTGATTTTTAGATCAATTTGTTTGTAGGTGTATGTTTTCTAATCAAAAATAATCCCAACACTATGGACTAAAGTAAATTTCTCCACTTCCTGAATCGTACATATGTTTTTGTATACGATTGATTTTTAGATCAATTTGTTTGTAGGTGTATGTTTTCTAATCAAAAATAATCCCAACACTATGGACTAAAGTAAATTTCTCCACTTCCTGAATCGTACATATGGTTTTGTATACGATTGATTTGTAGATTAATTTGTTTGTAGGTGTATGTTTTCTAATCAAAAATAATCCCAACACTATGAACTAAAGTAAATTACTCCCACTTCCTGAATCGTACATATGGTTTTGTATACGATTGATTTGTAGATTAATTTGTTTTTAGGTGTATGTTTTCTAATCAAAAATAATCCCAACACTGTGAACTAAAGTAAATTTCTCCCACTTCCTGAATCGTACATATGGTTTTGTATACGATTGATTTGTAGATCAATTTGTTTGTAGGCGTATGTTTTCTAATCAAAAATAATCCCAACACTATGGACTAAAGTTAATTTCTCCACTTCCTGAATCGTACATATGTTTTTGTATACGATTGATTTGTAGATCAATTTGTTTGTAGGCGTATGTTTTCTAATAAAAAATAATCCCAACACTATGGACTAAAGTAAATTTCTCCACTTTCTGAATCGTACATATGTTTTTGTATACGATTGATTTTTAGATCAATTTGTTTGTAGGCGTATGTTTTCTAATGAAAAATAATCCCAACACTATGGACTAAAGTAAATTTCTCCACTTCCTGAATCGTACATATGTTTTTGTATACGATTGATTTTTAGATCAATTTGTTTGTAGGTGTATGTTTTCTAATCAAAAATAATCCCAACACTATGGACTAAAGTAAATTTCTCCACTTCCTGAATCGTACATATGTTTTTGTATACGATTGATTTGTAGATCAATTTGTTTGTAGGTGTATGTTTTCTAATCAAAAATAATCCCAACACTATGGACTAAAGTAAATTTCTCCACTTCCTGAATCGTACATATGTTTTTGTATACGATTGATTTTTAGATCAATTTGTTTGTAGGTGTATGTTTTCTAATCAAAAATAATCCCAACACTATGGACTAAAGTAAATTTCTCCACTTCCTGAATCGTACATATGTTTTTGTATACGATTGATTTGTAGATCAATTTGTTTGTAGGCGTATATTTTCTAATGAAAAATAATCCCAACACTATGGACTAAAGTAAATTTCTCCACTTCCTGAATCGTACATATGTTTTTGTATACGATTGATTTTTAGATCAATTTGTTTGTAGGTGTATGTTTTCTAATAAAAAATAATCCCAACACTATGGACTAAAGTAAATTTCTCCACTTCCTGAATCGTACATATGTTTTTGTATACGATTGATTTGTAGATTAATTTGTTTGTAGGCGTATGTTTTCTAATCAAAAATAATCCCAACACTGTGAACTAAAGTAAATTACTCCCACTTCCTGAATCGTACATATGTTTTTGTATACGATTGATTTGTAGATCAATTTGTTTGTAGGCGTATGTTTTCTAATCAAAAATAATCCCAACACTATGGACTAAAGTAAATTTCTCCACTTCCTGAATCGTACATATGTTTTTGTATACGATTGATTTGTAGATTAATTTGTTTGTAGGTGTATGTTTTCTAATAAAAAATAATCCCAACACTATGGACTAAAGTACATTTCTCCCACTTCCTGAATCGTACATATGTTTTTGTATACGATTGATTTGTAGATCAATTTGTTTGTAGGCGTATGTTTTCTAATAAAAAATAATCCGAACACTATGGACTAAAGTAAATTACTCCCACTTCCTGAATCGTACATATGTTTTTGTAGACGATTGATTTGTAGATTAATTTGTTTGTAGGTGTATGTTTTCTAATAAAAAATAATCCCAACACTATGGACTAAAGTAAATTTCTCCCACTTCCTGAATCGTACATATGTTTTTGTATACGATTGATTTGTAGATCAATTTGTTTGTAGGCGTATGTTTTCTAATCAAAAATAATCCCAACACTATGGACTAAAGTAAATTTCTCCACTTCCTGAATCGTACATATGTTTTTGTATACGATTGATTTGTAGATTAATTTGTTTGTAGGTGTATGTTTTCTAATCAAAAATAATCCCAACACTATGGACTAAAGTAAATTTCTCCCACTTCCTGAATCGTACATATGTTTTTGTATACGATTGATTTGTAGATCAATTTGTTTGTAGGCGTATGTTTTCTAATCAAAAATAATCCCAACACTATGGACTAACGTTAATTTCTCCACTTCCTGAATCGTACATATGTTTTTGTATACGATTGATTTGTAGATCAATTTGTTTGTAGGCGTATGTTTTCTAATAAAAAATAATCCCAACACTATGGACTAAAGTAAATTTCTCCACTTCCTGAATCGTACATATGTTTTTGTATACGATTGATTTTTAGATCAATTTGTTTGTAGGTGTATGTTTTCTAATCAAAAATAATCCCAACACTATGGACTAAAGTAAATTTCTCCACTTCCTGAATCGTACATATGTTTTTGTATACGATTGATTTTTAGATCAATTTGTTTGTAGGTGTATGTTTTCTAATAAAAAATAATCCCAACACTATGGACTAAAGTAAATTTCTCCACTTCCTGAATCGTACATATGTTTTTGTATACGATTGATTTTTAGATCAATTTGTTTGTAGGTGTATGTTTTCTAATCAAAAATAATCCCAACACTATGGACTAAAGTAAATTTCTCCACTTCCTGAATCGTACATATGTTTTTGTATACGATTGATTTTTAGATCAATTTGTTTGTAGGTGTATGTTTTCTAATCAAAAATAATCCCAACACTATGGACTAAAGTAAATTTCTCCACTTCCTGAATCGTACATATGTTTTTGTATACGATTGATTTTTAGATCAATTTGTTTGTAGGTGTATGTTTTCTAATGAAAAATAATCCCAACACTATGGACTAAAGTAAATTTCTCCACTTCCTGAATCGTACATATGTTTTTGTATACGATTGATTTGTAGATTAATTTGTTTGTAGGCGTATGTTTTCTAATCAAAAATAATCCCAACACTGTGAACTAAAGTAAATTACTCCCACTTCCTGAATCGTACATATGTTTTTGTATACGATTGATTTGTAGATTAATTTGTTTGTAGGTGTATGTTTTCTAATCAAAAATAATCCCAACACTATGGACTAAAGTAAATTTCTCCCCTTCCTGAATCGTACATATGGTTTTGTATACGATTGATTTGTAGATTAATTTGTTTTTAGGTGTATGTTTTCTAATCAAAAATAATCCCAACACTGTTAACTAAAGTAAATTTCTCCCACTTCCTGAATCGTACATATGGTTTTGTATACGATTGATTTGTAGATCAATTTGTTTGTAGGCGTATGTTTTCTAATCAAAAATAATCCCAACACTATGGACTAAAGTAAATTTCTCCACTTCCTGAATCGTACATATGTTTTTGTATACGATTGATTTGTAGATCAATTTGTTTGTAGGCGTATGTTTTTTAATAAAAAATAATCCCAACACTATGGACTAAAGTAAATTTCTCCACTTTCTGAATCGTACATATGTTTTTGTATACGATTGATTTTTAGATCAATTTGTTTGTAGGCGTATGTTTTCTAATGAAAAAAAAATCCCAACACTATGGACTAAAGTAAATTTCTCCACTTCCTGAATCGTACATATGTTTTTGTATACGATTGATTTTTAGATCAATTTGTTTGTAGGTGTATGTTTTCTAATCAAAAATAATCCCAACACTATGGACTAAAGTAAATTTCTCCACTTCCTGAATCGTACATATGTTTTTGTATACGATTGATTTTTAGATCAATTTGTTTGTAGGTGTATGTTTTCTAATAAAAAATAATCCCAACACTATGGACTAAAGTAAATTTCTCCACTTCCTGAATCGTACATATGTTTTTGTATACGATTGATTTTTAGATCAATTTGTTTGTAGGTGTATGTTTTCTAATCAAAAATAATCCCAACACTATGGACTAAAGTAAATTTCTCCACTTCCTGAATCGTACATATGTTTTTGTATACGATTGATTTTTAGATCAATTTGTTTGTAGGTGTATGTTTTCTAATCAAAAATAATCCCAACACTATGGACTAAAGTAAATTTCTCCACTTCCTGAATCGTACATATGTTTTTGTATACGATTGATTTTTAGATCAATTTGTTTGTAGGTGTATGTTTTCTAATGAAAAATAATCCCAACACTATGGACTAAAGTAAATTTCTCCACTTCCTGAATCGTACATATGTTTTTGTATACGATTGATTTGTAGATTAATTTGTTTGTAGGCGTATGTTTTCTAATCAAAAATAATCCCAACACTGTGAACTAAAGTAAATTACTCCCACTTCCTGAATCGTACATATGTTTTTGTATACGATTGATTTGTAGATTAATTTGTTTGTAGGTGTATGTTTTCTAATCAAAAATAATCCCAACACTATGGACTAAAGTAAATTTCTCCCCTTCCTGAATCGTACATATGGTTTTGTATACGATTGATTTGTAGATTAATTTGTTTTTAGGTGTATGTTTTCTAATCAAAAATAATCCCAACACTGTTAACTAAAGTAAATTTCTCCTACTTCCTGAATCGTACATATGGTTTTGTATACGATTGATTTGTAGATCAATTTGTTTGTAGGCGTATGTTTTCTAATCAAAAATAATCCCAACACTATGGACTAAAGTAAATTTCTCCACTTCCTGAATCGTACATATGTTTTTGTATACGATTGATTTGTAGATCAATTTGTTTGTAGGCGTATGTTTTTTAATAAAAAATAATCCCAACACTATGGACTAAAGTAAATTTCTCCACTTTCTGAATCGTACATATGTTTTTGTATACGATTGATTTTTAGATCAATTTGTTTGTAGGCGTATGTTTTCTAATGAAAAATAATCCCAACACTATGGACTAAAGTAAATTTCTCCACTTTCTGAATCGTACATATGTTTTTGTATACGATTGATTTTTAGATCAATTTGTTTGTAGGTGTATGTTTTCTAATCAAAAATAATCCCAACACTATGGACTAAAGTAAATTTCTCCACTTCCTGAATCGTACATATGTTTTTGTATACGATTGATTTTTAGATCAATTTGTTTGTAGGTGTATGTTTTCTAATCAAAAATAATCCCAACACTATGGACTAAAGTAAATTTCTCCACTTCCTGAATCGTACATATGTTTTTGTATACGATTGATTTTTAGATCAATTTGTTTGTAGGTGTATGTTTTCTAATCAAAAATAATCCCAACACTATGGACTAAAGTAAATTTCTCCACTTCCTGAATCGTACATATGGTTTTGTATACGATTGATTTGTAGATTAATTTGTTTGTAGGTGTATGTTTTCTAATCAAAAATAATCCCAACACTATGAACTAAAGTAAATTACTCCCACTTCCTGAATCGTACATATGGTTTTGTATACGATTGATTTGTAGATTAATTTGTTTTTAGGTGTATGTTTTCTAATCAAAAATAATCCCAACACTGTGAACTAAAGTAAATTTCTCCCACTTCCTGAATCGTACATATGGTTTTGTATACGATTGATTTGTAGATCAATTTGTTTGTAGGCGTATGTTTTCTAATCAAAAATAATCCCAACACTATGGACTAAAGTAAATTTCTCCACTACCTGAATCGTACATATGTTTTTGTATACGATTGATTTGTAGATCAATTTGTTTGTAGGCGTATGTTTTCTAATCAAAAATAATCCCAACACTATGGACTAAAGTAAATTTCTCCACTTTCTGAATCGTACATATGTTTTTGTATACGATTGATTTTTAAATCAATTTGTTTGTAGGCGTATGTTTTCTAATGAAAAATAATCCCAACACTATGGACTAAAGTAAATTTCTCCACTTCCTGAATCGTACATATGTTTTTGTATACGATTGATTTTTAGATCAATTTGTTTGTAGGTGTATGTTTTCTAATCAAAAATAATCCCAACACTATGGACTAAAGTAAATTTCTCCACTTCCTGAATCGTACATATGTTTTTGTATACGATTGATTTGTAGATCAATTTGTTTGTAGGTGTATGTTTTCTAATCAAAAATAATCCCAACACTATGGACTAAAGTAAATTACTCCACTTCCTGAATCGTACATATGTTTTTGTATACGATTGATTTTTAGATCAATTTGTTTGTAGGTGTATGTTTTCTAATCAAAAATAATCCCAACACTATGGACTAAAGTAAATTTCTCCACTTCCTGAATCGTACATATGTTTTTGTATACGATTGATTTGTAGATCAATTTGTTTGTAGGCGTATATTTTCTAATGAAAAATAATCCCAACACTATGGACTAAAGTAAATTTCTCCACTTCCTGAATCGTACATATGTTTTTGTATACGATTGATTTTTAGATCAATTTGTTTGTAGGTGTATGTTTTCTAATGAAAAATAATCCCAACACTATGGACTAAAGTAAATTTCTCCACTTCCTGAATCGTACATATGTTTTTGTATACGATTGATTTGTAGATTAATTTGTTTGTAGGCGTATGTTTTCTAATCAAAAATAATCCCAACACTGTGAACTAAAGTAAATTACTCCCACTTCCTGAATCGTACATATGTTTTTGTATACGATTGATTTGTAGATCAATTTGTTTGTAGGCGTATGTTTTCTAATCAAAAATAATCCCAACACTATGGACTAAAGTAAATTTCTCCACTTCCTGAATCGTACATATGTTTTTGTATACGATTGATTTGTAGATTAATTTGTTTGTAGGTGTATGTTTTCTAATAAAAAATAATCCCAACACTATGGACTAAAGTACATTTCTCCCACTTCCTGAATCGTACATATGTTTTTGTATACGATTGATTTGTAGATCAATTTGTTTGTAGGCGTATGTTTTCTAATAAAAAATAATCCGAACACTATGGACTAAAGTAAATTACTGCCACTTCCTGAATCGTACATATGTTTTTGTATACGATTGATTTGTAGATTAATTTGTTTGTAGGTGTATGTTTTCTAATAAATAATAATCCCAACACTATGGACTAAAGTAAATTTCTCCCACTTCCTGAATCGTACATATGTTTTTGTATACGATTGATTTGTAGATCAATTTGTTTGTAGGCGTATGTTTTCTAATCAAAAATAATCCCAACACTATGGACTAAAGTAAATTTCTCCACTTCCTGAATCGTACATATGTTTTTGTATACGATTGATTTGTAGATTAATTTGTTTGTAGGTGTATGTTTTCTAATCAAAAATAATCCCAACACTATGGACTAAAGTAAATTTCTCCCACTTCCTGAATCGTACATATGTTTTTGTATACGATTGATTTGTAGATCAATTTGTTTGTAGGCGTATGTTTTCTAATAAAAAATAATCCGAACACTATGGACTAAAGTAAATTACTCCCACTTCCTGAATCGTACATATGTTTTTGTATACGATTGATTTGTAGATCAATTTGTTTGTAGGCGTATGTTTTCTAATAAAAAATAATCCCAACACTATGGACTAAAGTAAATTTCTCCCACTTCCTGAATCGTACATATGTTTTTGTATACGATTGATTTGTAGATCAATTTGTTTGTAGGCGTATGTTTTCTAATAAAAAATAATCCGAACACTATGGACTAAAGTAAATTACTCCCACTTCCTGAATCGTACATATGTTTTTGTATACGATTGATTTGTAGATCAATTTGTTTGTAGGCGTATGTTTTCTAATAAAAAATAATCCGAACACTATGGACTAAAGTAAATTACCCCCACTTCCTGAATCGTACATATGTTTTTGTATACGATTGATTTGTAGATTAATTTGTTTGTAGGTGTATGTTTTCTAATAAAAAATAATCCCAACACTATGGACTAAAGTAAATTTCTCCCACTTCCTGAATCGTACATATGTTTTTGTATACGATTGATTTGTAGATCAATTTGTTTGTAGGCGTATGTTTTCTAATCAAAAATAATCCCAACACTATGGACTAACGTTAATTTCTCCACTTCCTGAATCGTACATATGTTTTTGTATACGATTGATTTGTAGATCAATTTGTTTGTAGGCGTATGTTTTCTAATAAAAAATAATCCCAACACTATGGACTAAAGTAAATTTCTCCACTTCCTGAATCGTACATATGTTTTTGTATACGATTGATTTTTAGATCAATTTGTTTGTAGGTGTATGTTTTCTAATCAAAAATAATCCCAACACTATGGACTAAAGTAAATTTCTCCCACTTCCTGAATCGTACATATGTTTTTGTATACGATTGATTTTTAGATCAATTTGTTTGCAGTGTGTATGTTTTCTAATAAAAAATAATCCCAACACTATGGACTAAAGTAAATTTCTCCACTTCCTGAATCGTACATATGTTTTTGTATACGATTGATTTTTAGATCAATTTGTTTGTAGGTGTATGTTTTCTAATCAAAAATAATCCCAACACTATGGACTAAAGTAAATTTCTCCACTTCCTGAATCGTACATATGTTTTTGTATACGATTGATTTTTAGATCAATTTGTTTGTAGGTGTATGTTTTCTAATCAAAAATAATCCCAACACTATGGACTAAAGTACATTTCTCCCACTTCCTGAATCGTACATATGTTTTTGTATACGATTGATTTGTAGATCAATTTGTTTGTAGGCGTATGTTTTCTAATAAAAAATAATCCGAACACTATGGACTAAAGTAAATTACTGCCACATCCTGAATCGTACATATGTTTTTGTATACGATTGATTTGTAGATTAATTTGTTTGTAGGTGTATGTTTTCTAATAAATAATAATCCCAACACTATGGACTAAAGTAAATTTCTCCCACTTCCTGAATCGTACATATGTTTTTGTATACGATTGATTTGTAGATCAATTTGTTTGTAGGCGTATGTTTTCTAATCAAAAATAATCCCAACACTATGGACTAAAGTAAATTTCTCCACTTCCTGAATCGTACATATGTTTTTGTATACGATTGATTTGTAGATTAATTTGTTTGTAGGTGTATGTTTTCTAATCAAAAATAATCCCAACACTATGGACTAAAGTAAATTTCTCCCACTTCCTGAATCGTACATATGTTTTTGTATACGATTGATTTGTAGATCAATTTGTTTGTAGGCGTATGTTTTCTAATAAAAAATAATCCGAACACTATGGACTAAAGTAAATTACTCCCACTTCCTGAATCGTACATATGTTTTTGTATACGATTGATTTGTAGATCAATTTGTTTGTAGGCGTATGTTTTCTAATAAAAAATAATCCCAACACTATGGACTAAAGTAAATTTCTCCCACTTCCTGAATCGTACATATGTTTTTGTATACGATTGATTTGTAGATCAATTTGTTTGTAGGCGTATGTTTTCTAATAAAAAATAATCCGAACACTATGGACTAAAGTAAATTACTCCCACTTCCTGAATCGTACATATGTTTTTGTATACGATTGATTTGTAGATCAATTTGTTTGTAGGCGTATGTTTTCTAATAAAAAATAATCCGAACACTATGGACTAAAGTAAATTACCCCCACTTCCTGAATCGTACATATGTTTTTGTATACGATTGATTTGTAGATTAATTTGTTTGTAGGTGTATGTTTTCTAATAAAAAATAATCCCAACACTATGGACTAAAGTAAATTTCTCCCACTTCCTGAATCGTACATATGTTTTTGTATACGATTGATTTGTAGATCAATTTGTTTGTAGGCGTATGTTTTCTAATCAAAAATAATCCCAACACTATGGACTAACGTTAATTTCTCCACTTCCTGAATCGTACATATGTATTTGTATACGATTGATTTGTAGATCAATTTGTTTGTAGGCGTATGTTTTCTAATAAAAAATAATCCCAACACTATGGACTAAAGTAAATTTCTCCACTTCCTGAATCGTACATATGTTTTTGTATACGATTGATTTTTAGATCAATTTGTTTGTAGGTGTATGTTTTCTAATCAAAAATAATCCCAACACTATGGACTAAAGTAAATTTCTCCCACTTCCTGAATCGTACATATGTTTTTGTATACGATTGATTTTTAGATCAATTTGTTTGTAGGTGTATGTTTTCTAATAAAAAATAATCCCAACACTATGGACTAAAGTAAATTTCTCCACTTCCTGAATCGTACATATGTTTTTGTATACGATTGATTTTTAGATCAATTTGTTTGTAGGTGTATGTTTTCTAATCAAAAATAATCCCAACACTATGGACTAAAGTAAATTTCTCCACTTCCTGAATCGTACATATGTTTTTGTATACGATTGATTTTTAGATCAATTTGTTTGTAGGTGTATGTTTTCTAATCAAAAATAATCCCAACACTATGGACTAAAGTAAATCACTCCACTTCCTGAATCGTACATATGTTTTTGTATACGATTGATTTTTAGATCAATTTGTTTGTAGGTGTATGTTTTCTAATGAAAAATAATCCCAACACTATGGACTAAAGTAAATTTCTCCACTTCCTGAATCGTACATATGTTTTTGTATACGATTGATTTGTAGATTAATTTGTTTGTAGGCGTATGTTTTCTAATCAAAAATAATCCCAACACTGTGAACTAAAGTAAATTACTCCCACTTCCTGAATCGTACATATGTTTTTGTATACGATTGATTTGTAGATTAATTTGTTTGTAGGTGTATGTTTTCTAATCAAAAATAATCCCAACACTATGGACTAAAGTAAATTTCTCCCCTTCCTGAATCGTACATATGGTTTTGTATACGATTGATTTGTAGATTAATTTGTTTTTAGGTGTATGTTTTCTAATCAAAAATAATCCCAACACTGTTAACTAAAGTAAATTTCTCCCACTTCCTGAATCGTACATATGGTTTTGTATACGATTGATTTGTAGATCAATTTGTTTGTAGGCGTATGTTTTCTAATCAAAAATAATCCCAACACTATGGACTAAAGTAAATTTCTCCACTTCCTGAATCGTACATATGTTTTTGTATACGATTGATTTGTAGATCAATTTGTTTGTAGGCGTATGTTTTTTAATAAAAAATAATCCCAACACTATGGACTAAAGTAAATTTCTCCACTTTCTGAATCGTACATATGTTTTTGTATACGATTGATTTTTAGATCAATTTGTTTGTAGGCGTATGTTTTCTAATGAAAAATAATCCCAACACTATGGACTAAAGTAAATTTCTCCACTTCCTGAACTGTACATATGTTTTTGTATACGATTGATTTTTAGATCAATTTGTTTGTAGGTGTATGTTTTCTAATGAAAAATAATCCCAACACTATGGACTAAAGTAAATTTCTCCACTTCCTGAATCGTACATATGGTTTTGTATACGATTGATTTGTAGATTAATTTGTTTGTAGGTGTATGTTTTCTAATCAAAAATAATCCCAACACTATGAACTAAAGTAAATTACTCCCACTTCCTGAATCGTACATATGGTTTTGTATACGATTGATTTGTAGATTAATTTGTTTTTAGGTGTATGTTTTCTAATCAAAAATAATCTCAACACTATGAACTAAAGTAAATTACTCCCACTTCCTGAATCGTACATATGGTTTTGTATACGATTGATTTGTAGATTAATTTGTTTTTAGGTGTATGTTTTCTAATCAAAAATAATCCCAACACTGTGAACTAAAGTAAATTTCTCCCACTTCCTGAATCGTACATATGGTTTTGTATACGATTGATTTGTAGATCAATTTGTTTGTAGGCGTATGTTTTCTAATCAAAAATAATCCCAACACTATGGACTAAAGTAAATTTCTCCACTTCCTGAATCGTACATATGTTTTTGTATACGATTGATTTGTAGATCAATTTGTTTGTAGGCGTATGTTTTCTAATAAAAAATAATCCCAACACTATGGACTAAAGTAAATTTCTCCACTTTCTGAATCGTACATATGTTTTTGTATACGATTGATTTTTAAATCAATTTGTTTGTAGGCGTATGTTTTCTAATGAAAAATAATCCCAACACTATGGACTAAAGTAAATTTCTCCACTTCCTGAATCGTACATATGTTTTTGTATACGATTGATTTTTAGATCAATTTGTTTGTAGGTGTATGTTTTCTAATCAAAAATAATCCCAACACTATGGACTAAAGTAAATTTCTCCACTTCCTGAATCGTATATATGTTTTTGTATACGATTGATTTGTAGATCAATTTGTTTGTAGGTGTATGTTTTCTAATCAAAAATAATCCCAACACTATGGACTAAAGTAAATTTCTCCACTTCCTGAATCGTACATATGTTTTTGTATACGATTGATTTTTAGATCAATTTGTTTGTAGGCGTATATTTTCTAATGAAAAATAATCCCAACACTATGGACTAAAGTAAATTTCTCCACTTCCTGAATCGTACATATGTTTTTGTATACGATTGATTTTTAGATCAATTTGTTTGTAGGTGTATGTTTTCTAATGAAAAATAATCCCAACACTATGGACTAAAGTAAATTTCTCCACTTCCTGAATCGTACATATGTTTTTGTATACGATTGATTTGTAGATTAATTTGTTTGTAGGCGTATGTTTTCTAATCAAAAATAATCCCAACACTGTGAACTAAAGTAAATTACTCCCACTTCCTGAATCGTACATATGTTTTTGTATACGATTGATTTGTAGATCAATTTGTTTGTAGGCGTATGTTTTCTAATCAAAAATAATCCCAACACTATGGACTAAAGTAAATTTCTCCACTTCCTGAATCGTACATATGTTTTTGTATACGATTGATTTGTAGATTAATTTGTTTGTAGGTGTATGTTTTCTAATAAAAAATAATCCCAACACTATGGACTAAAGTACATTTCTCCCACTTCCTGAATCGTACATATGTTTTTGTATACGATTGATTTGTAGATCAATTTGTTTGTAGGCGTATGTTTTCTAATAAAAAATAATCCGAACACTATGGACTAAAGTAAATTACTCCCACTTCCTGAATCGTACATATGTTTTTGTATACGATTGATTTGTAGATTAATTTGTTTGTAGGTGTATGTTTTCTAATAAAAAATAATCCCAACACTATGGACTAAAGTAAATTTCTCCCACTTCCTGAATCGTACATATGTTTTTGTATACGATTGATTTGTAGATCAATTTGTTTGTAGGCGTATGTTTTCTAATCAAAAATAATCCCAACACTATGGACTAAAGTAAATTTCTCCACTTCCTGAATCGTACATATGTTTTTGTATACGATTGATTTGTAGATTAATTTGTTTGTAGGTGTATGTTTTCTAATCAAAAATAATCCCAACACTATGGACTAAAGTAAATTTCTCCCACTTCCTGAATCGTACATATGTTTTTGTATACGATTGATTTGTAGATCAATTTGTTTGTAGGCGTATGTTTTCTAATAAAAAATAATCCGAACACTATGGACTAAAGTAAATTACTCCCACTTCCTGAATCGTACATATGTTTTTGTATACGATTGATTTGTAGATCAATTTGTTTGTAGGCGTATGTTTTCTAATAAAAAATAATCCCAACACTATGGACTAAAGTAAATTTCTCCCACTTCCTGAATC
Source organism: Sepiola atlantica (assembly GCA_963556195.1). Lineage (NCBI taxonomy): Eukaryota > Metazoa > Mollusca > Cephalopoda > Sepiida > Sepiolidae > Sepiola > Sepiola atlantica. The sequence continues at coordinate 21,714,502 of OY744547.1, read as the reverse complement.
GTACATATGTTTTTGTATACGATTGATTTGTAGATCAATTTGTTTGTAGGCGTATGTTTTCTAATAAAAAATAATCCGAACACTATGGACTAAAGTAAATTACTCCCACTTCCTGAATCGTACATATGTTTTTGTATACGATTGATTTGTAGATCAATTTGTTTGTAGGCGTATGTTTTCTAATAAAAAATAATCCGAACACTATGGACTAAAGTAAATTACCCCCACTTCCTGAATCGTACATATGTTTTTGTATACGATTGATTTGTAGATTAATTTGTTTGTAGGTGTATGTTTTCTAATAAAAAATAATCCCAACACTATGGACTAAAGTAAATTTCTCCCACTTCCTGAATCGTACATATGTTTTTGTATACGATTGATTTGTAGATCAATTTGTTTGTAGGCGTATGTTTTCTAATCAAAAATAATCCCAACACTATGGACTAACGTTAATTTCTCCACTTCCTGAATCGTACATATGTTTTTGTATACGATTGATTTGTAGATTAATTTGTTTGTAGGTGTATGTTTTCTAATCAAAAATAATCCCAACACTATGGACTAAAGTAAATTTCTCCCACTTCCTGAATCGTACGTATGTTTTTGTATACGATTGATTTGTAGATCAATTTGTTTGTAGGCGTATGTTTTCTAATAAAAAATAATCCGAACACTATGGACTAAAGTAAATTACTCCCACTTCCTGAATCGTACATATGTTTTTGTATACGATTGATTTGTAGATTAATTTGTTTGTAGGTGTATGTTTTCTAATAAAAAATAATCCCAACACTATGGACTAAAGTAAATTTCTCCCACTTCCTGAATCGTACATATGTTTTTGTATACGATTGATTTGTAGATCAATTTGTTTGTAGGCGTATGTTTTCTAATCAAAAATAATCCCAACACTATGGACTAAAGTAAATTTCTCCCACTTCCTGAATCGTACATATGTTTTTGTATACGATTGATTTGTAGATCAATTTGTTTGTAGGCGTATGTTTTCTAATAAAAAATAATCCGAACACTATGGACTAAAGTAAATTACTCCCACTTCCTGAATCGTACATATGTTTTTGTATACGATTGATTTGTAGATCAATTTGTTTGTAGGCGTATGTTTTCTAATCAAAAATAATCCCAACACTATGGACTAAAGTAAATTCTCCACTTCCTGAATCGTACATATGGTTTTGTATACGATTGATTTGTAGATTAATTTGTTTGTAGGTGTATGTTTTCTAATAAAAAATAATCCCAATACTATGGACTAAAGTTAATTTCTCCCACTTCCTGAATCGTACATATGGTTTTGTATACGATTGATTTGTAGATTAATTTGTTTTTAGGTGTATGTTTTCTAATCAAAAATAATACCAACACTATGGACTAAAGTAAATTACTCCTACTTCCTGAATCGTACATATGTATTTGTATACGATTGATTTGTAGATCAATTTGTTTGTAGGCGTATGTTTTCTAATAAAAAATAATCCCAACATTATGGACTAAAGTAAATTACTCCTACTTCCTGAATCGTACATATGTTTTTGTATACGATTAATTTGTAGATCAATTTGTTTGTAGGCGTATGTTTTCTAATCAAAAATAATCCCAACATTATGGACTAAAGTAAATTACTCCTACTTCCCGAATCGTACATATGTATTTGTATACGATTGATTTGTAGATCAATTTGTTTGTAGGCGTATGTTTTCTAATCAAAAATAATCCCAACATTATGGACTAAAGTAAATTACTCCCACTTCCTGAATCGTACATATGTATTTGTATACGATTGATTTGTAGATCAATTTGTTTGTAGGCGTATGTTTTCTAATCAAAAATAATCCAAACATTATGGACTAAAGTAAATTACTCCTACTTCCTGAATCGTACATATGTTTTTGTATACGATTAATTTGTAGATCAATTTGTTTGTAGGCGTATGTTTTCTAATCAAAAATAATCCCAACATTATGGACTAAAGTAAATTACTCCTACTTCCCGAATCGTACATATGTTTTTGTATACGATTGATTTGTAGATCAATGTTTGTAGGCGTATGTTTTCTAATCAAAAATAATCCCAACATTATGGACTAAAGTAAATTACTCCTACTTCCTGAATCGTACATATGTTTTTGTATACGATTAATTTGTAGATCAATTTGTTTGTAGGCGTATGTTTTCTAATCAAAAATAATCCCAACATTATGGACTAAAGTAAATTACTCCTACTTCCCGAATCGTACATATGTATTTGTATACGATTGATTTGTAGATCAATTTGTTTGTAGGCGTATGTTTTCTAATCAAAAATAATCCCAACATTATGGACTAAAGTAAATTACTCCTACTTCCTGAATCGTACATATGTATTTGTATACGATTGATTTGTAGATCAATTTGTTTGTAGGCGTATGTTTTCTAATCAAAAATAATCCCAACATTATGGACTAAAGTAAATTACTCCTACTTCCTGAATCGTACATATGTTTTTGTATACGATTAATTTGTAGATCAATTTGTTTGTAGGCGTATGTTTTCTAATCAAAAATAATCCCAACATTATGGACTAAAGTAAATTACTCCTACTTCCCGAATCGTACATATGTATTTGTATACGATTGATTTGTAGATCAATTTGTTTGTAGGCGTATGTTTTCTAATCAAAAATAATCCCAACATTATGGACTAAAGTAAATTACTCCTACTTCCTGAATCGTACATATGTTTTTGCATACGATTGATTTGTAGATCAATTTGTTTGTAGGCGTATGTTTTCTAATCAAAAATAATCCCAACATTATGGACTAAAGTAAATTACTCCTACTTCCTGAATCGTACATATTTTTTTGTATACGATTGATTTGTAGATCAATTTGTTTGTAGGCGTATGTTTTCTAATCAAAAATAATCCCAACATTATGGACTAAAGTAAATTACTCCTACTTCCCGAATCGTACATATGTATTTGTATACGATTGATTTGTAGATCAATTTGTTTGTAGGCGTATGTTTTCTAATCAAAAATAATCCCAACACTATGGACTAAAGTAAATTACTCCCACTTCCTGAATCGTACATATGTTTTTGTATACGATTGATTTGTAGATCAATTTGTTTGTAGGCGTATGTTTTCTAATCAAAAATAATCCCAACATTATGGACTAAAGTAAATTACTCCCACTTCCTGAATCGTACATATGTTTTTGTATACGATTGATTTTTAGATCAATTTGTTTGTAGGCGTATGTTTTCTAATCAAAAATAATCCCAACACTATGGACTAAAGTAAATTACTCCCACTTCCTGAATCGTACATATGTTTTTGTATACGATTGATTTGTAGATTAATTTGTTTGTAGGCGTATGTTTTCTAATCAAACATAATCCCAACATTATAGACTAAAGAAAATTTCTCCACTTTCTGAATCGTACATATGTTTTTGTATACGATTGATTTGTAGATCAATTTGTTTGTAGGCGTATGTTTCTAATAAAAAATAATCCCAACACTATGAACTAAAGTAAATTTCTCCTACTTCCTGAATCGTACATATGTTTTTGTATACGATTGATTTGTAGATCAATTTGTTTGTAGGCGTATGTTTCTAATAAAAAATAATCCCAACACTATGGACTAAAGTAAATTTCTCCTACTTCCTGAATCGTACATATGTTTTTGTATACGATTGATTTGTAGATCAATTTGTTTGTAGGCGTATGTTTCTAATCAAAAATAATCCCAACACTATGAACTAAAGTAAATTTCTCCTACTTCCTGAATCGTACATATGTTTTTGTATACGATTGATTTGTAGATCAATTTGTTTGTAGGTGTATGTTTTCTAATAAAAAATAATCCCAACACTATGGACTAAAGTAAATTTCTCCTACTTCCTGAATCGTACATATGTTTTTGTATACGATTGATTTGTAGATCAATTTGTTTGTAGGCGTATGTTTCTAATCAAAAATAATCCCAACACTATGAACTAAAGTAAATTTCTCCTACTTCCTGAATCGTACATATGTTTTTGTATACGATTGATTTGTAGATCAATTTGTTTGTAGGTGTATGTTTTCTAATAAAAAATAATCCCAACACTATGGACTAAAGTAAATTTCTCCTACTTCCTGAATCGTACATATGTTTTTGTATACGATTGATTTGTAGATCAATTTGTTTGTAGGTGTATGTTTTCTAATAAAAAATAATCCCAACACTATGAACTAAAGTAAATTTCTCCTACTTCCTGAATCGTACATATGTTTTTGTATACGATTGATTTGTAGATCAATTTGTTTGTAGGCGTATGTTTCTAATCAAAAATAATCCCAACACTATGGACTAAAGTAAATTTCTCCTACTTCCTGAATCGTACATATGTTTTTGTATACGATTGATTTGTAGATCAATTTGTTTGTAGGTGTATGTTTTCTAATAAAAAATAATCCCAACACTATGAACTAAAGTAAATTTCTCCTACTTCCTGAATCGTACATATGTTTTTGTATACGATTGATTTGTAGATCAATTTGTTTGTAGGCGTATGTTTCTAATCAAAAATAATCCCAACACTATGGGCTAAAGTAAATTTCTCCTACTTCCTGAATCGTACATATGTTTTTGTATACGATTGATTTGTAGATCAATTTGTTTGTAGGCGTATGTTTCTAATAAAAAATAATCCCAACACTATGGACTAAAGTAAATTTCTCCTACTTCCTGAATCGTACATATGTTTTTGTATACGATTGATTTGTAGATCAATTTGTTTGTAGGCGTATGTTTTCTAATCAAAAATAATCCCAACATTATGGACTAAAGTAAATTACTCCTACTTCCTGAATCGTACATATGTTTTTGTATACGATTGATTTGTAGATCAATTTGTTTGTAGGCGTATGTTTCTAATAAAAAATAATCCCAACACTATGGACTAAAGTAAATTTCTCCCACTTCCTGAATTGTACATATGTTTTTGTATACGATTGATTTGTAGATCAATTTGTTTGTAGGCGTATGTTTTCTAATCAAAAATAATCGCAACACTATAGACTAAAGTAAATTACTCCCACTTCCTGAATCGTACATATGTTTTTGTATACGATTTATTTGTAGATCAATTTGTTTGTAGGTGTATGTTTTCTAATCAAAAATAATCCCAACACTATGGACTAAAGTAAATTACTCCTACTTCCTGAATCGTACATATGTTTTTGTATACGATTGATTTTTAGATCAATTTGTTTGTAGGTGTATGTTTTCTAATCAAAAATAATCCCAACACTATGGACTAAAGTAAATTACTCCCACTTCCTGAATTGTACATATGTTTTTGTATACGATTGATTTGTAGATCAATTTGTTTGTAGGCGTATGTTTTCTAATCAAAAATAATCGCAACACTATAGACTAAAGTAAATTACTCCCACTTCCTGAATCGTACATATGTTTTTGTATACGATTGATTTTTAGATCAATTTGTTTGTAGGTGTATGTTTTCTAATCAAAAATAATCGCAACACTATAGACTAAAGTAAATTACTCCTACTTCCTGAATCGTACATATGTTTTTGTATACGATTGATTTTTAGATCAATTTGTTTGTAGGTGTATGTTTTCTAATCAAAAATAATCCCAACACTATGGACTAAAGTAAATTACTCCTACTTCCTGAATCGTACATATGTTTTTGTATACGATTGATTTGTAGATCAATTTGTTTGTAGGTGTATGTTTTCTAATCAAAAATAATCCCAACACTATAGACTAAAGTAAATTACTCCCACTTCCTGAATCGTACATATGTTTTTGTATACGATTGATTTTTAGATCAATTTGTTTGTAGGTGTATGTTTTCTAATCAAAAATAATCGCAACACTATAGACTAAAGTAAATTACTCCTACTTCCTGAATCGTACATATGTTTTTGTATACGATTGATTTTTAGATCAATTTGTTTGTAGGTGTATGTTTTCTAATCAAAAATAATCCCAACACTATGGACTAAAGTAAATTACTCCTACTTCCTGAATCGTACATATGTTTTTGTATACGATTGATTTGTAGATCAATTTGTTTGTAGGTGTATGTTTTCTAATCAAAAATAATCCCAACACTATGGACTAAAGTAAATTACTCCCACTTCCTGAATTGTACATATGTGTTTGTATACGATTGATTTGTAGATCAAGTTGTTTGTAGGCGTATGTTTTCTAATCAAAAATAATCGCAACACTATGGACTAAAGTAAATTACTCCTACTTCCTGAATCGTACATATGTTTTTGTATACGATTGATTTGTAGATCAATTTGTTTGTAGGTGTATGTTTTCTAATCAAAAATAATCCCAACACTATGGACTAAAGTAAATTACTCCCACTTCCTGAATTGTACATATGTTTTTGTATACGATTGATTTGTAGATCAATTTGTTTGTAGGCGTATGTTTTCTAATCAAAAATAATCGCAACACTATAGACTAAAGTAAATTACTCCCACTTCCTGAATCGTACATATGTTTTTGTATACGATTTATTTGTAGATCAATTTGTTTGTAGGTGTATGTTTTCTAATCAAAAATAATCCCAACACTATGGACTAAAGTAAATTACTCCTACTTCCTGAATCGTACATATGTTTTTGTATACGATTGATTTTTAAATCAATTTGTTTGTAGGTGTATGTTTTCTAATCAAAAATAATCCCAACACTATGGACTAAAGTAAATTACTCCTACTTCCTGAATCGTACATATGTTTTTGTATACGATTGATTTTTAGATCAATTTGTTTGTAGGTGTATGTTTTCTAATCAAAAATAATCCCAACACTATGGACTAAAGTAAATTACTCCCACTTCCTGAATCGTACATATGTATTTGTATACGATTGATTTGTAGATCAATTTGTTTGTAGGTGTATGTTTTCTAATCAAAAATTATCCTAACACTATGGACTAAAGTAAATTACTCCCACTTCCTGAATCGTACATATGTTTTTGTATACGATTGATTTGTAGATCAATTTGTTTGTAGGTGTATGTTTTCTAATCAAAAATAATCCCAACACTATGGACTAAAGTAAATTACTCCCACTTCCTGAATCGTACATATGTTTTTGTATACGATTGATTTTTAGATCAATTTGTTTGTAGGCGTATGTTTTCTAATCAAAAATTATCCTAACACTATGGACTAAAGTAAATTACTCCCACTTCCTGAATCGTACATATGTTTTTGTATACGATTGATTTGTAGATCAATTTGTTTGTAGGCGTATGTTTTCTAATCAAAAATAATCCCAACACTATGGACTAAAGTAAATTACTCTCACTTCCTGAATCGTACATATGTTTTTGTATACGATTGATTTGTAGATCAATTTGTTTGTAGGCGTATGTTTTCTAATCAAAAATAATCCCAACACTATGGACTAAAGTAAATCACTCCCACTTCCTGAATCGTACATATGTTTTTGTATACGATTGATTTGTAGATCAATTTGTTTGTAGGTGTATGTTTTCTAATCAAAAATAATCCCAACACTATGGACTAAAGTTAATTACTCCCACTTCCTGAATCGTTCATATGTGTTTGTATACGATTTATTTGTAGATCAATTTGTTTGTAGGCGTATGTTTTCTAATCAAAAATAATCCCAAGACTATGGACTAAAGTAAATTACTCCCACTTCCTGAATCGTACATATGTTTTTGTATACGATTGATTTGTAGATCAATTTGTTTGTAGGCGTATGTTTTCTAATCAAAAATGATCCCAACACTATGGACTAAAGTAAATTACTCCCACTTCCTGAATCGTACATATGTTTTTGTATACGATTAATTTGTAGATCAATTTGTTTGTAGGCGTATGTTTTCTAATCAAAAATAATCCCAACACTATGGACTAAAGTAAATTACTCCCACTTCCTGAATCGTACATATGTTTTTGTATACGATTGATTTGTAGATCAATTTGTTTGTAGGCGTATGTTTTCTAATCAAAAATAATCCCAACACTATGGACTAAAGTAAATTACTCCCACTTCCTGAATCGTACATATGTTTTTGTATACGATTGATTTGTAGATCAATTTGTTTGTAGGCGTATGTTTTCTAATAAAAAATAATCCCAACACTATGGACTAAAGTAAATTACTCTCACTTCCTGAATCGTACATATGTTTTTGTATACGATTGATTTGTAGATCAATTTGTTTGTAGGCGTATGTTTTCTAATCAAAAATAATCCCAACACTATGGACTAAAGTAAATCACTCCCACTTCCTGAATCGTACATATGTTTTTGTATACGATTGATTTGTAGATCAATTTGTTTGTATGTGTATGTTTTCTAATCAAAAATAATCCCAACACTATGGACTAAAGTTAATTACTCCCACTTCCTGAATCGTTCATATGTGTTTGTATACGATTTATTTGTAGATCAATTTGTTTGTAGGCGTATGTTTTCTAATCAAAAATAATCCCAAGACTATGGACTAAAGTAAATTACTCCCACTTCCTGAATCGTACATATGTTTTTGTATACGATTGATTTGTAGATCAATTTGTTTGTAGGCGTATGTTTTCTAATCAAAAATGATCCCAACACTATGGACTAAAGTAAATTACTCCCACTTCCTGAATCGTACATATGTTTTTGTATACGATTAATTTGTAGATCAATTTGTTTGTAGGCGTATGTTTTCTAATCAAAAATAATCCCAACACTATGGACTAAAGTAAATTACTCCCACTTCCTGAATCGTACATATGTTTTTGTATACGATTGATTTGTAGATCAATTTGTTTGTAGGCGTATGTTTTCTAATCAAAAATAATCCCAACACTATGGACTAAAGTAAATTACTCCCACTTCCTGAATCGTACATATGTTTTTGTATACGATTGATTTGTAGATCAATTTGTTTGTAGGCGTATGTTTTCTAATAAAAAATAATCCCAACACTATGGACTAAAGTAAATTACTCCCACTTCCTGAATCGTACATAAGTTTTTGTATACGATTGATTTGTAGATCAATTTGTTTGTAGGCGTATGTTTTCTAATAAAAAATAATCCCAACACTATGGACTAAAGTAAATTACTCCAACTTCCTGAATCGTACATATGTTTTTGTATACGATTGATTTGTAGATCAATTTGTTTGTAGGCGTATGTTTTCTAATAAAAAATAATCCCAACACTATGGACTAAAGTAAATTACTCCCACTTCCTGAATCGTACATATGTTTTTGTATACGATTGATTTGTAGATCAATTTGTTTGTAGGCGTATGTTTTCTAATCAAAAATAATCCCAACACTATGGACTAAAGTAAATTACTCCACTTCCAGAATCGTACATATGTTTTTGTATACGATTGATTTGTAGATCAATTTGTTTGTAGGCGTATGTTTTCTAATCAAAAATAATCCCAACACTATAGACTAAAGTAAATTACTCCAACTTCCTGAATCGTACATATGTTTTTGTATACGATTGATTTGTAGATCAATTTGTTTGTAGGCGTATGTTTTCTAATCAAAAATAATCCCAACACTATGGGCTAAAGTAAATTACTCCCACTTCCTGAATCGTACATATGTTTTTGTATACGATTGATTTGTAGACTAATTTGTTTGTAGGCGTATGTTTTCTAATCAAAAATAATCTCAACACTATGGACTAAAGTAAATTACTCCCACTTCCTGAATCGTACATATGTTTTTGTATACGATTGATTTGTAGATCAATTTGTTTGTAGGCGTATGTTTTCTAATCAAAAATTATCCTAACACTATGGACTAAAGTAAATTACTCCCACTACCTGAATCGTACATATGTTTTTGTATACGATTGATTTGTAGATTAATTTGTTTGTAAGCGTATGTTTTCTAATCAAAAATAATCTCAACACTATGGACTAAAGTAAATTACTCCCACTTCCTGAATCGTACATATGTTTTTGTATACGATTGATTTGTAGATCAATTTGTTTGTAGGCGTATGTTTTCTAATCAAAAATTATCCTAACACTATGGACTAAAGTAAATTACTCCCACTTCCTGAATCGTACATATGTTTTTGTATACGATTGATTTGTAGATTAATTTGTTTGTAAGCGTATGTTTTCTAATCAAAAATAATCTCAACACTATGGACTAAAGTAAATTACTCCCACTTCCTGAATCGTACATATGTTTTTGTATACGATTGATTTGTAGATCAATTTGTTTGTAGGCGTATGTTTTCTAATCAAAAATTATCCTAACACTATGGACTAAAGTAAATTACTCCCACTTCCTGAATCGTACATATGTTTTTGTATACGATTGATTTGTAGATCAATTTGTTTGTAGGCGTATGTTTTCTAATAAAAAATAATCCCAACACTATGGACTAAAGTAAATTACTCCCACTTCCTGAATCGTACATATGTTTTTGTATACGATTGATTTGTAGATCAATTTGTTTGTAGGCGTATGTTTTCTAATAAAAAATAATCCCAACACTATGGACTAAAGTAAATTACTCCAACTTCCTGAATCGTACATATGTTTTTGTATACGATTGATTTGTAGATCAATTTGTTTGTAGGCGTATGTTTTCTAATAAAAAATAATCCCAACACTATGGACTAAAGTAAATTACTCCCACTTCCTGAATCGTACATATGTTTTTGTATACGATTGATTTGTAGATCAATTTGTTTGTAGGCGTATGTTTTCTAATCAAAAATAATCCCAACACTATGGACTAAAGTAAATTACTCCACTTCCAGAATCGTACATATGTTTTTGTATACGATTGATTTGTAGATCAATTTGTTTGTAGGCGTATGTTTTCTAATCAAAAATAATCCCAACACTATGGACTAAAGTAAATTACTCCAACTTCCTGAATCGTACATATGTTTTTGTATACGATTGATTTGTAGATCAATTTGTTTGTAGGCGTATGTTTTCTAATCAAAAATAATCCCAACACTATGGGCTAAAGTAAATTACTCCCACTTCCTGAATCGTACATATGTTTTTGTATACGATTGATTTGTAGACTAATTTGTTTGTAGGCGTATGTTTTCTAATCAAAAATAATCTCAACACTATGGACTAAAGTAAATTACTCCCACTTCCTGAATCGTACATATGTTTTTGTATACGATTGATTTGTAGATCAATTTGTTTGTAGGCGTATGTTTTCTAATCAAAAATTATCCTAACACTATGGACTAAAGTAAATTACTCCCACTTCCTGAATCGTACATATGTTTTTGTATACGATTGATTTGTAGATTAATTTGTTTGTAAGCGTATGTTTTCTAATCAAAAATAATCTCAACACTATGGACTAAAGTAAATTACTCCCACTTCCTGAATCGTACATAGGTTTTTGTATACGATTGATTTGTAGATCAATTTGTTTGTAGGCGTATGTTTTCTAATCAAAAATAATCCCAACACTATGGACTAAAGTAAATTACTCCCACTTCCTGAATCGTACATATGTATTTGTATACGATTGATTTGTAGATCAATTTGTTTGTAGGTGTATGTTTTCTAATCAAAAATTATCCTAACACTATGGACTAAAGTAAATTACTCCCACTTCCTGAATCGTACATATGTTTTTGTATACGATTGATTTTTAGATCAATTTGTTTGTAGGCGTATGTTTTCTAATCAAAAATAATCCCAACACTATGGACTAAAGTAAATTACTCCCACTTCCTGAATCGTACATATGTATTTGTATACGATTGATTTGTAGATCAATTTGTTTGTAGGTGTATGTTTTCTAATCAAAAATTATCCTAACACTATGGACTAAAGTAAATTACTCCCACTTCCTGAATCGTACATATGTTTTTGTATACGATTGATTTGTAGATCAATTTGTTTGTAGGTGTATGTTTTCTAATCAAAAATAATCCCAACACTATGGACTAAAGTAAATTACTCCCACTTCCTGAATCGTACATATGTTTTTGTATACGATTGATTTTTAGATCAATTTGTTTGTAGGCGTATGTTTTCTAATCAAAAATTATCCTAACACTATGGACTAAAGTAAATTACTCCCACTTCCTGAATCGTACATATGTTTTTGTATACGATTGATTTGTAGATCAATTTGTTTGTAGGCGTATGTTTTCTAATCAAAAATAATCCCAACACTATGGACTAAAGTAAATTACTCTCACTTCCTGAATCGTACATATGTTTTTGTATACGATTGATTTGTAGATCAATTTGTTTGTAGGCGTATGTTTTCTAATCAAAAATAATCCCAACACTATGGACTAAAGTAAATCACTCCCACTTCCTGAATCGTACATATGTTTTTGTTATACGATTGATTTGTAGATCAATTTGTTTGTAGGTGTATGTTTTCTAATCAAAAATAATCCCAACACTATGGACTAAAGTTAATTACTCCCACTTCCTGAATCGTTCATATGTGTTTGTATACGATTTATTTGTAGATCAATTTGTTTGTAGGCGTATGTTTTCTAATCAAAAATAATCCCAAGACTATGGACTAAAGTAAATTACTCCCACTTCCTGAATCGTACATATGTTTTTGTATACGATTGATTTGTAGATCAATTTGTTTGTAGGCGTATGTTTTCTAATCAAAAATGATCCCAACACTATGGACTAAAGTAAATTACTCCCACTTCCTGAATCGTACATATGTTTTTGTATACGATTAATTTGTAGATCAATTTGTTTGTAGGCGTATGTTTTCTAATCAAAAATAATCCCAACACTATGGACTAAAGTAAATTACTCCCACTTCCTGAATCGTACATATGTTTTTGTATACGATTGATTTGTAGATCAATTTGTTTGTAGGCGTATGTTTTCTAATCAAAAATAATCCCAACACTATGGACTAAAGTAAATTACTCCCACTTCCTGAATCGTACATATGTTTTTGTATACGATTGATTTGTAGATCAATTTGTTTGTAGGCGTATGTTTTCTAATAAAAAATAATCCCAACACTATGGACTAAAGTAAATTACTCCCACTTCCTGAATCGTACATATGTTTTTGTATACGATTGATTTGTAGATCAATTTGTTTGTAGGCGTATGTTTTCTAATAAAAAATAATCCCAACACTATGGACTAAAGTAAATTACTCCAACTTCCTGAATCGTACATATGTTTTTGTATACGATTGATTTGTAGATCAATTTGTTTGTAGGCGTATGTTTTCTAATAAAAAATAATCCCAACACTATGGACTAAAGTAAATTACTCCCACTTCCTGAATCGTACATATGTTTTTGTATACGATTGATTTGTAGATCAATTTGTTTGTAGGCGTATGTTTTCTAATCAAAAATAATCCCAACACTATGGCCTAAAGTAAATTACTCCACTTCCAGAATCGTACATATGTTTTTGTATACGATTGATTTGTAGATCAATTTGTTTGTAGGCGTATGTTTTCTAATCAAAAATAATCCCAACACTATGGACTAAAGTAAATTACTCCAACTTCCTGAATCGTACATATGTTTTTGTATACGATTGATTTGTAGATCAATTTGTTTGTAGGCGTATGTTTTCTAATCAAAAATAATCCCAACACTATGGGCTAAAGTAAATTACTCCCACTTCCTGAATCGTACATATGTTTTTGTATACGATTGATTTGTAGACTAATTTGTTTGTAGGCGTATGTTTTCTAATCAAAAATAATCTCAACACTATGGACTAAAGTAAATTACTCCCACTTCCTGAATCGTACATATGTTTTTGTATACGATTGATTTGTAGATCAATTTGTTTGTAGGCGTATGTTTTCTAATCAAAAATTATCCTAACACTATGGACTAAAGTAAATTACTCCCACTTCCTGAATCGTACATATGTTTTTGTATACGATTGATTTGTAGATTAATTTGTTTGTAAGCGTATGTTTTCTAATCAAAAATAATCTCAACACTATGGACTAAAGTAAATTACTCCCACTTCCTGAATCGTACATATGTTTTTGTATACGATTGATTTGTAGATCAATTTGTTTGTAGGCGTATGTTTTCTAATCAAAAATTATCCTAACACTATGGACTAAAGTAAATTACTCCCACTTCCTGAATCGTACATATGTTTTTGTATACGATTTATTTGTTGATCAATTTGTTTGTAGGTGTATGTTTTCTAATCAAAAATAATCGCAACACTATGGACTAAAGTGAATTACTCCCACTTCCTGAATCGTACATATGTTTTTGTATACGATTTATTTGTTGATCAATTTGTTTGTAGGTGTATGTTTTCTAATCAAAAATAATCGCAACACTATGGACTAAAGTAAATTACTCCCACTTCCTGAATCGTACATATGTTTTTGTATACGATTGATTTGTAGATTAATTTGTTTGTAGGCGTATGTTTTCTAATCAAAAATAATCCCAACACTATGGACTAAAGTAAATTACTCCCACTTCCTGAATCGTACATATGTTTTTGTATACGATTGATTTGTAGACTAATTTGTTTGTAGGTGTATGTTTTCTAATGAAAATAATCCCAACACTATGGACTAAAGTATATTACTCCCACTTTCTGAATCGTACATATGTTTTTGTATACGATTGATTTGTAGATCAATTTGTTTGTAGGCGTATGTTTTCTAATCAAAAATAATCCTAACACTATGGACTAAAGTAAATTACTCCCACTTCCTGAATCGTACATATGTTTTTGTATACGATTGATTTGTAGACTAATTTGTTTGTAGGTGTATGTTTTCTAATGAAAATAATCCCAACACTATGGACTAAAGTATATTACTCCCACTTTCTGAATCGTACATATGTTTTTGTATACGATTGATTTGTAGATCAATTTGTTTGTAGGCGTATGTTTTCTAATCAAAAATAATCCCAACACTATGGACTAAAGTAAATTACTCCCACTTCCTGAATCGTACATATGTTTTTGTATACGATTGATTTGTAGACTAATTTGTTTGTAGGTGTATGTTTTCTCATGAAAATAATCCAAACACTATGGACTAAAGTATATTACTCCCACTTTCTGAATCGTACATATGTTTTTGTATACGATTGATTTGTAGATCAATTTGTTTGTAGGCGTATGTTTTCTAATCAAAAATAATCCCAACACTATGGACTAAAGTAAATTACTCCCACTTCCTGAATCGTACATATGTTTTTGTATACGATTGATTTGTAGACTAATTTGTTTGTAGGTGTATGTTTTCTAATGAAAATAATCCCAACACTATGGACTAAAGTATATTACTCCCACTTCCTGAATCGTACATATGTTTTTGTATAGGATTGATTTGTAGATTAATTTGTTTGTAGGTGTATGTTTTCTAATCAAAAATAATCCCAACACTATGGACTAAAGTAAATTACTCCCACTTCCTGAATCGTACATATGTTTTTGTATACGATTGATTTGTAGACTAATTTGTTTGTAGGTGTATGTTTTCTAATGAAAATAATCCCAACACTATGGACTAAAGTATATTACTCCCACTTTCTGAATCGTACATATGTTTTTGTATACGATTGATTTGTAGATCAATTTGTTTGTAGGCGTATGTTTTCTAATCAAAAATAATCCCAACACTATGGACTAAAGTAAATTACTCCCACTTCCTGAATCGTACATATGTTTTTGTATAGGATTGATTTGTAGATTAATTTGTTTGTAGGTGTATGTTTTCTAATCAAAAATAATCCCAACACTATGGACTAAAGTAAATTACTCCCACTTCCTGAATCGTACATATGTTTTTGTATACGATTGATTTGTAGACTAATTTGTTTGTAGGTGTATGTTTTCTAATGAAAATAATCCCAACACTATGGACTAAAGTATATTACTCCCACTTTCTGAATCGTACATATGTTTTTGTATACGATTGATTTGTAGATCAATTTGTTTGTAGGCGTATGTTTTCTAATCAAAAATAATCCCAACACTATGGACTAAAGAAAATTTCTCCACTTCTTGAATCGTACATATGTTTTTGTATACGATTGATTTGTAGATCAATTTGTTTGTAGGTGTGTGTTTTCTAATCAAAAATAATCCCAACACTATGGACTAAAGTAAATTACTCCCACTTCCTGAATCGTACATATGTTTTTGTATACGATTGATTTGTAGATTAATTTGTTTGTAGGCGTATGTTTTCTAATCAAAAATAATCCCAACACTATGGACTAAAGTAAATTACTCCCACTTCCTGAATCGTACATATGTTTTTGTATACGATTGATTTGTAGATCAATTTGTTTGTAGGTGTGTGTTTTCTAATCAAAAATTATCCTAACACTATGGACTAAAGTAAATTACTCCCACTTCCTGAATCGTACATATGTTTTTGTATACGATTGATTTGTAGATCAATTTGTTTGTAGGCGTATGTTTTCTAATCAAAAATAATCCCAACACTATGGACTAAAGTAAATTACTCCCACTTCCTGAATCGTACATATGTTTTTGTATACGATTGATTTGTAGACTAATTTGTTTGTAGGTGTATGTTTTCTAATGAAAATAATCCCAACACTATGGACTAAAGTATATTACTCCCACTTTCTGAATCGTACATATGTTTTTGTATACGATTGATTTGTAGATCAATTTGTTTGTAGGCGTATGTTTTCTAATCAAAAATAATCACAACACTATGGACTAAAGTAAATTACTCCCACTTCCTGAATCGTACATATGTTTTTGTATACGATTGATTTGTAGATCAATTTGTTTGTAGGCGTATGTTTTCTAATCAAAAATAATCCCAACACTATGGACTAAAGTAAATTACTCCCACTTCCTGAATCGTACATATGTTTTTGTATACGATTGATTTGTAGATCAATTTGTTTGTAGGTGTGTGTTTTCTAATCAAAAATAATCCCAACACTATGGACTAAAGTAAATTACTCCCACTTCCTGAATCGTACATATGTTTTTGTATACGATTGATTTGTAGATTAATTTGTTTGTAGGCGTATGTTTTCTAATCAAAAATAATCCCAACACTATGGACTAAAGTAAATTACTCCCACTTCCTGAATCGTACATAAGTTTTTGTATACGATTGATTTGTAGACTAATTTGTTTGTAGGTGTATGTTTTCTAATGAAAATAATCCCAACACTATGGACTAAAGTATATTACTCCCACTTTCTGAATCGTACATATGTTTTTGTATACGATTGATTTGTAGATCAATTTGTTTGTAGGCGTATGTTTTCTAATCAAAAATAATCCCAACACTATGGACTAAAGTAAATTACTCCCACTTCCTGAATCGTACATATGTTTTTGTATACGATTGATTTGTAGACTAATTTGTTTGTAGGTGTATGTTTTCTAATGAAAATAATCCCAACACTATGGACTAAAGTATATTACTCCCACTTTCTGAATCGTACATATGTTTTTGTATACGATTGATTTGTAGATCAATTTGTTTGTAGGCGTATGTTTTCTAATCAAAAATAATCCCAACACTATGGACTAAAGAAAATTTCTCAACTTCCTGAATCGTACATATGTTTTTGTATACGATTGATTTTTAGATCAATTTGTTTGTAGGTGTATGTTTTCTAATCAAAAATAATCCCAACACTATGGACTAAAGTAAATTACTCCCACTTCCTGAATCGTACATATGTTTTTGTATAGGATTGATTTGTAGATCAATTTGTTTGTAAGCGTATGTTTTCTAATCAAAAATAATCCCAACACTATGGACTAAAGTAAATTACTCCCACTTCCTGAATCGTACATATGTTTTTGTATAGGATTGATTTGTAGATTAATTTCTTTGTAAGCGTATGTTTTCTAATCAAAAATAATCCCAACACTATGGACTAAAGTAAATTACTCCCACTTCCTGAATCGTACATATGTTTTTGTATAGGATTGATTTGTAGATTAATTTCTTTGTTAGCGTATGTTTTCTAATCAAAAATAATCCCAACACTATGGACTAAAGTAAATTACTCCCACTTCCTGAATCGTACATATGTTTTTGTATAGGATTGATTTGTAGATTAATTTCTTTGTAAGCGTATGTTTTCTAATCAAAAATAATCCCAACACTATGGACTAAAGTAAATTACTCCCACTTCCTGAATCGTACATATGTTTTTGTATACGATTTATTTGTAGACTAATTTGTTTCTAGGTGTATGTTTTCTAACCAAAAATAATCCCAACACTTTGGACTAAAGTAAATTACTCCCACTTCCTGAATCGTACATAGGTTTTTGTATACGATTGATTTGTAGATCAATTTGTTTGTAGGCGTATGTTTTCTAATCAAAAATAATCCCAACACTTTGGACTAAAGTAAATTACTCCCACTTCCTGAATCGTACATAGGTTTTTGTATACGATTGATTTGTAGATCAATTTGTTTGTAGGCGTATGTTTACTAACCAAAAATAATCCCAACACTTTGGACTAAAGTAAATTACTCCCACTTCCTGAATCGTACATAGGTTTTTGTATACGATTGATTTGTAGATCAATTTGTTTGTAGGCGTATGTTTTCTAATCAAAAATAATCCCAACACTTTGGACTAAAGTAAATTACTCCCACTTCCTGAATCGTACATATGTTTTTGTATAGGATTGATTTGTAGATTAATTTCTTTGTAAGCGTATGTTTTCTAATCAAAAATAATCCCAACACTATGGACTAAAGTAAATTACTCCCACTTCCTGAATCGTACATATGTTTTTGTATAGGATTGATTTGTAGATTAATTTCTTTGTTAGCGTATGTTTTCTAATCAAAAATAATCCCAACACTATGGACTAAAGTAAATTACTCCCACTTCCTGAATCGTACATATGTTTTTGTATAGGATTGATTTGTAGATTAATTTCTTTGTAAGCGTATGTTTTCTAATCAAAAATAATCCCAACACTATGGACTAAAGTAAATTACTCCCACTTCCTGAATCGTACATATGTTTTTGTATACGATTTATTTGTAGACTAATTTGTTTCTAGGTGTATGTTTTCTAACCAAAAATAATCCCAACACTTTGGACTAAAGTAAATTACTCCCACTTCCTGAATCGTACATAGGTTTTTGTATACGATTGATTTGTAGATCAATTTGTTTGTAGGCGTATGTTTTCTAATCAAAAATAATCCCAACACTTTGGACTAAAGTAAATTACTCCCACTTCCTGAATCGTACATAGGTTTTTGTATACGATTGATTTGTAGATCAATTTGTTTGTAGGCGTATGTTTACTAACCAAAAATAATCCCAACACTTTGGACTAAAGTAAATTACTCCCACTTCCTGAATCGTACATAGGTTTTTGTATACGATTGATTTGTAGATCAATTTGTTTGTAGGCGTATGTTTTCTAATCAAAAATAATCCCAACACTTTGGACTAAAGTAAATTACTCCCACTTCCTGAATCGTACATATGTTTTTGTATACGATTGATTTGTAGATCAATTTGTTTGTAAGCGTATGTTTTCTAATCAAAAATAATCCCAACACTATGGACTAAAGTAAATTACTCCCACTTCCTGAATCGTACATATGTTTTTGTATACGATTGATTTGTAGATCAATTTGTTTGTAAGCGTATGTTTACTAACCAAAAATAATCCCAACACTATGGACTAAAGTAAATTACTCCCACTTCCTGAATCGTACATATGTTTTTGTATACGATTGATTTGTAGATCAATTTGTTTGTAAGCGTATGTTTTCTAATCAAAAATAATCCCAACACTATGGACTAAAGTAAATTACTCCCACTTCCTGAATCGTACATATGTTTTTGTATACGATTGATTTGTAGATCAATTTGTTTGTAAGCGTATGTTTACTAACCAAAAATAATCCCAACACTATGGACTAAAGTAAATTACTCCCACTTCCTGAATCGTACATATGTTTTTGTATACGATTGATTTGTAGATCAATTTGTTTGTAGGTGTGTGTTTTCTAATCAAAAATAATCCCAACACTATGGACTAAAGTAAATTACTCCCACTTCCTGAATCGTACATATGTTTTTGTATACGATTTATTTGTAGACTAATTTGTTTCTAGGTGTATGTTTTCTAATCAAAAATAATCCCAACACTATGGACTAAAGTAAATTACTCCCACTTCCTGAATCGTACATATGTTTTTGTATACGATTGATTTGTAGACTAATTTGTTTGTAGGTGTATGTTTTCTAATCAAAAATAATCCCAACACTATGGACTAAAGTAAATTACTCCCACTTCCTGAATCGTACATATGTTTTTGTATACGATTGATTTGTAGACTAATTTGTTTCTAGGTGTATGTTTTCTAATCAAAAATAATCCCAACACTATGGACTAAAGTAAATTACTCCCACTTCCTGAATCGTACATATGTTTTTGTATACGATTGATTTGTAGACTAATTTGTTTGTAGGTGTATGTTTTCTAATCAAAAATAATCCCAACACTATGGACTAAAGTAAATTACTCCCACTTCCTGAATCGTACATATGTTTTTGTATACGATTGATTTGTAGACTAATTTGTTTGTAGGTGTATGTTTTCTAATCAAAAATAATCCCAACACTATGGACTAAAGTAAATTACTCCCACTTCTTGAATCGTACATATGTTTTTGTATACGATTGATTTGTAGATCAATTTGTTTGTAAGCGTATGTTTACTAACCAAAAATAATCCCAACACTATGGACTAAAGTAAATTACTCCCACTTCCTGAATCGTACATATGTTTTTGTATACGATTGATTTGTAGATCAATTTGTTTGTAGGCGTATGTTTTCTAATCAAAGATAATCCCAACACTATGGACTAAAGTAAATTACTCCCACTTCCTGAATCGTAAATATGTTTTTGTATACGATTTATTTGTAGACTAATTTGTTTCTAGGTGTATGTTTTCTAATCAAAAATAATCCCAACACTATGGACTAAAGTAAATTACTCCCACTTCCTGAATCGTACATATGTTTTTGTATACGATTGATTTGTAGACTAATTTGTTTGTAGGTGTATGTTTTCTAATCAAAAATAATCCCAACACTATGGACTAAAGTAAATTACTCCCACTTCCTGAATCGTACATATGTTTTTGTATACGATTGATTTGTAGACTAATTTGTTTCTAGGTGTATGTTTTCTAATCAAAAATAATCCCAACACTATGGACTAAAGTAAATTACTCCCACTTCCTGAATCGTACATATGTTTTTGTATACGATTGATTTGTAGATCAATTTGTTTGTAGGCGTATGTTTTCTAATCAAAGATAATCCCAACACAATGGACTAAAGTAAATTACTCCCACTTCCTGAATCGTACATATGTTTTTGTATACGATTTATTTGTAGACTAATTTGTTTCTAGGTGTATGTTTTCTAATCAAAAATAATCCCAACACTATGGACTAAAGTAAATTACTCCCACTTCCTGAATCGTACATATGTTTTTGTATACGATTTATTTGTAGACTAATTTGTTTCTAGGTGTATGTTTTCTAATCAAAAATAATCCCAACACTATGGACTAAAGTAAATTACTCCCACTTCCTGAACCGTACATATGTTTTTGTATACGATTGATTTGTAGATCAATTTGTTTGTAGGAGTATGTTTTCTAATCAAAAATAATCCCAACACTATGGACTAAAGTAAATTACTCCCACTTCCTGAATCGTACATATGTATTTGTATACGATTTATTTGTAGACTAATTTGTTTGTAGGTGTATGTTTTCTAATCAAAAATAATCCCAACACTATGGACTAAAGTAAATTACTCCCACTTCCTGAATCGTACATATGTTTTTGTATACGATTGATTTGTAGACTAATTTGTTTGTAGGTGTATGTTTTCTAATCAAAAATAATCGCAACACTATACACAAAAGAAAATTACTCCTACTTCCTGAATCGTACATATGTTTTTGTATACGATTGATTTGTAGATCAATTTGTTTGTAGGCGTATGTTTTCTAATCAAAAATAATCCCAACACTATGGACTAAAGTAAATTACTCCCACTTCCTGAATCGTACATATGTATTTGTATACGATTGATTTGTAGATCAATTTGTTTGTAGGCGTATGTTTTCTAATCAAAAATAATCCCAACACTATGGACTAAAGTAAATTACTCCCACTTCCTGAATCGTACATATGTATTTGTATACGATTGATTAGTAGATCAATTTGTTTGTAGGCGTATGTTTTCTAATCAAAAATAATCCCAACACTATGGACTAAAGTAAATTACTCCCACTTCCTGAATCGTACATATGTTTTTGTATACGATTGATTTGTAGATCAATTTGTTTGTAGGCGTATGTTTTCTAATCAAAAATAATCACAACACTATGGACTAAAGTAAATTACTCCCACTTCCTGAATCGTACATATGTATTTGTATACGATTGATTTGTAGATCAATTCGTTTGTAGGCGTATGTTTTCTAATCAAAAATAATCCCAACACTATGGACTAAAGTAAATTACTCCCACTTCCTGAATCGTACATATGTTTTTGTATACGATTGATTTGTTGATCAATTTGTTTGGAGGCGTATGTTTTCTAATCAAAAATAATCCCAACACTATGGACTAAAGTAAATTACTCCCACTTCCTGAATCGTACATATGTTTTTGTATACGATTGATTTGTTGATCAATTTGTTTGTAGGCGTATGTTTTCTAATCAAAAATAATCCCAACACTATGGACTAAAGTAAATTACTCCCACTTCCTGAATCGTACATATGTTTTTGTATACGATTGATTTGTAGATTAATTTGTTTGTAGGCGTATGTTTTCTAATCAAAAATAATCCCAACACTATGGACTAAAGTAAATTACTCCCACTTCCTGAATCGTACATATGTATTTGTATACGATTGATTTGTAGATCAATTTGTTTGTAGGCGTATGTTTTCTAATCAAAAATAATCCCAACACTATGGACTAAAGTAAATTACTCCCACTTCCTGAATCGTACATATGTATTTGTATACGATTGATTTGTAGATCAATTTGTTTGTAGGCGTATGTTTTCTAATCAAAAATAATCCCAACACTATGGACTAAAGTAAATTACTCCCACTTCCTGAATCGTACATATGTTTTTGTATACGATTGATTTGTAGATCAATTTGTTTGGAGGCGTATGTTTTCTAATCAAAAATAATCCCAACACTATGGACTAAAGTAAATTACTCCCACTTCCTGAATCGTACATATGTTTTTGTATACGATTGATTTGTAGATCAATTTGTTTGTAGGCGTATGTTTTCTAATCAAAAATAATCCCAACACTATGGACTAAAGTAAATTACTCCCACTTCCTGAATCGTACATATGTTTTTGTATACGATTGATTTGTAGATCAATTTGTTTGTAGGCGTATGTTTTCTAATCAAAAATAATCCCAACACTATGGACTAAAGTAAATTACTCCCACTTCCTGAATCGTACATATGTTTTTGTATACGATTGATTTGTTGATCAATTTGTTTGTAGGCGTATGTTTTCTAATCAAAAATAATCCCAACACTATGGACTAAAGTAAATTACTCCCACTTCCTGAATCGTACATATGTTTTTGTATACGATTGATTTGTAGATCAATTTGTTTGTAGGCGTATGTTTTCTAATCAAAAATAATCCCAACACTATGGACTAAAGTAAATTACTCCCACTTCCTGAATCGTACATATGTTTTTGTATACGATTGATTTGTTGATCAATTTGTTTGTAGGCGTATATTTTCTAATCAAAAATAATCCCAACACTATGGACTAAAGTAAATTACTCCCACTTCCTGAATCGTACATATGTTTTTGTATACGATTGATTTGTAGATCAATTTGTTTGGAGGCGTATGTTTTCTAATCAAAAATAATCCCAACACTATGGACTAAAGTAAATTACTCCCACTTCCTGAATCGTACATATGTTTTTGTATACGATTGATTTGTTGATCAATTTGTTTGTAGGTGTATGTTTTGTAATCAAAATAATCTCAACACTATGAACTAAAGTAAATTACTCCTACTTCCTGAATCGTACATATGTTTTTTTTTGTATACGATTGATTTGTAGATCAATTTGTTTGTAGGTGTATGTTTTCTAATCAAAATAATCCCAACACTATGGACTAAAGTAAATTACTCTCACTTCCTGAATCGTACATATGTTTTTGTATACGATTGATTTGTAGATCAATTTGTTTGGAGGCGTATGTTTTCTAATCAAAAATAATCCCAACACTATGGACTAAAGTAAATTACTCCCACTTCCTGAATCGTACATATGTATTTGTATACGATTGATTTGTAGATCAATTTGTTTGGAGGCGTATGTTTTCTAATCAAAAATAATCCCAACACTATGGACTAAAGTAAATTACTCCCACTTCCTGAATCGTACATATGTTTTTGTATACGATTGATTTGTTGATCAATTTGTTTGTAGGCGTATGTTTTCTAATCAAAAATAATCCCAACACTATGGACTAAAGTAAATTACTCCCACTTCCTGAATCGTACATATGTTTTTGTATACGATTGATTTGTAGATCAATTTGTTTGTAGGTGTATGTTTTCTAATCAAAAATAATCACAACACTATGGACTAAAGTAAATTACTCCCACTTCCTGAATCGTACATATGTATTTGTATACGATTGATTTGTAGATCAATTTGTTTGTAGGTGTATGTTTTCTAATCAAAAATAATCCCAACACTATGGACTAAAGTAAATTACTCCCACTTCCTGAATCGTACATATGTATTTGTATACGATTGATTTGTAGATCAATTTGTTTGTAGGCGTATGTTTTCTAATCAAAAATAATCCCAACACTATGGACTAAAGTAAATTACTCCCACTTCCTGAATCGTACATATGTTTTTGTATACGATTGATTTGTAGATCAATTTGTTTGGAGGCGTATGTTTTCTAATCAAAAATAATCACAACACTATGGACTAAAGTAAATTACTCCCACTTCCTGAATCGTACATATGTATTTGTATACGATTGATTTGTAGATCAATTTGTTTGTAGGTGTATGTTTTCTAATCAAAAATAATCCCAACACTATGGACTAAAGTAAATTACTCCCACTTCCTGAATCGTACATATGTATTTGTATACGATTGATTTGTAGATCAATTTGTTTGTAGGCGTATGTTTTCTAATCAAAAATAATCCCAACACTATGGACTAAAGTAAATTACTCCCACTTCCTGAATCGTACATATGTATTTGTATACGATTGATTTGTAGATCAATTTGTTTGTAGGCGTATGTTTTCTAATCAAAAATAATCCCAACACTATGGACTAAAGTAAATTACTCCCACTTCCTGAATCGTACATATGTTTTTGTATACGATTGATTTGTTGATCAATTTGTTTGGAGGCGTATGTTTTCTAATCAAAAATAATCCCAACACTATGGACTAAAGTAAATTACTCCCACTTCCTGAATCGTACATATGTTTTTGTATACGATTGATTTGTTGATCAATTTGTTTGTAGGCGTATGTTTTCTAATCAAAAATAATCCCAACACTATGGACTAAAGTAAATTACTCCCACTTCCTGAATCGTACATATGTTTTTGTATACGATTGATTTGTAGATCAATTTGTTTGTAGGCGTATGTTTTCTAATCAAAAATAATCCCAACACTATGGACTAAAGTAAATTACTCCCACTTCCTGAATCGTACATATGTTTTTGTATACGATTGATTTGTAGATCAATTTGTTTGTAGGCGTATGTTTTCTAATCAAAAATAATCCCAACACTATGGACTAAAGTAAATTACTCCCACTTCCTGAATCGTACATATGTTTTTGTATACGATTGATTTGTAGATCAATTTGTTTGTAGGCGTATGTTTTCTAATCAAAAATAATCCCAACACTATGGACTAAAGTAAATTACTCCCACTTCCTGAATCGTACATATGTTTTTGTATACGATTGATTTGTAGATCAATTTGTTTGTAGGCGTATGTTTTCTAATCAAAAATAATCCCAACACTATGGACTAAAGTAAATTACTCCCACTTCCTGAATCGTACATATGTTTTTGTATACGATTGATTTGTTGATCAATTTGTTTGTAGGCGTATGTTTTCTAATCAAAAATAATCCCAACACTATGGACTAAAGTAAATTACTCCCACTTCCTGAATCGTACATATGTTTTTGTATACGATTGATTTGTAGATCAATTTGTTTGTAGGCGTATGTTTTCTAATCAAAAATAATCCCAACACTATGGACTAAAGTAAATTACTCCCACTTCCTGAATCGTACATATGTTTTTGTATACGATTGATTTGTTGATCAATTTGTTTGTAGGCGTATGTTTTCTAATCAAAAATAATCCCAACACTATGGACTAAAGTAAATTACTCCCACTTCCTGAATCGTACATATGTTTTTGTATACGATTGATTTGTAGATCAATTTGTTTGTAGGTGTATGTTTTCTAATCAAAAATAATCCCAACACTATGGACTAAAGTAAATTACTCCCACTTCCTGAATCGTACATATGTATTTGTATACGATTGATTTGTAGATCAATTTGTTTGTAGGCGTATGTTTTCTAATCAAAAATAATCCCAACACTATGGACTAAAGTAAATTACTCCCACTTCCTGAATCGTACATATGTATTTGTATACGATTGATTTGTAGATCAATTTGTTTGTAGGCGTATGTTTTCTAATCAAAAATAATCCCAACACTATGGACTAAAGTAAATTACTCCCACTTCCTGAATCGTACATATGTTTTTGTATACGATTGATTTGTTGATCAATTTGTTTGGAGGCGTATGTTTTCTAATCAAAAATAATCCCAACACTATGGACTAAAGTAAATTACTCCCACTTCCTGAATCGTACATATGTTTTTGTATACGATTGATTTGTTGATCAATTTGTTTGTAGGCGTATGTTTTCTAATCAAAAATAATCCCAACACTATGGACTAAAGTAAATTACTCCCACTTCCTGAATCGTACATATGTTTTTGTATACGATTGATTTGTAGATCAATTTGTTTGTAGGCGTATGTTTTCTAATCAAAAATAATCCCAACACTATGGACTAAAGTAAATTACTCCCACTTCCTGAATCGTACATATGTTTTTGTATACGATTGATTTGTAGATCAATTTGTTTGTAGGCGTATGTTTTCTAATCAAAAATAATCCCAACACTATGGACTAAAGTAAATTACTCCCACTTCCTGAATCGTACATATGTTTTTGTATACGATTGATTTGTAGATCAATTTGTTTGTAGGCGTATGTTTTCTAATCAAAAATAATCCCAACACTATGGACTAAAGTAAATTACTCCCACTTCCTGAATCGTACATATGTTTTTGTATACGATTGATTTGTAGATCAATTTGTTTGTAGGCGTATGTTTTCTAATCAAAAATAATCCCAACACTATGGACTAAAGTAAATTACTCCCACTTCCTGAATCGTACATATGTTTTTGTATACGATTGATTTGTAGATCAATTTGTTTGTAGGCGTATGTTTTCTAATCAAAAATAATCCCAACACTATGGACTAAAGTAAATTACTCCCACTTCCTGAATCGTACATATGTTTTTGTATACGATTGATTTGTTGATCAATTTGTTTGGAGGCGTATGTTTTCTAATCAAAAATAATCCCAACACTATGGACTAAAGTAAATTACTCCCACTTCCTGAATCGTACATATGTTTTTGTATACGATTGATTTGTAGATCAATTTGTTTGTAGGCGTATGTTTTCTAATCAAAAATAATCCCAACACTATGGACTAAAGTAAATTACTCCCACTTCCTGAATCGTACATATGTTTTTGTATACGATTGATTTGTTGATCAATTTGTTTGTAGGCGTATGTTTTCTAATCAAAAATAATCCCAACACTATGGACTAAAGTAAATTACTCCCACTTCCTGAATCGTACATATGTTTTTGTATACGATTGATTTGTAGATCAATTTGTTTGGAGGCGTATGTTTTCTAATCAAAAATAATCCCAACACTATGGACTAAAGTAAATTACTCCCACTTCCTGAATCGTACATATGTTTTTGTATACGATTGATTTGTAGATCAATTTGTTTGTAGGTGTATGTTTTGTAATCAAAATAATCTCAACACTATGAACTAAAGTAAATTACTCCCACTTCCTGAATCGTACATATGTTTTTTTTTGTATACGATTGATTTGTAGATCAATTTGTTTGTAGGTGTATGTTTTCTAATCCAAATAATCCCAACACTATGGACTAAAGTAAATTACTCTCACTTCCTGAATCGTACATATGTTTTTGTATACGATTGATTTGTAGATCAATTTGTTTGGAGGCGTATGTTTTCTAATCAAAAATAATCCCAACACTATGGACTAAAGTAAATTACTCCCACTTCCTGAATCGTACATATGTATTTGTATACGATTGATTTGTAGATCAATTTGTTTGTAGGTGTATGTTTTCTAATCAAAAATAATCCCAACACTATGGACTAAAGTAAATTACTCCCACTTCCTGAATCGTACATATGTATTTGTATACGATTGATTTGTAGATCAATTTGTTTGTAGGCGTATGTTTTCTAATCAAAAATAATCCCAACACTATGGACTAAAGTAAATTACTCCCACTTCCTGAATCGTACATATGTTTTTGTATACGATTGATTTGTTGATCAATTTGTTTGGAGGCGTATGTTTTCTAATCAAAAATAATCCCAACACTATGGACTAAAGTAAATTACTCCCACTTCCTGAATCGTACATATGTTTTTGTCTACGATTGATTTGTTGATCAATTTGTTTGGAGGCGTATGTTTTCTAATCAAAAATAATCCCAACACTATGGACTAAAGTAAATTACTCCCACTTCCTGAATCGTACATATGTTTTTGTATACGATTGATTTGTAGATCAATTTGTTTGTAGGCGTATGTTTTCTAATCAAAAATAATCCCAACACTATGGACTAAAGTAAATTACTCCCACTTCCTGAATCGTACATATGTTTTTGTCTACGATTGATTTGTAGATCAATTTGTTTGGAGGCGTATGTTTTCTAATCAAAAATAATCCCAACACTATGGACTAAAGTAAATTACTCCCACTTCCTGAATCGTACATATGTTTTTGTATACGATTGATTTGTTGATCAATTTGTTTGGAGGCGTATGTTTTCTAATCAAAATTAATCCCAACACTATGGACTAAAGTAAATTACTCCCACTTCCTGAATCGTACATATGTTTTTGTATACGATTGATTTGTAGATCAATTTGTTTGTAGGCGTATGTTTTCTAATCAAAAATAATCCCAACACTATGGACTAAAGTAAATTACTCCCACTTCCTGAATCGTACATATGTTTTTGTATACGATTGATTTGTTGATCAATTTGTTTGGAGGCGTATGTTTTCTAATCAAAAATAATCCCAACACTATGGACTAAAGTAAATTACTCCCACTTCCTGAATCGTACATATGTTTTTGTATACGATTGATTTGTAGATCAATTTGTTTGGAGGCGTATGTTTTCTAATCAAAAATAATCCCAACACTATGGACTAAAGTAAATTACTCCCACTTCCTGAATCGTACATATGTTTTTGTATACGATTGATTTGTTGATCAATTTGTTTGGAGGCGTATGTTTTCTAATCAAAAATAATCCCAACACTATGGACTAAAGTAAATTACTCCCACTTCCTGAATCGTACATATGTTTTTGTATACGATTGATTTGTAGATCAATTTGTTTGTAGGCGTATGTTTTCTAATCAAAAATAATCCCAACACTATGGACTAAAGTAAATTACTCCCACTTCCTGAATCGTACATATGTTTTTGTATACGATTGATTTGTAGATCAATTTGTTTGGAGGCGTATGTTTTCTAATCAAAAATAATCCCAACACTATGGACTAAAGTAAATTACTCCCACTTCCTGAATCGTACATATGTTTTTGTATACGATTGATTTGTTGATCAATTTGTTTGGAGGCGTATGTTTTCTAATCAAAAATAATCCCAACACTATGGACTAAAGTAAATTACTCCCACTTCCTGAATCGTACATATGTTTTTGTATACGATTGATTTGTAGATCAATTTGTTTGTAGGCGTATGTTTTCTAATCAAAAATAATCCCAACACTATGGACTAAAGTAAATTACTCCCACTTCCTGAATCGTACATATGTTTTTGTATACGATTGATTTGTAGATCAATTTGTTTGTAGGCGTATGTTTTCTAATCAAATATAATCCCAACACTATGGACTAAAGTAAATTACTCCCACTTCCTGAATCGTACATATGTTTTTGTATACGATTGATTTGTAGATCAATTTGTTTGGAGGCGTATGTTTTCTAATCAAAAATAATCCCAACACTATGGACTAAAGTAAATTACTCCCACTTCCTGAATCGTACATATGTTTTTGTATACGATTGATTTGTAGATCAATTTGTTTGGAGGCGTATGTTTTCTAATCAAAAATAATCCCAACACTATGGACTAAAGTAAATTACTCCCACTTCCTGAATCGTACATATGTTTTTGTATACGATTGATTTGTTGATCAATTTGTTTGTAGGCGTATGTTTTCTAATCAAAAATAATCCCAACACTATGGACTAAAGTAAATTACTCCCACTTCCTGAATCGTACATATGTTTTTGTATACGATTGATTTGTTGATCAATTTGTTTGTAGGCGTATGTTTTCTAATCAAAAATAATCCCAACACTATGGACTAAAGTAAATTACTCCCACTTCCTGAATCGTACATATGTTTTTGTATACGATTGATTTGTAGATCAATTTGTTTGTAGGCGTATGTTTTCTAATCAAAAATAATCCCAACACTATGGACTAAAGTAAATTACTCCCACTTCCTGAATCGTACATATGTTTTTGTATACGATTGATTTGTTGATCAATTTGTTTGGAGGCGTATGTTTTCTAATCAAAAATAATCACAACACTATGGACTAAAGTAAATTACTCCCACTTCCTGAATCGTACATATGTTTTTGTATACGATTGATTTGTTGATCAATTTGTTTGGAGGCGTATGTTTTCTAATCAAAAATAATCCCAACACTATGGACTAAAGTAAATTACTCCCACTTCCTGAATCGTACATATGTTTTTGTATACGATTGATTTGTAGATCAATTTGTTTGTAGGCGTATGTTTTCTAATCAAAAATAATCCCAACACTATGGACTAAAGTAAATTACTCCCACTTCCTGAATCGTACATATGTTTTTGTATACGATTGATTTGTTGATCAATTTGTTTGGAGGCGTATGTTTTCTAATCAAAAATAATCCCAACACTATGGACTAAAGTAAATTACTCCCACTTCCTGAATCGTACATATGTTTTTGTATACGATTGATTTGTAGATCAATTTGTTTGGAGGCGTATGTTTTCTAATCAAAAATAATCCCAACACTATGGACTAAAGTAAATTACTCCCACTTCCTGAATCGTACATATGTTTTTGTATACGATTGATTTGTTGATCAATTTGTTTGGAGGCGTATGTTTTCTAATCAAAAATAATCCCAACACTATGGACTAAAGTAAATTACTCCCACTTCCTGAATCGTACATATGTTTTTGTATACGATTGATTTGTTGATCAATTTGTTTGGAGGCGTATGTTTTCTAATCAAAAATAATCCCAACACTATGGACTAAAGTAAATTACTCCCACTTCCTGAATCGTACATATGTTTTTGTATACGATTGATTTGTTGATCAATTTGTTTGGAGGCGTATGTTTTCTAATCAAAAATAATCCCAACACTATGGACTAAAGTAAATTACTCCCACTTCCTGAATCGTACATATGTTTTTGTATACGATTGATTTGTAGATCAATTTGTTTGGAGGCGTATGTTTTCTAATCAAAAATAATCCCAACACTATGGACTAAAGTAAATTACTCCCACTTCCTGAATCGTACATATGTTTTTGTATACGATTGATTTGTTGATCAATTTGTTTGGAGGCGTATGTTTTCTAATCAAAAATAATCCCAACACTATGGACTAAAGTAAATTACTCCCACTTCCTGAATCGTACATATGTTTTTGTATACGATTGATTTGTAGATCAATTTGTTTGGAGGCGTATGTTTTCTAATCAAAAATAATCCCAACACTATGGACTAAAGTAAATTACTCCCACTTCCTGAATCGTACATATGTTTTTGTATACGATTGATTTGTTGATCAATTTGTTTGGAGGCGTATGTTTTCTAATCAAAAATAATCCCAACACTATGGACTAAAGTAAATTACTCCCACTTCCTGAATCGTACATATGTTTTTGTATACGATTGATTTGTAGATCAATTTGTTTGGAGGCGTATGTTTTCTAATCAAAAATAATCCCAACACTATGGACTAAAGTAAATTACTCCCACTTCCTGAATCGTACATATGTTTTTGTATACGATTGATTTGTTGATCAATTTGTTTGGAGGCGTATGTTTTCTAATCAAAAATAATCCCAACACTATGGACTAAAGTAAATTACTCCCACTTCCTGAATCGTACATATGTTTTTGTATACGATTGATTTGTTGATCAATTTGTTTGGAGGCGTATGTTTTCTAATCAAAAATAATCCCAACACTATGGACTAAAGTAAATTACTCCCACTTCCTGAATCGTACATATGTATTTGTATACGATTGATTTGTAGATCAATTTGTTTGTAGGCGTATGTTTTCTAATCAAAAATAATCCCAACACTATGGACTAAAGTAAATTACTCCCACTTCCTGAATCGTACATATGTTTTTGTATACGATTGATTTGTTGATCAATTTGTTTGGAGGCGTATGTTTTCTAATCAAAAATAATCCCAACACTATGGACTAAAGTAAATTACTCCCACTTCCTGAATCGTACATATGTTTTTGTCTACGATTGATTTGTTGATCAATTTGTTTGGAGGCGTATGTTTTCTAATCAAAAATAATCCCAACACTATGGACTAAAGTAAATTACTCCCACTTCCTGAATCGTACATATGTTTTTGTATACGATTGATTTGTAGATCAATTTGTTTGTAGGCGTATGTTTTCTAATCAAAAATAATCCCAACACTATGGACTAAAGTAAATTACTCCCACTTCCTGAATCGTACATATGTTTTTGTATACGATTGATTTGTAGATCAATTTGTTTGGAGGCGTATGTTTTCTAATCAAAAATAATCCCAACACTATGGACTAAAGTAAATTACTCCCACTTCCTGAATCGTACATATGTTTTTGTATACGATTGATTTGTTGATCAATTTGTTTGGAGGCGTATGTTTTCTAATCAAAAATAATCCCAACACTATGGACTAAAGTAAATTACTCCCACTTCCTGAATCGTACATATGTTTTTGTATACGATTGATTTGTAGATCAATTTGTTTGTAGGCGTATGTTTTCTAATCAAAAATAATCCCAACACTATGGACTAAAGTAAATTACTCCCACTTCCTGAATCGTACATATGTTTTTGTATACGATTGATTTGTTGATCAATTTGTTTGGAGGCGTATGTTTTCTAATCAAAAATAATCCCAACACTATGGACTAAAGTAAATTACTCCCACTTCCTGAATCGTACATATGTTTTTGTATACGATTGATTTGTAGATCAATTTGTTTGGAGGCGTATGTTTTCTAATCAAAAATAATCCCAACACTATGGACTAAAGTAAATTACTCCCACTTCCTGAATCGTACATATGTTTTTGTATACGATTGATTTGTTGATCAATTTGTTTGGAGGCGTATGTTTTCTAATCAAAAATAATCCCAACACTATGGACTAAAGTAAATTACTCCCACTTCCTGAATCGTACATATGTTTTTGTATACGATTGATTTGTAGATCAATTTGTTTGTAGGCGTATGTTTTCTAATCAAAAATAATCCCAACACTATGGACTAAAGTAAATTACTCCCACTTCCTGAATCGTACATATGTTTTTGTATACGATTGATTTGTAGATCAATTTGTTTGGAGGCGTATGTTTTCTAATCAAAAATAATCCCAACACTATGGACTAAAGTAAATTACTCCCACTTCCTGAATCGTACATATGTTTTTGTATACGATTGATTTGTTGATCAATTTGTTTGGAGGCGTATGTTTTCTAATCAAAAATAATCCCAACACTATGGACTAAAGTAAATTACTCCCACTTCCTGAATCGTACATATGTTTTTGTATACGATTGATTTGTAGATCAATTTGTTTGTAGGCGTATGTTTTCTAATCAAAAATAATCCCAACACTATGGACTAAAGTAAATTACTCCCACTTCCTGAATCGTACATATGTTTTTGTATACGATTGATTTGTAGATCAATTTGTTTGTAGGCGTATGTTTTCTAATCAAATATAATCCCAACACTATGGACTAAAGTAAATTACTCCCACTTCCTGAATCGTACATATGTTTTTGTATACGATTGATTTGTAGATCAATTTGTTTGGAGGCGTATGTTTTCTAATCAAAAATAATCCCAACACTATGGACTAAAGTAAATTACTCCCACTTCCTGAATCGTACATATGTTTTTGTATACGATTGATTTGTAGATCAATTTGTTTGGAGGCGTATGTTTTCTAATCAAAAATAATCCCAACACTATGGACTAAAGTAAATTACTCCCACTTCCTGAATCGTACATATGTTTTTGTATACGATTGATTTGTTGATCAATTTGTTTGTAGGCGTATGTTTTCTAATCAAAAATAATCCCAACACTATGGACTAAAGTAAATTACTCCCACTTCCTGAATCGTACATATGTTTTTGTATACGATTGATTTGTTGATCAATTTGTTTGTAGGCGTATGTTTTCTAATCAAAAATAATCCCAACACTATGGACTAAAGTAAATTACTCCCACTTCCTGAATCGTACATATGTTTTTGTATACGATTGATTTGTTGATCAATTTGTTTGGAGGCGTATGTTTTCTAATCAAAAATAATCCCAACACTATGGACTAAAGTAAATTACTCCCACTTCCTGAATCGTACATATGTTTTTGTATACGATTGATTTGTAGATCAATTTGTTTGGAGGCGTATGTTTTCTAATCAAAAATAATCCCAACACTATGGACTAAAGTAAATTACTCCCACTTCCTGAATCGTACATATGTTTTTGTATACGATTGATTTGTTGATCAATTTGTTTGGAGGCGTATGTTTTCTAATCAAAAATAATCCCAACACTATGGACTAAAGTAAATTACTCCCACTTCCTGAATCGTACATATGTTTTTGTATACGATTGATTTGTAGATCAATTTGTTTGGAGGCGTATGTTTTCTAATCAAAAATAATCCCAACACTATGGACTAAAGTAAATTACTCCCACTTCCTGAATCGTACATATGTTTTTGTATACGATTGGTTTGTTGATCAATTTGTTTGGAGGCGTATGTTTTCTAATCAAAAATAATCCCAACACTATGGACTAAAGTAAATTACTCCCACTTCCTGAATCGTACATATGTTTTTGTATACGATTGATTTGTTGATCAATTTGTTTGGAGGCGTATGTTTTCTAATCAAAAATAATCCCAACACTATGGACTAAAGTAAATTACTCCCACTTCCTGAATCGTACATATGTATTTGTATACGATTGATTTGTAGATCAATTTGTTTGTAGGCGTATGTTTTGTAATCAAAAATAATCCCAACACTATGGACTAAAGTAAATTACTCCCACTTCCTGAATCGTACATATGTTTTTGTATACGATTGATTTGTTGATCAATTTGTTTGGAGGCGTATGTTTTCTAATCAAAAATAATCCCAACACTATGGACTAAAGTAAATTACTCCCACTTCCTGAATCGTACATATGTTTTTGTCTACGATTGATTTGTTGATCAATTTGTTTGGAGGCGTATGTTTTCTAATCAAAAATAATCCCAACACTATGGACTAAAGTAAATTACTCCCACTTCCTGAATCGTACATATGTTTTTGTATACGATTGATTTGTAGATCAATTTGTTTGTAGGCGTATGTTTTCTAATCAAAAATAATCCCAACACTATGGACTAAAGTAAATTACTCCCACTTCCTGAATCGTACATATGTTTTTGTATACGATTGATTTGTTGATCAATTTGTTTGGAGGCGTATGTTTTCTAATCAAAAATAATCCCAACACTATGGACTAAAGTAAATTACTCCCACTTCCTGAATCGTACATATGTTTTTGTATACGATTGATTTGTTGATCAATTTGTTTGGAGGCGTATGTTTTCTAATCAAAAATAATCCCAACACTATGGACTAAAGTAAATTACTCCCACTTCCTGAATCGTACATATGTTTTTGTATACGATTGATTTGTAGATCAATTTGTTTGTAGGCGTATGTTTTCTAATCAAAAATAATCCCAACACTATGGACTAAAGTAAATTACTCCCACTTCCTGAATCGTACATATGTTTTTGTATACGATTGATTTGTTGATCAATTTGTTTGGAGGCGTATGTTTTCTAATCAAAAATAATCCCAACACTATGGACTAAAGTAAATTACTCCCACTTCCTGAATCGTACATATGTTTTTGTATACGATTGATTTGTAGATCAATTTGTTTGGAGGCGTATGTTTTCTAATCAAAAATAATCCCAACACTATGGACTAAAGTAAATTACTCCCACTTCCTGAATCGTACATATGTTTTTGTATACGATTGATTTGTTGATCAATTTGTTTGGAGGCGTATGTTTTCTAATCAAAAATAATCCCAACACTATGGACTAAAGTAAATTACTCCCACTTCCTGAATCGTACATATGTTTTTGTATACGATTGATTTGTAGATCAATTTGTTTGTAGGCGTATGTTTTCTAATCAAAAATAATCCCAACACTATGGACTAAAGTAAATTACTCCCACTTCCTGAATCGTACATATGTTTTTGTATACGATTGATTTGTAGATCAATTTGTTTGGAGGCGTATGTTTTCTAATCAAAAATAATCCCAACACTATGGACTAAAGTAAATTACTCCCACTTCCTGAATCGTACATATGTTTTTGTATACGATTGATTTGTTGATCAATTTGTTTGGAGGCGTATGTTTTCTAATCAAAAATAATCACAACACTATGGACTAAAGTAAATTACTCCACTTCCTGAATCGTACATATGTTTTTGTATACGATTGATTTGTAGATCAATTTGTTTGTAGGCGTATGTTTTCTAATC
>OY744547.1:21663430-21676894 GCA_963556195.1 Sepiola atlantica | reverse complement strand
TATTTTGCAAACAAAAAGATTATAAATTATTGTTTCTATTTAACCCATAGATGGGTCCTTGACAAGTTATACTACTTGGGTCAGAGTGGACCTGGTAGTAGTGGTGACTAAGCGATGACTCATAAAGGATTACATGTAACTTTTGACTACTTTATAGTTAGATAGATATAACACATACTGACCCAACGGGTCACAGTTGCTATAGTATATATCTATTTCTCTCTCTATCTCTATCTCTCTTTATTTCACTCTGAAAATTATTTATCTTTCCCTTAGATAATTACTATCGCTACGTTTTTTTTTATTTTCACTGACGTTCTCTTTCTCTCTCTTTCTCTGCCTGTCTCTCCTTCTCTTTCTCTCTCTCTCTCTCTCTCTCTGCTTTCCTCTATACTCTCTCCCTCTCTGACTGTCTCTACTTCTCCCTCTCCATCTCTTCTTCAGTCTGACTGTCTTTTCACCCTTCTTTGAAGTCTATTAAACTCTCCCTTAACCAATTGATGTTTTTTTTCCGTTTGTATATCTCGTTCATTTAATCTCTCGACGTTGGTTGGTTCATTGCTGGGTTTTTCGGCATATCAACCGTCGTTGGGTCATTTTATGCCGAAACCGTAAATGTATGTTTTTGTATATGATTGGTTTGTAGATTAATTTGTTTGTAGACGTATATTTTGTAAATAAATAATTTGTAAATTATAGTTTCTATCTAGTACATAGATGGGTCAGGTACTACAACTTTGGTCAAAATGGACCTCGGAGTAGTGGTAACTGAGGGGTTACTCAACACCCCCCCCCCCAAACTCCCACATAGGGGCTGCATTACTGGATACACTCCAAGGGCGTGGGAGGAGCTAAAAGTGTAAATTGGGTCAAGAAATAGGGTAAACTGAATAAAAAAAAATAGAACGGGCTAAAATCATAATATTCTTACTTACTTCCTTTTTACACCCACCCGCCTATACGTACATCTTCATCTACACATTCACTATTTAATCTTACACAAATAATCTATCACACACGAAACGTCATATCTAGTACCAACCTCTCTCTTCTCCCACCCTAACCCATTTCTTCACTTTAACCACCTGCCCCAACGGCACCCATATGGTTTTTTGTATACGTTTGGTTTATAGATCAATTTGTTTTGTAGGCGTATATTTTTTTAAACAAATGGTCTGGAAATGGTTTAAACCTAACATCACTACAGAGCTTCTTCATAAAGAATATTTATTTTTTGGTAAGTCGACAAAATAATTTCTTAAACCAGTTCTTAAAATTTCTACATAAAATTATTTCTTATAAAAGGCAGATTGTTTTAATCAAACTCCAAGAATTTTCAAATGTAAAGCTCTGGCCTCATTATTACATATGAATGTAGATGCGAATGGAAAGATGTACGCCTTTAAAATCAATGTGACAATTAATCAGATTGGCAGAAAATCGATAGTATAGTATGGTCTCCTTTGTCCTTCTTAGTGTTGGGACAATTTATCAGAATCGGAATCAGGAAGCGGAAAAGTCGGAAATTTTTGTGGGATCGAAATCGGTATCGAAATCGGAAACATTTCCGATGCCAAAAATGAGTCTTTTAATTGTTTCTTTTCTTGTTTGTTTAAAATAAAAGTTTTTAATTGCTGGTACTAATGATAAAATGACAAATATTTATTGATTTTAAATTACTAGTAACTCTAAAATCTATATATCACCCCTCACAAGTGTATGTTTATAGTTGCGAAAATATATGCACATATTACATGGGTGTGTAAGGTGATCCGAAAATTTTAAAACAACAACACAAACAACTCTATAGCTAAATATTTAGAGATTTAAAAAGAATAAGAATTAGAATCGGTAATTGTATCAGAATCGGTAATTTAAAACGGAATCGGTAATTTTATCGGAATTAGGAAAAATATTAGAATCGTCCCATCACTAGTCCTTACCTATAGAAAGTGCTGCTTCAATTAAAATAGAATTTAAAAAAGAAAACTTTTGAAAAATAAGGATTATAAAGTGCGATTGGTTTATAGATTAATTTGTTTTGTAATCGTATATTTTCTAAAAATATATTCCCAACCTCGCGGACTAAATTAATCGTTTTCTAAACAAATAGTCATGCGAACGATAGTTTCTATTTAATCTATAGATGGGACTTCGGCAGGTGACTTTATGGCTCGGAGCAAACTGGGAGTAGCGGTAACTAAAGGAGTGACTACAGATTCCCCAAAGCTCTCAAATTGGTGGCCTCACCCCTGGGTGTAGTCTTTCCCCCATACACAGGACGGTTGGCGAGGGCTTAAGTAGCTGACATGGTTATGAAATAGGATAAACAGAAAAAGAATGTAGAAAGGGACATTCAACCTGGACACATTGAGCCAGTTTCCTCCGAAAGAGGAAGTTTCTAAGTAATATTAAATTCACAAATTGTTCCCATTCGCATGTATTCCATGGTCACGGGAGATGGTGGTGTTAGTTTTTTTGCAGGGGAGGGGGGTGTTACCGTTCTCCCACATCCAGGACAAGGCTCAAGATCGTCGGTTGGACGAATAGCACTACTACGCGAGGATTGAAAATAACCGGTGGAATGGGCAGAATATTTATTAAGAAAAATTACTTATCCAAGAAGAAGGCTCAACAAGTATTTGTTTACATTAGACTTGATGACAACCATGTTATAGTAGGCTGGGAAGCAGCTTTGTGGTATTTGTTCGACAAATGGGACGCTCTAAGAAAGAAACTCTGTTCATGGAAGTTCCGTTTGGTCTTTGGTACAGAGGAAGAAAAGGGAAAGTTGTCACTTTAGTTATAGCCAGGTGGGTTCTTGCTGTGAATGTCGTGAAGGGGGGGGCGAATGATTAGAGCACAGTCGAGCAACTACCATAAACCCTGGTGCAGTGAATGGAAGGGATCATTCCCCACTAGATTGTGAAGTCCGTTTTGTACTCTGCCGAGGCAAGGAACAATCCTCTGTGTATTTATTGAGTTTCAAAATCTTGGAGTTTTCATTCACTGCTTTCATACTCCGTTCCGTGCTCCAGAAGAGGATATTTCAGTTAATCGTTTTTTTTTTAGTTTCATCGCCTTTGAAGCAGGAACCAGGTATTGAACCTACGACCCTAGGTGAAATACACTGGGGGTATCTTTCTAACTTGTTTTATTCGTTATGCGAGTTTCGTTTTTTAAAATATAATTTGTTTTCTTTATTTCTATATTTCTTTTTTCTTTCTTTCTTTCTTTCTTTTTTCTTTTTTCTTTCTTTCTTTCTTTCGAGACTTAATGTATTCTCTTTTTTATTTGCTTTTTCATTTCCTATTTCCCTTTTTCTTTCTTTCTTTTTTTCTTTCTTTCTTTCTTTCTTTTTTCTTTCTATCTTTCTTTTTTCTTTTTTTCTTTCTTTCGAGACTTAATGTATTCTTTTTTTCATTTGCTTTCTTTATTTTCTATTTCCCCCTTTCTTTCTTTCTCTCTTTCTTTTTTTTTTCATTTGTTTTCTTTTATTTCCTTTTCCTCTCTTTTTTCTTTCTTTCTTTTTTCTTTCTTTTTTCCTGTATTTCTTTCTTTCTTTCTTTCTTTCGAGACTTAATGTATTTTTCTTTTTCATTTGTTTTCTTTTATTTCCTATTTTATTCTTTCTTTGTTTCTTCCTTTCTTTTTTCTTTCTTCTGAGACCTAATGTATTCCTTTATTTTATTTGCGTTCTTTATTTTCTATTTCCCTCTTTCTTTCTTTCTTTCTATTTTTTTCTTTCTTTTTTTCTTTCTTATTTCGAGACTTTACGTATTCTCTTTTTCATGTGCTTTCTTTATTTCCTATTTTACTCTTTCTTTTTTCTTTCTTTCTTTTTTTTTTTTTTTTTTTTCTTTCTTTCTTTCATGCTTTCTTTCTTTTTTCTTTCTTTCTTCCGAGATTTAATGTATTCTCTTTTTCATGTGCTTTCTTTATTTCCTATTTTACTCTTTCTTTCTTTTTTTTTCTTTCTTTCATTTTTCTTTCTTTCTTTTTTCTTTCTTTTTTTCTTTCTTTCTTTTTTCTTTCTTTCTTTCCTCCGAGACTTAATGTATTCTCTTTTTCATTTGCTTTCTTTATTTCCTATTTTACTCTTTCTTTCTTTTTTTTTCTTTCTTTCTTTCATTTTTCTTTCTTTTTTCTTTCTTTTTTTCTTTCTTTCTTTTTTCTTTCTTTCTTTCCTCCGAGACTTAATGTATTCTCTTTTTCATTTGCTTTCTTTATTTCCTATTTTACTCTTTCTTTCTTTTTTTTTCTTTCTTTCTTTCATTTTTCTTTCTTTCTTTTTTCTTTCTTTCTTTTTTTCTTTCTTTCTTTTTTCTTTCTTTCTTTCTTCCGAGACTTAATGTATTCTCTTTTTCATTTGCTTTCTTTATTTCCTATTTTACTCTTTCTTTCTTTTTTCTTTCTTTCTTTTTTCTTTCTTTCTTTCTTTTTTTTCTTTCTTTCTTTCTTTCTATCTTTCTTTTTTTCTTTTTTTTTCTCTCTTTCGAGATTTAATGTATTCTTTCTTTTTCATTTTTCTTCCTCAGCATCAGTATTTTTCTGTTTCTTTGTTTTTATCTTTCAGTTTTTACTTTCGTTCTCAACTTTTTTAATATTCCTTTCTTACAATTTCCTTTCTTCCTTCCATCAATTTTTATTCTTCTAAACCTGAAGTATTTTTATTCTCTTTATTTCTTTTGTAGATATCAACATTTTATTTTGAATCTAACACAATTTTCTTTAATATTTCTTATTTTTTGTAAACTTGTTTTTTTTATCCATTTAAACCGTCACATGTATTTCGTTTCATCTCTCTTTTCTGTATTTCGTGTTTTGTATAAAGCTAGCGATTTCATTC
The DNA here is from genome assembly GCA_963556195.1 of Sepiola atlantica. NCBI lineage: Eukaryota > Metazoa > Mollusca > Cephalopoda > Sepiida > Sepiolidae > Sepiola > Sepiola atlantica. The sequence goes on along the minus strand of OY744547.1, from coordinate 21,672,045 downwards.
TTACTATTTTGTTTTATTTTCATTTTTCCCGTTTTCTTTCGTTCCATGTTTCTTTTCTGGCTTTTATTTATTTTTATTTTATTTATTTCGTTTATTCTTTTTTATTTCTTCTTTACTTTTTCATGCTTTTAATTCTTTTCCTTTTTTCTTTGTTTTTTTTTCTTCTTAAATTCTCACTTTCATTAATTGCGTTCTTTCTTTTCCCTTTTTCATTTTGTCATAATTTACCCATTTCTTTTTTCCTGCTTATTTGTCTACTTTTTTCTTTCTTTCCCTCCACATATTTCTTTTCTTTCTGTTTTTCTGTAATTTTTCACGTCTTTTTTCTTTTATTGTTATTTCTTGTTTTTCTTTCTGTTTTTCTTTCTCTCACCTGAAATATTTATTTCATCTATTTACTTTTGCTTTCTCTTTTCTTTCTTTTTTTCTTTCTTTCTTTCTTACATATTTTACCTCTCTTTCTTTATTTTTCCTTTCTTTCTTCTTTTCTTTCTTTTAACTATTTTATTCATTTTCCAATCCCAAGTTACCTTTATCATTTCTCTTTCATTTATTGCATGGGTCTCTTTCTCTCTCTCTCAATTTCTGTCAATCTCTCCTCTTTTGTTCTCTTATTTCCATTTCTCTTTCTCTTTCTTTCTCTCTGTGGCCTTTTCACTCTCTCTCTTTTCCCTCTTTCTTTTTCTCCCTTTCCCTTTTCCACTCTCATCTCTCTCATTTTATCCCTATTTCCCCCCCCTCTCACAGCATTCTCTCTTGCTCACTCTTCTCCTCTTCCTCTATCTCTTTCCTTCTCTTTTTCTCTCTTTCCCCTTTTCTTTCTGTCTCCTTCCTCCTTTCTACCTGTCTTTCTGTCTCTCCCCTTTCCCTCTTTCTCTTTCCCTATCATTCTTCTTCTTCTTCTTCTTCTTCTTCTTCTTCTTCTCTCTGTGTCACACTCTCTCTTTCTCTCTCCCCTCTCTTTTTCTCTCTCTTTCCTCTTTCTCTATCCTTCTTCTTCTTCTTCTTCTCTCTTTCTCTCTCTGTCACACGCTCTCTTTCCCTCTCCCCTCTCTTTCTCTCTCTATTTCCCTTTTCTCTATTTCTTCCTCTCCCTCTCTTTCTCTTCCCCTTTATATCTCTTTCTATTTCCTTCTCTTTCTCCCTCTACAAATTTCTCTCTCCCTTTCTCTCTTTCACACACGTTTTAACAATGGATGACGCCAACCTCTCACGCGTCCATCTTTCCTTACTTCCACTCCCTCTTTTCGCCCTCACGCACTACCACTCCCCGCTTTCTCTTTCCCCTCCTTTCATTCTCTTTACCCTTTTCCCTTTCGCTCTATTTCTCCCCTCTCTTTGGCTTTCTCTCTTTCACTCTCCCTTTACCGCTTTCAACATCTATTTCTCTCCCCCTCTCTTTCTCTCTCTCTCTCTGTTTCTCATCTCTCCTTCATTCTCTCTTTTTCTGTTTCTCTTTCCCTCTCTTTTTTCTCTCTCTCCCTCTCCCTTTCTTTTTCTTTCACACACGTTTACACAATGGATGACGATCTACAAATAATCATTTTTTCCACCCCCTCACGCCTCCACCTTTCCTTCCTCCTACTTCCTCTTTTCGCCTTCACATCACTACCACTTCAATATCTCCAAGTCTTAAAAAAATTGCTTTGTTTCTTTTTCACAGATGATGGAGAAGGAGACTGCTTGTTTGAATCCCTCAGCAAACACATGAATGACAGGCAACATTCGCCTCGCCCCGCCATGGACACCTTCTGAGAGCAAATCTCCAGAATCTCTATTGTCCGAGGACACTTTCGGCTAATTATCCGTCTCTCTCACTCTACTCCCCCCTCTCTCTCTCTCTCTTTTTATCTCTCTCTTCCCCCCTCGCATTTCTATTTGTTGTCACCATTCATAACGTCTGACAAGGGAGATAACCCATTGGCCACGTAAATCTCCGACTTCTGCAGAAACCCCAGCTATACTACAAGATAATCAACCATGGCAATATTTCCTGCGTTCTCCGACGAAACTACGAACTCCACTTTTATTTATATTCATGGTTATTTGTGCTCGCGACTACCGTCCAATAGATCTTATCCCAATACGGATCCAGGGGTCACCAGATAACAATCTAATCAACGTGGGGAGCTAAAGACGGAAAGAAGGACTGGGCTGTTTTGTTTCAGTTTTTTTTTCATCTATTCCAACTAATTTCTTTTATGCGTGCAGTGTCTTGTATTTGTCGGCTTAAAAAAAAAACGGAATTACCAACAAAAAAAAAAAATGTCGTTAAACGCTAGATGGAATTTGTTCCTGAAATGACAAAAAATTATGATCATTTTTATTTATTTACTCCTCCACTCCAAGCCTAGTGGGAACTTAATAGGAGACCCCTAGAGGGATTGTTTCAGCAGCGCCCTGGAGGCCTTCTTCGTTTTATTTGATACCATTTTACTTAAAATATTGGCAGAAAATTTCTATGCTTATAAACTTGAATCACTCTAATAGCTCCTTTGCTCTGACCGCTTGCCTTTGGAATTCACTCCCTTCTCCCTGTTTCCCCGACCGTATCAACGTGCAGAAATTTAAAGTAATGTGAACAAGAATCTTGTTGCCAAACTCCCCATCAAGGTTGAATCCTCCCCTAAAGTCAAACCTTTCCTCACCGTGGTACGAGCGGCGGCAACGTGTTAGTGTCAGAGATACCAGGCTAATAGGGCTCGGGTGAGGATCAAGGAGGAGTGGGCATCAGGATCCGTTAGGGTTAGGGTTAGAATCAAGGAGGAGTGGGCATCAGGATCCGTCGTTCTCTTGTCGTCTCTTCCTCTGTGTGTGGCAAACAAAGATGTGTCAGGTGCGGAACTGCAAATAAATGCGGTGAAAGTAGTAATAATGTCAAACCTTCCCCGACTTCGCATGTAACTGCTGAGCCTTGCTGTTGTCGGTATCAGGGTAAAACCTGTAATCGTCTAAGTTAATGAATAGCTGCGAACAACAAGGAAGACTTCATGCAGACCAGAGACACGATCTTGCTGAGCACTATCCATAAACCCAACTAGCTTAACAACAACAAAAACAACAACAACAACAACTCAAGTTGCTCCCTAAAAAATATGGCCCATATCACAGTAGCCGCGTACGCTTCACTAACAATATGCTGTGGAGTTTGTGGACGCTTGGGAAGCTCTTCTTCATTCTAGTCTATCGTACAAATAATTTATTTTAGTTTGCCTATTTATTTGTGGCGTATTTGAATTAAAAATAATATTTAATAGAAGATAATTATTGGTCGTGAGTTAAGTAATTAGGGGTCCGATACCTTATTTCTTGAAAATAAAAAGATGTCTGGACCCTTATTACGTAACCTACAATCAATATTAACGGTAACTTAAAATGCTTTTATATTTTATTAAATACTATTTTTAACGCAAATACGTCACAAATGAGTAGGTAAACCAAATAAATTGTTTTTGACTAATTTCCTAACTGTATGTCTTTTAAAATAATTTATGTCGCCAATAGTAATGTTTGCTAGGGGGCCATTATCATAAATTTAGGGTGTGCCCATGAGCTCTGAAAACGATGGCACTGTCCTCGACGAACGATAAATTGCACTTTTATTCATATTCATTGTTACTTCTGCGACCCCTCCCCACAGGGCCGAATGAATAGATCCTACCCCCCCCCCCCCCATATGGATCCTGGAGTCGTCAGATACAAATCTAATCAACGCGGGGTAAGAAAAGAGAAGGGCTTGGTTTTTATTTCATTTTTGTCCCAGCTAATTTCTTTCATGTTTACATTGTCTAGTGTTTGTCGGCCTTTAAAAAAAATGAATTGAAAGAACAGAAGAAATAATAATAATAAAAATAGTCGTAAAACGCTGGATGGAATTCCTTTCTGAAATGACAAAATATTTATGATCATTTTTTTTATGGATTTATTTTTCTATATTTCCATGGATACCTTTTCTCCTCCCGGACCCTTTTCGAAAAACCAGGAATAATTTATAAAAAAGAAAAAGTTAAATATTCCTTTACAACTGACCAATTATTTTATTTTATTTTTTAAAAAAAGCAAGAACCCCCCCCCCCCCCACGGGAAATATTAACGCAGGAATCCATTTTATGTAAAAATAAGAAAAGGATCACATCACTTACACGGAAGAATATTTATCTGTTCCAAGAATTTGAAGCATTCGTTTCCGAACGGAATAAATGGACGAATAATGGGATTCTGGAACAATCGTTGGCTAACTTGTCTCAGAACGACACATACAATAATAGTCAGTGCTGTATTAACGCGTGGCGGGCACCCTAGATTTATTGGAACTTCATGTCTGTTCTTATATTCTTTTAGGACTAGTTTGCTACATTCACTTATTATATGATTTACTGTTTCGTCTTTTTGTCCACACACTCTGCATATATTCTTTTCCTATGTTTTATCTATTTGAGCTTTAATGTAGTTTGTCATAATCACACTGTTCTGTGCAGCCATGAGTAAAGATTCCGTTTCTCTGTTCAAGTGTCCTTTCCTTAGCCATGCCCAGCTATTTTCGTTTGTTTCTTCTCTTGCCAGTCTTCTGAAGCGTCCATGTAATTGTTTTTCTTCACACTTTTCTTTTCTTGTTGTTTTCTTTCTGGTTTCGGTGCTTCCCGAGTTGCTCGTTGGAACGGTGTATCTTGCTGCGGTGATCAGCCTTTCTGTGTTCTGCATTTCTCCATCTCTTTAATTTTGTCTTCCACACAATCTTCTATACTTACCAGTCCTCTTCCCTCTTTGTTTCTTTTTATGTAGTCTGTCCGTATTGTCTTTTGAGTGTAGTGCGTTGTGCATGGTCATTCATTTTCCAGTCCTCTGGTCAAGGTGCCTGAGTTCTTCATTAGTCCAGCCTATGAATGGTCCAGAGTATCTTGTTAGTGATACTGCCTAGGTGTTTATTATTATTATTATTATTAATTATTATTAACTCACTAGGAGTTATCACACTGGTCATCGTCAGTGATCGCCCACTGCCAACAACCTGTGGTATTCCCTGGAGTCTGAGTGACAACAAGTCTCCTCAGACTTCCAGTATGCTCCACTTCTTTTCGTTCATCACCGCTGATGACCTTGCGGTATCGCAACAGCCACCTACCATCGATTTCCCGCTAAAGGCCATTGGTCCCCTCTGGGGCCCGAGTGGCAACAAGCCTCCCCAATTATTATTATTATTATTATTATTATTATTATTATTATTATTATTATTATTGTTGTTTATTGTTGTTGTTGTTGTTGTTATTATTATTGTTGTTGTTGTTGTTGCTGTTGTTGTTGTTTTTGTTGGTGCTGCTGTTGTTATTATTATTATTATTATTATTATTTTCTCTACTTTCCTGCCGGTAATGGCGTTGTAAGACTCTAGCACGATGAGTTGGAGTGGTCCTGGGAGTAATGTTAAGGGGTAACTCCACACTCCTTAAAGCTCCCAAATGTAGGCCTCGTAATCGGATGTAGTTTAAGATCAGTACCAGTTTGGGAATAACAGAGTTTGAGTAGTTACTGTGGTTGGGAAGTAAGGTAGGCAGACGAAGAAGCAGACAATAACAAAGATAGATTCCGAGATGTTGAGGTGGGTGTAGGAGCGAGCACCTTGTCCGAGGCGATTTAGTGTCGCCCGCAGGACCATATTCATAACCGGATCAATACGATAATAAAACACACGCACAAAACATTAGACAAACATTAATAATGGAACTCGTTTGATGGAAAGAAGAAAGAAGAGGAAAAAGAAAAAGAAAACGAGGAGGGAGAAGAAGAGGACGAGGGGGGAGACAGAAGAGGGGGAAGGATGGCATCTGTTACACTGAATCATCCAATGGATCTCTGTTTCCTCCTTCTCTATACAAATGGGCAACGTGAGTTGGGAACGGGAGGAACGGGAGGATAATGGTGTCTCACTTTGGAACAATCGTTGGCTATGTTAACTCTTAACTTTCGATGGCACTTTCAAAAATGGCGTATCAATTTTAATATGCGAGGCAGGTCTCTACCTGTTTGTATCTTTTTAGCCATTAGATATAGGAATGTGAAATTTAGTAGGCATAATCTATGCAAATTATTCAGATGAAATTATATATATATATGATATATATATAAAGAACAAATATATATATATATATATATATATATATATATATATATATATATATATATATATATGTATAAGTTTCGAAAGGAGCCGTAGCGCAACGAAACATAGACGTTAGAATTCAAAATATGCGGTGCGTTTATAAAGTAGAATAAATGTTTGCGTTTTCCCCTTCATAAACGAACCGCATATTTTGAATTCTAACGTCTATGTTTCGTTCGATAAAGAACAAAACCATTATTTTCACGCCATAGACGCACAACATACTTTAAATTCTATCGTCACGTATTTTCAAATATTGACTTCTATGTTTTTCTTCAAATTATGCATCTTGAGAAAGTTTTGAAATAAAGACGAAACGTTGATGATTATATAAACAATTTTCGGTCTTTTCTTTTACCACTTTCCATTACGTTGGATTATTATTTCCATACTTCTCGAATTACTGCAAAACTGAGAGTGCACTATATTCTAGTCTTGGTGCTATGTTTAAACTTCAAAGTGTCTATACTCTGTGCTGATGAAGAGACTAGATATCAATAAAAGTATATACTGTCTCAGAAATGATCGTACACAAAATATGTTTATGTTGAATTCTTGGAACGTATGTAAATGAATATCTCATACATTTGTTTACCTCAGAACTATAATATACTAGACCACCCGTGACCCGTTGGGTCAGTTTGTTATATTAGCTATGGAATTCATGTATGAGCGTGACACTTGTGGCATAAATAAAATAGTTTTTTTTTACATAACAGAAGCATTTCTATGAAAGTATATTAAAATGAAAAAAGAATATAGATTTCTATGAGTCGTTCTGTTTATTATAATTGTTTTTTTTTTTTAAATTACAGTTACTGAATTATAAGTGGTTGGTTAGGGCGATTTGAGAAAGGAAGGGGGTACAGCCGTGGCCACCGAGAGACAGCAGGCTTTCTCGCGTACGTAACGAAAACAGACGGAGTAGGAGTGGTGAAATCTATGAGAGGGAAAGTGGGAGGTGGTTTCGTTCACCGACCGCTCGTATGGCTGATATTAATAATGAGTGTTGTTTTTTTGTTTGTTTGTTTTTGTTTTTTGAAAGGGAGGTGTTTTTTGAAACTGCGACAGACTTTACGAAGTCTTCCCGTTGAATGTTTTTAGCCGTGAAGAAAACAAAAAAACTATTTGATGAAATTAAATGAAATTGTTTATATTAAAAGACTAAAACAAACATTGCTAAAACTCTCAGTATTATAAGGTCAGGATCAAGGACAATGAAGCAGTCCTGGGAAAAGAGTGGCGCCCTCCCCTACATCTTGGGTTAGTTGATAATGTAAAGAGATCCTCTACTGTAATCGGGCAATTTAGCCTTTTATAAAGTCTGAAATTAGCGACCACCTCACCTAAAATAAGCGAACGCCATTTTTGTTTGACGAATTTGACAATATAACTAAATAAATATTTGAAATATAAAAATTAATTTCTCAGATGTTAACCATACAATATCATTGCCCTTGTCTTATTTTTACGTCTCTATTTGGTACTTTGTTACATGGGGACCCGGGCTAACTTTGACCCTGACCCTAACTTTAACCCTAACCCCCAATGACCCTGAACTTTATAGGTAACCCTACCCCCCTCCCTAACCCTAACGACGGGGTCAAAGTTAGCGCGGGTCCCAATCTAACGAAGCACCATCTATTTGTTAGTAAGTTACGCTTGTTTTATTATGAGCACCCCCCCGGATAAGAGTGAAATATTTTGAAAAAATTAATAATTTGCCTTCCAATAACGCGTGTACGATGGACACTCTACTAAAAAGGGTTGATATACCGTAAAAACTGGTAGGCTTCCGATAGTAAACGAAATTATACTTGTTACTTTTTTTTTCGATTAGATTTTCTTTTTTATTTTGCTTTGAATCACGACTTTCCTCACTTTCGTTTTTGTTAAATATTTTTTTTTTTACTTTTTGCGATTTATTTATTTGTTTTTATTGCGTTTTCACTTTTCAATTACGTTTATTCTCTCTCTCTCTCTCTCTCTTTCTTTATCTTCTCCCTCTATCTCTCTCTTACGAACACAAACTTTCTCTTTCTTTCGTACGCGCTCTCTGTGTTTCACTGAAAAAAAAAAGGAATTCCACAGTGTTTTCTACATCAATTTGTATAATTTACTGTTAATAAAATTATCCGGTGGCTAGAAATATGCACATATCTTACTCACCAAAATTTTGCGTGACGGGATGGAAGTATATATATTTATTATATTACTCGGTTGTCGGGTTAAAAGCTGTCTCTTCAGCAATCACTATCGGTCGCGACTCCCCTCCCCCGTTGTCAGGGGCAAAGTAAATACTAAATCTTATTAAATGAGAGTGTCAGATCGTGACACAAAATAAGAAACTTAACTTCTCAGATTTTAACTATACAATATCATTGTCATTGTCTTATTTTTTACTATCTCTATTTGGTAGTTTGTTACATTGGGACCTGGGCTAACTTTGGCCCTGACC
>OY744547.1:21650930-21658430 GCA_963556195.1 Sepiola atlantica | reverse complement strand
CAAAAAATTTGAGTGCAGTGTCAATTTTTTAATCTGTGGTTTAAATGGTGAGTGAGTCGTAACAGGGTAACAATTAACAGTTACAGTCTAAATTTAATTAGATATATAAGGGAAACTTGCAAGGGGTTTCCTAGTAGTATGAACATATGATTTGGGGGGGGGGGGTGAAATTGTTCAAAGATAAGATAAGTTGAACAAAGAGAGAATGGGCCGATAGAAAGTGGCTCGCGAGTGTTTAGAGGGATTAGGATTATTCAAGAATAGGCTAAAATAAGTAGTTATGTAACTAGCTCAAATCAATCAAAATATTTAAAAAGATTACACAAAGGGGGTTATGGAGGCTATTAAGGAATTGGAGCAAAAGTGTTAGTAACAGTTTATATAATATAAGTGTTATGGGCCAGGGTTAGATTGAAAAATTAAGCAGACCTGCGTTTTGAAGCTAGTGAGTTAGAGAGCTGATGAGAATTATAGGGGGGTATTAATGGACCTAATTGGAGGGGAATTCAAATGTCGTAGTTAAAATGATGACAAAAAGAAGTTACAGGGGAATCTGTTGCAAATAGGGAGAGTCTAAATATAAGGACGATATAGTGGAAGTGTAGGGGATAATAAGGGGGGGGGGAAAGAGAGGCCAAGAATGAGTTTGTAGGTGGGATTACGGACAGGAGAAACAATGAGATAAATATAAGGGGTTAGGAGTGGAGCTGAAGCAAAAGGATAAAAAGGAGCTATATTGCAGGAGAGGTATATAAGTTTAGATATTAGGTATGTTAATGATCGGTGGAAAGTTGGAGGAGTAATGTTAGTTCAATCTACTGATAGTTTTCCGGGTGAATGTGGTTATTAGGTGTAATGGTGATGAAGAATTTATTGGGAGGGTTAATTAGTGAGATTAGGTGCGTTAAGAATGGAAGTTACAAGGTTCCCCAGGGATATAGTTTAGAGATTTGTCAGATGTTAAAGAATGGGGGGAGTTATTGGTTGGGAGGAGGAGGAGTGTCAGAGGGAGTGATGAAATTAATGTATTTAAATTTTCGTTTGTGTCTGCAATTTGAAATAAGTTCATTTTTGGAGTTAATGACATTTAAGTTCTTGTGTGCTGTAGCTATCATATAAGTTTCCAAGGTACATAGTTGGCAGAATGCAGAACCAGGAGTATATGAGTTTGACTTTTTTAATATAGACCAACTTAGGGAGTAGGGGGTATTTTTGATGTGAAAGCTTTTTATTAGGTTGGAAAGAGAGGTGCTAGTGGTACCATTACTATTGTGTTTAAAAGAGTAGATATGGTTAGAGATTCGAGTCTTTATGGGGAAAGCACTGGCACCAATATAGGTATGAATTTTATGGGGGGTTATTGTTGTATTATTTGAGTTGTTTGTATTATTAGGGGTGCTTACGGTTTGTATGCTCGGATTCAAGTCAACGTTTAAGTTAGGGTTATTAGTTGGGGACGGTAGGGTGTCTTGGGGGATGAGATCGGATCCATTATTAGTTAGTGGTAGTTGTTGGTCAGTGTGGAGAGTATTATTTAGTGGAGGGGGTTGTTGATGGGGATTGTTGAGGGGGAAAGTGGAAGATTGTGTGTTGGCATTATTTTGCATATTGGTATTAATTTGTGTAGTGGTGTATTGTTTAACAGTACAGGAATATATGACGTTACTTTGTATGCAATCACCGTTTAATGGGCATTCTCTGGATTTTTGGCAGTTACAGTTATTAGTGGGGTGTATGGTAGGTGCTGTTTGTTGGGCAGATTTAATTTTTTTGTTGTTAGATGTGATGATGGTTTGTGCTATATTGGGCATTGTGGAGTAAGAAATTTTAATAGAGTTCTTGTTTAAAATAGTGCTGTATTTATGTGGGTGCTTGAACGAGTTATCTAAAATTTTGAAAAATTCCCTAGCTATGTTAGTTTTTACATTGCAATTATAGGGTGGATTAAACCAAATATTATCTTTTCTTCTAGTTTTTTTATTTTTATTTTCACTGTGTTCTTGGGGGTTAGCTGTTTTAACCATATTAATAGTTTTAGTATGTCCATTTGCATATTTCTTAGGTTTCTTGGGTATTGTGGTGCTAGTTCTTTGTCTATCTTGTGTAGCCATTTTGTAGGTGACGACATTTAAAGGTTTATTCCCCTGGAGGGGGGGATTATTTTCATATTTAATTTTATCAGTGTGTCCCGAGTTAAGAAGTGCGTTATTATAGAAACTAGAATTTTGATCGAAGATAGGTTTATTAGCTGAAAGTTTCGAAATTCTATTTGAGATTGAAGGGACTATTGAGTTAATGATGGATTTAGGGTGGTTAGAGTGCTTATGTACGTAAAATAAGGTTAGATTAGGTTTGTGGTAAGGGCTAAATGATTCGGAGTTAAGGTCTAGTGTTAGGTCAAGGAAATTAGATATTCTTTTCTCGGGTTCTATGGTTATGGTTAATCCGAAGTTTTTAAAGAACTTGTGTAGGTTTTTTTTGGTGTTGTTGTATTGTCTGGGTCTCTCCCTAGAGATAAAGAGCGCATCGTCTCTGTAGAGTCCACCGTGTAAGTGTCCGAATTCAAGCTTTAATTGTCTCAATAAATATAATCCTACTAGGTCAGTAACTTGGGCAGAGTCTGAAGCTCCCATGGTAATATCAAAGTTGTTGGGGCTATCTTTCCTAATCCAAAATTTATTGTCAAATTCTAAAAGGGATCTCCTGGCTAAAATTATTAGATTTTTTTCAGAGTCTGTGATATCTGAATTATTCTTAGCGAAAATAAGAGCTTTGTTAAGTAGGATAGGAGAGATAGACTGATAATAATTGTCAATGTCGAAAGTGATGAAGTTCAAGTTAGAATTAGATTTATCTTTAAGGTTTAAGAACCAGTTGGAAACCTCTCCAGATGATTGCCAAAGGGAGTATGTAATTTTAGCTTTTAATGTAGGAATGATTCTATCTAGGATATTTTTGCTTATAATGCCTATGTCCGATTTGGAAGGGCAGATTAGTCTAATGGAGGGGTTTTCATGAAAATTTATTTTGTGGTCTTTTAAAGTACATCTGGGTGTAGCAGGAGTGAAGATTTCAGCGTAATTCAGGATGTTAAAAGAAGTTAACAAGGATTTAGCTTCATTGTTGATGCTATTTAAAATGTTGTCAGAAGAGGTTTTATATGATTTGTTCAATTCTTTGTAGATTAAATCTTTGTAATCAGAATATTTCAATTTGTAGTAGTTTTTAGTTTTATCTGCTGGGACTATAATATCAGGGAGCTTTTTGATCTTGTTAGTGAAATTGTTAATTTTTTTGATGAACGGGTTATGATGTTTATTGTGCTTTTTGAATTTTATGTGTTTAATTAAGTTGAATAAATCATTTTCAAAGTTATTGAGAAGATCATTTTGCTTGGGGAAAGGAGATGTTTTTAGGCCGTACCTGGATGCAGTTAGACGTCCCAATCTTTTTATTTCCCTGGAGGAGTTCATGGGGAGTGTAAATCCTTTGAGTTCTGGAGAAGAAATGGTATTTCCGTCATTTTTCCGGTTTTTATTTTTTGAGTTTAGGTCATGATGGAAGGCTCTCCATCTTACGTTTGTAATGAACTTTTTCATGGATTGTATGAGTTTGCGAATGTAGGCTTCATTTGAAGGGATCGGAATGTTTTTTGCTGAGAGTGGAAGAAATTCCTTGCTGAACATTTCACAAAGTAGGAGAAATAAGCTCAACTTGGTAGGAGCTTTAAGTAGGATCAAAATAAACCAAAGTGAAAACTTTTAGTAGATGGAACCTATTGTGAAAAGGATAAGCTCAATATACGAGATAGAGCAATAGTAGAGATAGAAGAAAAAAGAGTGATAAATATGCGACGATTGTCCAAATTTATTTCAAATTTCAATTGTTCAATGCAAGGTTGTCAGTAATAAACTAGTGTTTATTTTCCATTCCTTAAGCCAAGGCTTTTCAAAGATCGAAATCTTATCATCAGAGGAGAAATACAGATGGATAAGTTGGCTTTCGAAAAAACCAAAGTTCAAATATTTGAAAAATATTTTAGCCTGAAGATTCCCCACGTGGATGAAACGTAGGAGCCTCCGTGTCGCTTAATTGCCATAACTATATTTTCGTAGCTTACGAATATATATATATATATATATATATATATATATATATATATATATATATATATATATATATATATATATATATACAGAACAAGCAATTAATATGATCAGATTCGTACAAAATAATCTTGCTTGGAGTTAACTCCGAGACGTAATTATCTCCCCTTGAACTCGGTCTCTAAAAACAATAAAACAACATGGCCACCTATTAACCGACATGTTTTTTAACCATATGATTTTGGGCCTCCGTAAAGATGCTGCTTACTTAGTTTGTTTCTTTTGCTTACTTCCAACAAATTTTTGTATGTTATTGCCGAACTTTAGGACGTTTCTTTTAAATTCGATTTTTTTATGAGAGGGAAATGCTACATTTTTAGTGCGACTGCGTTTTTTGAGAATATGTTCTCTATTTTATCGACGTATTTAATGAATTGTTTCTCAAATAATTCGTAAAACTCTATGTTTTTGTTGCAGTTTTCTTACGTGGGACACCTGGTTTAAATATTATTTCAATATTATTTCAATTCTGTACTCTTAATCATTGCTTTCACCGGCATTTTCTCATATGATTCAAACCAAAACAGAATCTGATTAAAGTGAAATGTTTGCCATCTTTCCTTCCTCATTTCGTGAAGTATTTCAGTAACACTTCCATGTGTTCAATAATAACCGCGCCTAAATTTTTGAAACGCTTGTAAATCTTACATATTCAAATTATTAAGTATTCTGGATTTTTTGTCCGGTAATGCAATGAATAACAATATTACCAGCTCTTAAGTCCAGACGAGCTTCAGGAGATTTGAAACACCGTCTATTTGATAAAGAGATCTTACCTCGAAATATATTATGGAACAGGGTTACACACATTAGATCACTGTGTAGAGGTTGCGACTAAATTATAATATTTACTAAGAGAAAAGAACCTGTTGTGTGTGGCTGTAATTTGTCTGATGTAGGCGTCTATCGCTGAAATCTCAAAGATTAAAATTGAAAAATAAATTGCATTGTATGACTTCTAACGGCTTTATTTTAATATTTGAAATTCAAATGTCAACAATGCTTCAAAAAGGAACGATCATCATTTTCTTTGCAACACGTTCTTAGCTAAAAATTATCTTTCTGCGACCGCTTAAAATATCTCGCGGATTTAACGACAAAAAAAAGTACTTTGGAAATATGAAAAAACTCGATATTTCTCTAATGAAGAGTTACGGTTAGGGCTAGGGTTATATATATATATATATATATATATATATATATATATATATATATATATATATATAAATATATATATATATATATATATATATATAATTTCAGCAGAATAATCTGTATAGATTATACCTACTAAATGTCCCATACCTATGTCTGGTGAGGGCGTTTATCGACAAAAAAATAAGTTTAAAATAAAAAAAAAGTATTTGCACTGTATGACTTTTAATCGCTTTATTTTTATAATTTCGAATAAAACAACTTAAAAGTAATCCTGAAGAAGGGGTGGCGTCACCCCTTACAAAAGGGAATCTTCGGTCGTCTTCAACTACGGTCGACTATTTCTCCTATACTTTACCTATGTCATCACTAACAGTTTTCAGATATATTGTATTTCTATTTTTGTTACACGTACAAATTTTGGCCCAGATTTAAAAAAAAGTCTATATGTACTAAGATAGGTAAGATAGTCTATATGTCCTAAGATAGGTAAAATGACTTCCCCGAACAGAAGAGTTTTGTCGTCTTAGGAAGATTAAAACTAAGATATAATGCCGCTAAAACTTATATATAGAATCCTTATTCAAATTTTGATAAAAATCTATTGTATGATTTTTATTCTAAAAAATCTCTAAAATTTAAAGCTTAAGCATTAAGGTTTTTAAAAAATTGAAATTCAGGGAATCTTGCTTAATCGGTCAAATTTAATGCAAATCTGAAATATTTGAATTTTGAAATGGGAGGAGTTGTCCATATTATTCACTCTAAAAATACTTCAAAATACTCCGAATAAACTCAGATTTTGGGAAGATTTATTAATTGATGTCTAATAATTATTGTTAAATTTTCACAAAAATTGAAAGCATCTGAAGTTTCATGAAATACTTCTAAACTAAATTAAACTAAATATTTCCAACATTGCCCACCCTTACGCCTAATGATCGGTTAAATAGTTTAAAAGTGAATCCTATACCTAGAAATATATAAACATGTAGACATACCTAACTTTATGTAGATGGAGACAAATCAATGTTCTGTCACCATTATGTCAGGACTCAATACATATTTTAATATTTACTTGTTTTTTGGGGGGTAGGGATTAGGGCTAGGGTCAGGGTTAGTGCTTTTTTATTTGTTCTTTCTCAAGTTTATGCCTTTACATTAAAATCCGTGACATCCTGGAAGATGGTGTCAGCCGGCACAAATTAGTAAAGCCCACAAGACCCCAAAACGAGCAGAGAGAGACCTATCAGAAGTAGGACATTCCTGGATGAGGCGAGATGTATGGTAAGCCTAGTCATAACCGAAGCGATATGATAATATAATAAGAAAGGGGGAAAAATAAACACGGAGAAGGAAAACATTTTGGAAGCATAAATAATGGAACATCGGTTTTTATGGGGAAAAGAAGAAGAAGAAGAAGAAGAAGAAGAAGAAGAAGAAGAAAGTGATGAAGATGAAGATGAGGATGCTGAGAAAGAGGATGGCATCAGTTACACTGAATCATCGAACGCATCTCCATTTCCCCTTTTTTTTCTATCCGAATGCACAACGCGAATTTAGGACAGATAATGGCGTCTCTTTTTAGAACAATCGTTGGCTACCTTGACTCTCCATGGCACTTAGGAAAAAAAAACGGTGTTTGGATGGATATTGGACAATTATTATTAACGGGATAAAAACATGAGTATGAAATATGCTCCGAGAGCGTTGTGAGTATCAACTATGTTTGCCGAACAGTCAATATACATAAAATCCTGATTAAGCTTCAGAGGGTCATGACACATTGGTCAAGCCGGACCCACATCCTTAAAAGGAACAAACACACATCCATATAATAAACGTACGTAATAAACACACACACACGAACACACACATATATGTATATATTTATTTTTATAGTCATATCTTCAGTGTATAAGTTAAATAGATATTAATTTATGATTCCAGAGGATTTATAACGAGGCAATAGAAGGTACAGATTCTAACGACAATATCTTCATTTTCCAGAAAAGAGATTCATTTTAACAACCGTTTGTTCAATTTTCCAGACAATCAAGCTTTTCAAGCATATTTGAATTTTCTAGACGAATGATTAATCAGATAAAATATCCCAAACATCGAAAACTTATATTAGATCGATTTTAGGCCAATACACACGTGTATGTATCAAAAGATC
>OY744547.1:21628430-21645930 GCA_963556195.1 Sepiola atlantica | reverse complement strand
TACAATTTGAATAAGTAAGATTTTTTTATTCAACTTTTTAGTTGGACTCAAGCTTATTAGTGTTTTCGCCTTTACTAAGTTTCGGGCTGTATTTATTATTTATACTTACAATTAGAATAAGTAAGATTTTTTTATTCAACTTTTTAGTTGGACTCAAACTTATTAGTGTTTGGCTTTTACTAAGTTTCCGGCTGAATTTATTATTTATACTTACAATTTGAATAAGTAAGATTTGTTTATTCAACTTTTTAGTTGGACGCACCCTCATTAGTGTTTTTGTCTTTACTAATTTTAGGGCTTAATATAGTATTTTACTTACACTTTGAATAAGTAAGATTTTTTAATTCAATCTTTTTAGTTGGACGCAACCTTATTAGTGTTTTTGCGTTATAAATATATGTCGGGCTTAATTTAATATTTTCATTTTTTTATTTTTAAATCACATTTTTTATTGATTTTTAACTGAACGTAGCTTTATAATTTCATCCCCTTTTTCTGTGGGACTATTTTTTTATTTTACATTTCGTTTTCTTTTTAACTTTTTAATTTTTTTATTTTCGTGGGAGATTTTTATTTTATGTTTTTTTTTTTTTGTTTAACTTTCTTTTGTCACATCTGTGTTCTTTCTCAGCGAGTTTCTGATCGTTATTCTATTTCTCTCTCTTTTTTTTTTCGAACATTGCGAGCCCTCGTTCTCAATCGGATTACCTCCCCCTTTTTTCCCCTTGCCTCAACTCTCCTGAACTCCCTTTTCCTAACGCTCGTTATCATCACTCGCCCGTTCGCAAGCTGGTTGTTTTTTGTATTATTATTATTACTTTTTGTTTTGTTTTGTTTTGCTGTCATCTGCATCACCATTGTCGTTTATCATTTGTTCCTAAGTTTACCTGAATAACTTTAAAGAATATCCTGCCGTCGATCTTGCGTGATCGGTGAGGCTAAAAG
This sequence comes from Sepiola atlantica, assembly GCA_963556195.1. NCBI lineage: Eukaryota > Metazoa > Mollusca > Cephalopoda > Sepiida > Sepiolidae > Sepiola > Sepiola atlantica. Next base: position 21,644,985 of record OY744547.1, on the reverse strand, counting down.
GAGTGGGTAGAAGGGGCTAGGCGCTGCGCGGAGAAGTTTAGAGGGTGGGCACTGCAAGGGTTAGAGAACATTGCCATTTTATTATATAAAAAAGCTAGCTGTCCCGATCTGGCGTCGCCCGGTAGTGTATTTACATTCAATGTGTTTCGCTTTTTTCTTTTCTTTTTGAAACTATGACGTTTTTTTGTTTCCTCAAATTGTATTTTTGTTCCAAACAAAGGGAACTAAAGCTGTTAGACGAATGCAGAGTTACGTTCTTTTGTTTTAATATTATTATTTTGGTACGAAATAAATGGAAGTAAATATATCTGGAGTTACTCCCCTTTAAAAAAAAATTGTCACACGAAAATAATTCCGATCAGGAGAAATTATTTTCTTAAACAAAATACCAACCATTAGATTTTCTTTTTCTTTTTTCTTAACGGAACTTAGTTGTTTCTTTCTGTCTTTCTTTCTAAAAATCACTGGGGTTTCTTTCCCTCTTCTTTCCTAAACCTTCTTTTTCTTCTTTTTCTCTCTCTTTTCTTTATCGTTATTTCTATTTTCTCTCTCTTTTTTCCTCCATTTTCTTATATTTTTCTTCCTTCTTTCTCTTTTCCACTCTTAATGTTCTTTATCTCTTCTTTCATTCTTTCTCTTTCCTTTCCTCCAATTTCTTTCACCCTTCTTATGTTTCCTTTCTTTTTTCTTTCCTTAATCTTCGTTCTCTCTTTCGCTTCCAGTTTTCTCTTCTGTCTCTTTTTCTTTCGATTTCTATCTTCATGCCCATCTTCGTTCTCTCTCCCTCCATCTTATTTCTCTGTTATTTTCTCCAGCTTCTTTATCTCATCTTTCTCTCTTTCTTTCTTTCTCTCTTTCTTTCTTTTTTTTTTGTTTGTTCCTTTCTTTCTCTCTTTCTTTCTTTTTTGTGTTTGTTTGTTTGTTTCTTTCTCTCTTTCTTTCTTTCATTTTTGTTTGTTTGTTTTTTTCTTTCTCTCTTTCTTTTTTTTGTTTGTTTGTTTCTTTTTTTCTCTCTTTGTTTCTTTATTTTTTGTTTGTTTCTTTCTTTCTCTCTTTCTTTCTTTCTTTCTTTTTTTGTTTTGTTTCTTTCACCCCTCCTCTTTTTTCTCTTCTCTCATGCTCTCTTCTTACTAAACTACATCATTTCTTTTTTTTGTCTGGTGATACCAGATCAGGCTGTCTGAAGATACCGGATTCCTGACCAAAAATACACCAAACATTGATGCTAATGTTTTTTCCTTTCCCTTGGCAACACGCAATCATGTTCTGCCAAGCCAAAAACAAAAAAAAATTTTCCTCTACAAAACAGCCAAATCAAACACCATGAATAAATAATTGAACATTTAAAGAACTTGAAGCATTAAAACTTTTACCAAAATGACCGGATTCGGTATTAAATAACCCGAAAAGGGTTGATATGCCGTAAAACAATCAACCAACTTTCTATTTAACCTATTCTTTATTACTTTCTCCATACTCTTGCTGCTTTCCTTTGCTAGACCCTTTTCCTCCTCTCTTTTTTTCTCTCTTTCTTTCTCTCTTTCTTTCTAATTTCGTTCTGTTTTCTTCTTTCCTTCTTTTTTTCTTCCTACCTAACCTCAACTATTCTTTCTTTCCAATCCTCGCTTCTTTTCTTCCCTCATCCCTCCTTACTCTTTAGGCTGACGCATTCCACTCCCCCGCAATACATCTTTCCCGGACTCTTCATCATCATCACCTTTTTTTCAAATCCTTTTCCCACTTTCATTCTAGTTCACTTTATTTATTCTAACCCTACCCCTAACCCTAAGCCACCCACCACCATTTCAACCTACCTAGGTTGTCTTACCCATTATTCACCTTCAACCATTTCCTACATTTTCCCCCATAGATCTTTACTAAAAACAATCACCATCCTCTGATTGTATATTCCCTTCATCTCTAACTCTCCCATCGCCTCCACAGCACCTACCTCCACTCCCTTCCACCTCGGATGTCATCCATTACTTTCAATTCAATTCTTCACATTTGGAAAATGTCTCAAAGTTTAATCGCACTTTCTGTCTCTCTCTTCCTCTATTTTTTTCGCCTTTGTTCCTTTCTACTGACTTTCTTCACGACCCTATTTTTCTTTCTATCTTTCTCCCCCCTCTCTGTATATGTATGTATCTATCTTTTCTTCTCTTCTTTCCGTCTTTCTTATTTACCTTTCTTTCTAAACCTCACATTTTGTTTATTTCTCTCTCTTTCTTCGTCTTCGTTCCCTCTATTCTATATTTCTTTCATGCCTCTTTTTTCTTTCTATCAATCTCCCATCTCCCTCTCTCCAGCTCTCTCTCTCTCTCTCTGTCTCTGTCTCTCTCTCTCTCTCTCTCTCTCTCTATATATATATATATATATATAAAGATAGAAGAAATAAGAGTGATAAACATCTTCGAATGTCCAAATTTATTTCAAATTTCGATTGTTCAATGCAAGGTGTATTCTATCTTTATAATTGCTCTATCTCGTATATTGAGCTTAACCTTTTCACTATAGGTCCTATTTACTAAAAGTTTACTTTTGGTTTATATTTAATTATATATATATATATATCTGTGTTTTCGTCTCTTTCTTCCGTCATTTTTACTCTCCTTTTTTATTTTTATTTCTTTCTTGACCTACGTTTTTTTATTTGCTTCTCCCTCGCTTCGCATTAATTCCCTCTGTATATTCCTTTCTTCACGCCTCTGTTTTCCCTACCATCATTCCTCTTCCTTCTCTCTCTCTCTCTCTCTCTCTCTCTCTCTCTCTATCTATCTATCTATCTATGTTTTTTTTCCTCCGTCCTTCTTACTTTCCTTTATTCGTTTTTCTTATTTCTTTCTGGACCTAACCTTTTTTTACTTTCTCTCTCTCTCTTTTGTTTTCTTTCGTTCATCCCTTTCTTCACATCCCTGCTTTTCATTTAATCTTTTTCTCCCCCCTATCTATCTATTCTTCTCTTCCTTCTGTCTTTTTTTTCTTTTTTTTCTTCTTTTTCTTTCTTTATTTCTTTTTTTAACCTAACATTTTCTTAATTTCTTTCTCTTTCTACGCCTTCATTCATTCTTTCGTTCCTTTTTTCACGCCTTATTTTTCTTTGTATCTTTCTTTCTCCCCTTTTCTTCTCTTTTTTCTCTTTCTTCCAACCTTTTTGCTTCTATTTCTTTCTTATTTTCTTTTTTTCTCTATCTTTGTTTCGTTCATTCATCTTGAACCTGACCGATTTTCTTTTCCCCCTTTCTTCTTCACGTCCTTGTTACTTTCTCTCCGTCTCAACTCAATTCTTCCTTCTTATTAATTAATTATTTGTCTTTGTTGAACAAAATTCAAGGCAGATAATTTACAAATTACCTGCCCTTGAATTGTGTCCAACGAAACAAGATGGAGGCATACTCATCGAAGCGATTGCTATAATACGTAAAATGGGGAAATACTTGTAATTAAAGTTCTAGTGGATAATTTTTCCTACTTTTTTCAAGATTGAACAATAAAATAACACTGATTAAGTACATAATATTGTTTTCGTAAATAAATATTTTTTTCCGTATGGCCGAAGCACTGAACAAGCCCCCTCATTTTTGCTTTCTCTTTTTTCCAACCTTCATCCCTTTCTTCTTTCTTTCTGTGCTTCCTTCTTTACTCTCTTGTTTTCTTTCTTTTCTATATTTCTTCTAAACCTCACTGTTATTCTTTCTTTTAAATTCTTCTTTTTTTTTCTTTCTTTTTTTCTTTTCTTCTTTTTTTCTTTCTTTCTTTCTAAACATAAATTGTTTTCTTCTTTATCTTTCCTATCTTCACTCTTTTTTTTCTATTTTCTTTCTTTCTTTCTTTATTCCGCTGTATTTTTTTGCTTGTCATAAATTCATCCGTTTTCAGATAAATCCAACCTTTAGAAATGTCGCCCACCTTCTGATAAGAAAATATCGAGAAAAATCACGAATGGTTTTGTTTTATATTAATGCGAAATAATTCTTTTATAAAAAAATATAGTTCCCATGCGGGCATCAGAAATCAAAATCGTTGTGAAAAGCAACGATTATTTGATATTCTAACTTTTACGTTTTTAGCGACCACGTGTTCGCGTACATCTTTCCCGCACAGGAGGTCAACATTTTGCATGTTCTGCCGTTGTATATAACACCACGAGTGTCGAAAGAAAAAGAAGAGGACAATAGTGAAGCAACAGTTGAATTTACATAAATTTAATTCTCAGATAAACAGTTTGGCGTAGACAACCGTAAAAAAGATTACGAATCATGTAAGTTAGTAAAAATCGGTCGTTGGCTTCTTGGCCAAGATCAAAGTGTAGTATCTGTTCCGATGGATACTGCACAAGACTGGTCCTGTGCAGTTCTAGGAGGTCCACCCTCCCAGCCTTTGCCTTCCCTCTTTGGGGAGGAGTAAGTTTATTGCTTACTGTCTGAGGCGCCCCTACCGAGGGATGCCGACGGGGCTGCCCAGGCAATTTTTAAATGGCCAGAGTGCTCACCTCTCGAGCGCTGGCTTATCTAATCCCACTTTCCCCGACCTTGTGTCACATCTAACCTTGTGGGAGGTAGATAAATAAGAAAACAAAAAAAAAATAAACAAGAGGGGAACAGCAGGCATAGGTATAAGAGAAGGAATACGGTACTAAGCACAATGAGTGTGAACACATGTTACATATTTAGGCTCATCACGTCTGTCACATACTACTACTACTACTACTACTACTACTATTATTACTACTACTACTATTACTACTACTACTACTACTAATAATAATAATAACAAATATGAGGTGATAAATAGTAATGGCTATTAATATACGATAACTGTCTTTGTTACGAAAGTGGGTTATACAAACATAGTCTTGTCAACGTGGGTAGAAAATAAAAGGTCGCTTTCCGGAAGTGACGTAAGATTATAAATATCTTATAGGACGGAAGACTAGACACTCTCTAGAGTTTTGTCTGCGAGACGAAGCAGACATGTCCCGAAGGACTTCTATCCTACCCCTTACATGAGGCAGGTTCGGGGAAAACTAATACATTCTAATGTAAAGAAAACTACAACTGCAAAAAGGAAATTATTGAAGCCTGAAACAATAGTATGTGTTGTTGTGATTAGAACTGCTACTACGTACAACGTGATGAGAAAGAGAAGAACAGAGAGCCTACATTCGCTGCTACTACCAGACATAATAGCAACGATACATTACGCACGCCGAACATTTGTTTACGCTTCGAAGATTGCTGTGTCATAGAGGGCTTCTTGGGGTCCCGACCCCTGAAATAAGTAAGCGGCGTTGTAACACAAGTTATTTTCTCATAGAAGGTAAGATATTCATTTCTTTTAGCTGGAGCAATTCTTAGAAATATTTTGTTGCTATAGAGTATGACGTTTTGTTTTACTCCTGCTGGCAGAAATTCAAGTCTTTGCTGTGTTGAACTGCTTTTTGGACTCCGCTATTTTTACTCAGGCTTAACATGACCGAACATCCCGTAAGATTACCGAAATTAAGCGACGTTGAACCGACCCTGTACTAAATGGGTGACCATTAGGGAAGACTAGGGTCTGTACATAACAACCTCTCAAAATTCAAAACAATCTTCAAATCAATCGTATATGAGAACATGTAAAATTTCGGCATAAAATGAATCAACGATAGTTGACATGCCGTAAAACTCTAGGACATGAACATGAGTAATTTATTCTTTTCAGAAAAAATTCATGATATTCAATGACAAGATAATGGTACATAGTCATGTTTTACGTATCGATAGCTTTCTTTCAACAAAATCAATATTCTCATTCGCTAGTTTTTTTTTTGTGGATCGTTGTAGTATGGTAAGAACAATAAAAGGTAATCCGATTTAATGGCTTCCAGGAAATACACTGATCGGGTCAGAATTATTTTCACATGGACGCCATCTTTAACAAAAACGAGATGTAACACTATATTCTTCAATGTTAAAAAAAAAACCGGAAATATAGTTAGATTGCCCTAACGGAATTAGTACCGTGATGAGTTTTATAACTGTTCATATTCCGAACGTACTTAGACAAAGGTGGAATAAAAATTCAACATTAACATATTCAGGAAAAAGCCTCAAATAAATTAGAGGCGAAATATCGATTCTTTCCTCAGTTTTAGGATTCAGTCATGTTAGAAAAATCTTCCATTTAAATTGTTCTAATTGGCTGTAATTTACAATTAACTCATAAAGTGACCAATCAGTTAATAAGTTTCTATGTATCACTTTCACTCTTTCTCACTGTATGTTGTTTGAACACCCCCTCTCTTATTCTCTACATCTCTTTCTAATATATATATATATATATATATATATATATATATATATATATATATATATATATATATAGAGAGAGAGAGAGAGAGATTTCACTTAGAAGATGTTTTATTCAGTGAAGACCGGGATTAGTCCAATAAAAATAAGCTCGATGATACTCGATTACAGGGTACAGAGCATTTATATGTGTTTTTTTTAAGTTTGCCAAACAATTTCGTTCACGAAATCATTCATCACCACAAAAGACTGCATAGTAGCAACCATAATGCAAACATCTTATAAGCCACTTTTTAATAGGTTTTTCTCTTTTCCTTTTTCCTCTGTTTTCTTCTTAAATGACCCCAATTAGGGCAACACAACATTGTTATTGTCATTTGTTGAAATTCTTATTCGAAGTACATAATTCCCCTGATGATCTGCCAAGCACGGACCTGCTTCGTAGAGAAACACGTGTAGGAAAAACTGTTTAATTTTGATAAATCTGATAAATAAATAAACTTTTGTGGTGATGAATGATTTCGTGAACGAAATGTTTTGGTAAACTTTCAAACACACACACACACACACACACACAGAGACATACACATTATATATATATATATATATATATATATATATATATATATATATATATATATATATATATATATTAGGAGCCGAAAGTAAAAAGGAACTGACAGGATAAAATGATTGGAATAGTCCACTATACTAAAAACAATAGGGAATATCAATATGAATAAAATAAAATAACAATTTTGGATGTTGTCCTTTTATTTTGTATATTAAACTACCTTTGCAAACTTAACTTTTCTTAGATTTAAACACTCTCACTGGAGCTCGATAGGTGACACAACGGGTCATATTTTACTTAATACAATACTTGCTGTTTATTATGTAAGATTGAAAAGAAAAAGAAATAGATAATTGTAAGATCACTCCTTCGATTGCTCATTTTTGTTCTTTCCAGCTTATCACCAATCCGGCTTTCTGCATTGCGTTCAGCCTTCTTGATGCCTTTATTACTATTCCCAGCAATGCTTCAAGCAAACTACCATTCTCTCTCCTCCATCTTCTCCCTCTCCTCTCTCTCTCTCTCATATATATATATATATATATATATATATGTATATATATATATATATAAATATATATATATATATATATATTACATATGAGAGTTAAATCATACTGTGATTTAATGTCAGTTTCCGAGTAAAAAACATTCTGAAACGCGTTTCTAGGGAAATTCATAGACTACTTGAACAACATTCAATTGATCTTGTAAACAGCCCGCCATCATTAAATCATTGTAGGATATAACCCTGTTCTGCAATTCTATTTATTTATAACTCTATTGCAATGTTAAATTTAAAAAAACAAAACAACAACTAGGTTTGAATATTGAGCTTAATTTGGCTTTGGACATTGATTCACATGAGAATCTATCTGAACTATACAAAAGAATTGTTATTTTTATATTGTTACATAGTATTTATCTATCTATCTATCTATCTATCTATCTATCTATATATATATATATATATATATAGAGAGAGAGAGAGAGATAGAAGAAAAAAAAGTGATAAATATGCGACGATTGTCCAAATTTATTTCAAATTTCAATTGTTCAATGCAAGGTGTATTCAGTAATAAACTAGTGTTTATTATTCTTTTCTTAAGCCAAGGCTTTTCAAAGATCGAGATCTTATCATCAGAGGAGAAATACAGATGGATAAGTTGGCTTTCGAAAAAACTAAAGTTCAAATAAAGTATACTTTAAGTTTCATATTATATATATATATATATATATATATATATATATATATATATATATATATAATATGAAACTTAAAGTATACTTTTAGTAGATAGAACCTATAGTGAAATGGTTTAAGCTCAATATACGCGATAGAGCAATTATAAAGATAAATGAAAAAAGAGGGATAAACATGTACGGATGACAAATCTATTTCAACTTCGATTGTTCAATGCAAGGTGCACTCGGTAAAAAAAAAACATGTTTATTATTATTATTATTTCCTTAAGCCAAGGCTTTTCAAAGATTAAAATCTTATTATCAGAGGAATTGCATAGATGGATAAGTTGGCAGTGGAAAAGCCAAAATTAAAAATTTGAAAAAATATTAAGTAATGGAGAGTAAGAGTGGGCATGCAAAAAAAAAAATCCATATATTTTACATACTCTCCATTACTTAATATATATATATATATATATATATATATATATATAGGAAATGAAAAAGGAAAAACCAAAAAGTATGTTTTTTTATATATTCATCAACGTTTCGTCTTTATTTGTAAGACTTCCTCAGGATGATAATTTTATTTTAAGAAAGATATCATGCAAGTACGTGAATATATTGGGTTGACATGATGGGTTGATAAGAAAAAGTAGTAGCCACTACTGGGTGCTCAGTACCGAGGTCCGGGCTTAGTGAAGTCAGTAGCATGGAATGAAAATAATGAGGATGGTTCTGAGTAAAAAAGTGGGAGGTGGGGTGAACGGAAATAATGTGGCTGGCTGTTAGTGAAGAAGTGGAGGGGTGGGGAAAGAGGAGGGGATGGGAGGGTCTCTGTGATTTTGGTGTGTTGGTAAAAATTTGAAAAAATGAGGGTGGTTTAAATGTGGGAGGGGTGGGTGGATAAGAGTGTTAGAGAAGTAGTCGAAAGAGTGAAGGGGAGAGGGAAGATTTTGTTGTGGTTAGGTGTGAAATTTTAGGATGACAAATCTATTTCAAATAAAGACGAAACGTTGATGAATATATGTTAAAGAACATCCTTTTTGGTTTTTCCTTTTTCATTCCCCATTACGTCGGATTACCTTCATCCTTCCTTTCTCATATATATATATATATATATATATATATATATATATATATATATATATATATGAGAAGAATGTTGTAGTTCGCTTGGAGCATTGTGTATAGAGTAAGAATATTATTTTTTTGAAGGCGATAACAATGCGTTGTTAGAGTGACACATACGACACGTGGAATCGTAAAAACAAAACAAAGTGACAATATTGAAAAGTCAATAATTTTCAAAAAATTTTTATTTATTTTTTTTTTATTTTTTTATTTTTTTTATTGGTAAATAAAAATAAATTTTTATTGGTAAATAAAAATAAAAAAATTTTGAAAATTATTGACTTTTCAATATTGTCACTTTGTTTTGTTTTTACGATTCCACGTGTCGTATGTGTCACTCTAACAACGCATTGTTATCGCCTTCAAAAAAATAATATTCTTATATATATATATATATATATATATATATATATTGGGGGTGAGGGAGAGGCAGGGAGTGTGTGAGAGGGATTGCATGAGATAAATATGCTAAGCATCAATAGATATACCTGATTAGTATCGCTAATTTCGTTTTATTCCGCGCCGAAAACAAGCCAATGCCATCTTTATAAGCCGCGACATTATCTCGAGAACGATAGAAAAGAGCGAGGTAGGTCATATTCATCATACAGTTTATATATGCCCATGTCTCTGATTTCTTTGCACCGATTAAAGATTGACGATGAGTGTGCATTCTGCGGCTTCCGCCATTATCCATCGAGTCCAAGCTCAGAACCCCATTACAGTAAACACTTCCAATCTGCACGCATGCGCGTATCGTTAACTTCCGGCAGAAAGGAGCGAGGGATGCCACGGTTATTTTCGTGCATTGTGTTAGATAAATATTCAACCGAATTTGTAATGAAATGGAAACGTCTGACCTCCAAGTCGGCGGCGTATCAAACATTTCTCCGGAAACAGGATATGAATCGCCATCTTCCAGGCTCAACTTGCGAGATGAAACGAAAGTTATGTATAACTGCATTAGATTGCATGAGACGTCGAGCAGTTTATGAATATCATTAAAAGGAAAGCCCAAACATTCTAGTTGTTTCAACTTCTCTAATGCCGACGTAGCTTACGTTTCGACCAATTAGACATATTTTAGTGCACGGTATATTAAGAAGATCGCGCCAAATTATAGATAGTGAAACATATTTCAAACAAATGGTCCTCATGAAAATGTAAATTATATTTGAGGTTTATTCATGAATAAGCCTCGAATAAACTAAGAGGCGAAATATCGATTTTTCCCACCTGGTTTGTTGTTGTGGTTCTTTGTTTCATATGTGTTCACATTTATTCCTTTATCCTTGCACTCTATCACACACACACACACACACATAAATATATATATATATATGTATATATATATATATATATATATATTTAATGAAAAGTGTTAACTTTAATAACTATAACTAAGTAGAATGTAAATTCACCACAAACACATACAGACAATTTTGCTTTATATATATGCATATATATATATATATATATATATATATATATATGTATATATATATATGTATGTATATATATATATATGTATGTATATATATATATATGTATGTATATATATATATATATATGTATGTATATATATATATATATATGTATGTATATATATATATATATATATATATATGTATGTATATATATATATATATATATATATATGTATGTATATATATATATATATATATATGTATGTATATATATATATATATATATATATATATGTATGTATATATATATATATATATATATGTATGTATATATATATATATATATATATATATATATGTATGTATATATATATATATATATATATATATATATGTATGTATGTATATATATATATATATATATATATATGTATGTATGTATATATATATATATATATATACATGTATATATCTAAATTAATAACTGCAAAAATAAACTTAGACCCAATATTTTAAATAAGTTTACATCTACACGTTACATTTACTTTCCCTTAACGACTTTCTCATTATATATACATTTTAGATTAGATGTCAGTTTATAGAAGAACATATTCCAATGAATACAACCTTTTGAATTGCTCCCATAGTACATCTTTCGATCAAAGAGACATTCTTCAATAAAGCGTACATTAAGTAAAGTGAGCCGAATTATAAACATTGAGAAAAATATATAAAAAAAACTTATTTCTCGCAAAAAAAGCGGTCTACACGCTTTCGCATTCTTACATTCGTGCGTCCTTAGGACCAATAAAAACCGATAGGTTTGACGTTATACTTGCACGTATATCTACATTTAACAAATAATAACTTTTCAATTGGTAATTTTTTTGTGTAGGATTAATCTTATTTAAAAGGGCTTGAAAAGGATTCTAAAAAACAGAGGGATTCGGACAACGTCCGATCAGTTTCAAGGTCGCGATAATCAGTCGCTTCTGAATTTGCGACCATATTTGGTACGAGAGTACCTAATCATGCGACAGTAGCGTCTTCTAGTTCGAGAACCAATTATCTCCAAGGAAAGGACTCTGGTCCAAACACAATCTTACTTATAACTATTACCATTAAATGCACTTGGAACAAGCAGTTGTCGTCTAGTTTAGATTAAAACTAATATCAGTTTGCAGGTTGTACCAATAAAAGACACATTTTTGCTTTTGAATTTACGACCATATTCGATATGAGAGTACCAAATCATGCGAAAGTAGCGCATTCAAGTGTTAGAACCAATTATCTCCAAGGAGATAACTATTTTTTTAAAAAGCTGTTGTCTTGTTTAGATTACAACCAATACTAACACTTCAGTTGGTTTTCTTTATCAGTTTCTTATTCCTTCTTCCTTCTTCTTTCTTTCTTTTTCCTTCTTTCTTTTTCCTTCTTCCTTCGTACTTCTCTCTTTTTCCTTCTTCCTTATTTCTTTTTCCTTCTTTCTTTTTCCTTCTTTGTCCTTCTTTCTTCTTTTTCCTTCTTCGTTCTTTCTTTTTCCTTCTTCGATCTTTCTTTTTCCTTCTTCCTTCTTTCTTTTTCCTTCTTTCTTTTTCCTTCTTCCTTCTTTTTTCCTTCTTCGTTCTTTCTTTTTCCTTCTTCGTTCGTTCTTTTTCCTTCTTCCTTATTTCTTTTTCCTTCTTTCTTTTTCCTTCTTTGTCCTTCTTTCTTCGTTTTCCTTCTTCGTTCTTTCTTTTTCCTTCTTCGTTCGTTCTTTTTCCTTCTTCCTTCTTTCTTTTTTCTTCTTTCTTTTTCCTTCTTCCTTCTTTCTTTTTCCTTCTTCGTTCTTTCATTTTCCTTCTTCGTTCTTTCTTTTTCCTGCTTCCTTCTTTCATTTTCCTTCTTCGTTCTTTCTTTTTCCTTCTTTTTTTCTTTCTTTCTTCTTTCTTTTTACCATTCCATCTTTCTCATTTCTTTCTCTCTTTCTTCTATCTTTATTCTTAGCCTGCATGCTTATTATTTGACTTTATTCTTACCTATCAGTGAGCCATCCTTATTCTCCTGTTCCCTTCTTAAACCCTCCCCTGATGTCATCCATTACTTTCAATCCAATTCTTCATATTAAGAAATGTCTCGAAGTTATCCTTGACTGTCTTTCCTCGCCTTCAAACTCGATTTGCAAATACCCTTTCACCGCTTCTTTCATTCGAATGTTCAACTTTTTTTGTGTTTTATTTCAAGTTTTACGGTTTAAAAAAAAAATTCCTTATTTTATTTCGTTTTTTACTATTTTACCTGGTTCCATTCCTGTAACTCCTTTCCCTTCTCGGCCATAGGTGCTTTCCCCTTTCTCCATTGCCTCTTCTCCCACGACCCCACCTAACCATGTTTACCGTTACTTAATAGATGAAGAACTATCTGAAATATAATAAAACACACCGTGCCACTTTATATATATATATATATATATATAGAGAGAGAGAGAGAGAGAGAGAGAGAGAGAAAGAAAGAGAGAGAGAGAAAGAAAGAGAGAGAGAAGGGGAGAAAGAGATAGATAGATAGATAGAGAGCGAGAGAAGAAGAAGAAGAAGAAGAAGAAGGAGGGAGAGAGAGACAGAGAGAGAAAGTGTGAGAGAGAGGATGGTGTTCTATAACTTTGAAGGGAACAGAGGCTGAAAAGAGTTCCGATAGAGAGGGCTTTATAAGTCCCCTTTGTTAAGAATTGAAACCGGCGGTACGGATGTTATTCTGATCTTCTGTAATACAAACATTAATAAATGAATATATATATATATATATATATATATATATATATAGAGAGAGAGAGAGAGAGAGAGAGAGAGAGAGAGAGAGAGAATGAGAGAGATAGATATATATATATAGAGAGAATGAGGTAGGTAGGTAGGTAGGTAGGTAAGTAGGTAAGTAGATAGGTAGGTAGGTAGGTTGGTTGGTCGGTAGGTGACGGGGTCAGTAAATCTTCGTCTGCATTCTTCTCAAGGTTATAACTACGGGTTGGTGAATAAGTGTAGTTATAACCTTGAGAAGAACACAGGCGACATATTTGTTGGGCCTGACACGTACACTTCTCTGAGTTTCTTTCGGCCAATTTTAATTATTGCCGTTACAGCCCAGATGGCGTATGCTTAGCATAGAAAGCGAATCAATTGCGTAGGCTGTTTTAATGTTTATTTATAAAGCTCTACTTTGTATTGAGCAGTTTTGAAAAAAGTATTGGTTTTAAGTTCATTTTTATCAATATTTGAACTTTCTTCAGTGATAATTTAAATTCCAATGACCAAAACATTCAGTCTTTATTACTATCAATTTTTTTTTTCAATGTCAAAATTGAGAATTGTTTTACAATTGCATCGAAGCGAGTAAAATGCAACCATTACACACAATTACTCGCTGTTCTTCAGAAACCAACAATAAACCGCAAGGATAAAACATATATATATATATATATATATATATATATATATATATGTATGTATGTATGTGTGTGTATGTGTGTGTATGTGTGAATGAAAGAAGGAGAAACTAAATTATTAGTAAAGTCATCAACGTTTCGTCTTCATCAAGAAAAGACTTCCTCAGGATGGTTTAAGAGAATAAAAAAGTTATAAACACAAGTACATTACTTGGAAATAGTCTGTATGTATAGAATGTAAAAAATGTTTTTGTTCATCTCATGTGCAAAACATGGCCGACTAAAATAAAAATGTGTAATACGAATGTGGTGTGGAATAAGCCTTTATTTATTTTATATCTTTTCACACACACACACACACATTATATATATATATATATATATATATATATAGAGAGAGAGAGAGAGAGAGAGAGAGAGATGGAGAGAAAGAGGGAATCATCAATATATATATATATATATATATATATATATATATATATATATATATATATATATATTGAATTAAAATTATTTTAAATCATTTAATAGTTATTTTCACAATATTTTATAGTGTAAGGAATTTGCACTCAGCCCTTTATCGTTGTCGAGAATATTTTTTTTATAGAAATAGCTCCAGACAAGGCATGGAGCCACTTGATGTAAGGAGCTAAATAAATAATACTTCATGGTCAAAAACTAGCTAACTATCAGTGTTATATGAATAGATTCCGATCCAGAAAACAGCAATTCTTCCCCCTTTGTCAGAAACATCGCTCATAGATTGTGAGGACTGAAGGACGAAATAAGGGAAGCGAGAGTTACGAGGCTAAATATAATTCGTAGCATAAATAGATGAATAATCGGATCGCGTAATGAGGTCTTCGCTAGTCCCCATCCACTCAGTGCGTGAATCTGGAACGTATATTCGTCTGCAAGGATTAGACGTGCGCTTACACCTGCCTGTACACTGCACAAGAGAGAATGTTTCTTTTTTATGGCCTTGTCTTCAGCTTGATTATGTGAGACAAGCAAGAAAGATAACATTCGGTGATTCACGTAATTATGACAAAATAAATGAGTACAACAACAACAACAACAACAATAATAATAATAATAATAATAATAATAATAATAATAATAATAATAATAATAATAATAATAATATTCAGCCAATTATGATTTAAAGTAAAAAATAAAAAAATAAAATAAAATAAATGACGATGAAAATATCAAATAAAATAGAAGTGATAAAAAAAGAACTTAAAAAGGCAGAGGTAAAAATTCAGAAAGGAAGTAATGGGAGACTTTGAAAGAACCCGCTGACGGACGCACAAAAAAAAATGGCGAAGGGATCGAGAAGGATCCGGATGAATAACAGTAAATTTGACATCTTGCCCGACCCGTTTTCCCGCTAGTTTTTTTTTTTGGAGGGGGAGGGGTTGGAGGGGACGGAGGAGTATATATCCACTTTTTCATCTGTGACGTCATCGGTGTTGTTGTTTCTTGATGGCGGTGGAAGGTGATTGATGTTGGCGGCGATAGAGGTGGATGGAGGAAGAAAAGGGGCAAAATAAAAAATATTCACCCTCCCCTCTCCGACCGTTCCTCCTACCGCCTGTAAATCTGTTTTCAGAGAAAGGTAGACAGGGGACAAATCGATAGATTGAGGGGGACAGGTGCTATATTTATTTATTTTTGATTTAATTTATTTAGCTTTATGTCATTTTCGCTTCATTTATTGTATATATTTTTTTATTATGTCGAAAGAACGGACAGACTATTGTTAAGATTAAAAACAAACATTTTTTTGAAAAATAAAAATAATAAGAGATAGAAAGACAGACAAACAGACCGACCGACCGACGCACGTGGAGACGCTACCTGCCATTTTGTTGAAACATTTTTTTCGACTTCCTCCCTTTGTCTAATGCAGTCATAAAAATCTTCAGAAAAAAAAAAATAGGCGGACGTATACAACGCCCCTTCCCTAAGATGGCTGTTACTATTTTTTAATTCTTTATTCTTCAGAATATTACTAACTAGTAGTACTACTCGGCGTGGCCCGGGTTCTTAAATCCCGTAAGTTACGTAGATGTGTAGCAATCATAAACATTAACATTTATTTCCTCTGGCGGAGTGCAGCCCTGCGAGGTGATTTGGTCATACGATGACCAATCAACCTACAAAACCTATTAATTTCAACCGAATCTTGAAAGACTACTTCCAAACCCTTAGGGAATTACAGAGAGTAAACAGAGAGTTCTCAAGCACCCACGAAGAAAGACACCCCTTCTCTCTCTCTCTCTCTCCCTGGTCAAGTTGACCCCTAGCAAGGCTATCACCGACTGGGAAATACACTGCTTAAAGAATTTCGGTAACCGACCTTTTTTACTTTCCCACTATATCATTACTTCCTTCAGTGTGACATTGTCTTAACTTTCAGTAACCTACACCCAACGGTGTAAGTCACTGAAATGAATACATAGCGTTGTTTATTTTTTTATTTTATTTAGTTCATCCCAAACAAGGCAAATTGCAACTGTAG
>OY744547.1:21610930-21623430 GCA_963556195.1 Sepiola atlantica | reverse complement strand
AGAAAGAGAAGCAACACTGATTGAGGTGAGTGTTCCAAATGACAGTGGCTTAAACAGAACAGAGAGGGAGAAGGTGACAAAATACCAAGGCCTAATGTATGATATGAAGAGAAACTGGAACCTCAAAAACATCAACATTATCCCAGTTATAATAGGAACTAAAGGCCTCATGAAGAAACATTTCAAAAAGTATCTGGAAAGTATTCACGGTAAACAAAGTGCAAAAGAAACCCAAATAATTGCACTTAAGGGAACGGCCAAAATTCTTAAAAGTGCACTCGGTTGGAGCCTCTAAATAACAGGTGATAGTCTGGCATTTGGAAGAATGCCCCGTCCCTATGCTAACGAAAACAGAAACAAGAGAATTAAAAAAAAAGAGATAACAATATCACAGACTCCCTCAGCCACTATTATATTATACTAAAATACCCCCAAAATGTTATTCCGAAATAAATTAATTTCATATTATTTCGTTTCGGCTTGGCCTTTTGGCTAAGATCAAAGTGTAGTATCTGTTCCGATGGATACTGCACCCCATACTGGTGTTGTCTGGGCCTTCGGGTCTTGATTTACGCCGGTCAATGGGTCTGTCCTGTGCAGTTCTAAGAGGTCCACCTTCCCAGGCTTTGCCTCCCCTCTTTGGGGAGGAGTAAGTTCATTGCTTACTGCCTGAGGCGCCCCTACCGGGGAATGCCAACGGGGCTGTCCAGGCAATTTTTAAACCCCACTTTCCCGACCCAACCTTGGGTCACATCTTACTTGTGGGAGTAAGATAAAAACTGGCCTTGTGCCTAACTCCTGGAGAGGAGTAAATCAATACTCTAATATCGGCTAAGTGGACCCTAGAGTTCCCAAATTACATCAATGGTCAATTCTGATCACTGAATTAGCATCCTCATCAATTGTTATCAATATTGGTCCTCATTGGTCTCCCGCTCTTCACAACTGATTTTAATTTACAATGCCGGCATTCTATGCGCTATATCTCTCTCACACACACGTTATCTCCCCCTCCCTCTCTCTCTCTGTCTCTCTCTCTCTCTCACACTCTTCCCCCTCTCTTCATACTTCCTGTTTCTTCTCGTTCCTATTACAGTTATCTCACTTTTACCAATTTCCGCCCCTCTCTCTCTTCCTCTCTACTTATTTGCCTTTCCACGAAGGCTGTATGTGACACAACGTTGAGCTACACGTATTTTACTCTCTTCTGCTCTTCCTCCTCCTATTCCTCTTAATTCTCCCCCTTTCTCTCACACACACTATTTCTTTCTCTCTCTTTCCCCTCTCTCTTTCCTATTCTTTCTTTTTCTTTCCCTTTCTCTCTCATACATACACTCTTTCTTTCTCTCTCTCTTTTCCCCTCTCTCTCACACTCTTTCTCTCTCTTTCTCTTTCATTCTCTCTCACAGACCTTCTCTCTATATACTCTTTTACCAATTTACGTCATCGGTGTTTCTCTCTCCCTCTCTCTCTTTCTCTCTCTCGCCTTCTCTCTCTCTCTCTCTCTCTCTCTCTCTCTCTCTCCCGATTTACCTATCTATCCACGAGGGCTGGATGTGAAATAAAGTTGAGCTTAAAGTTGAGTATGACCATTACTAGCTCTTTTGCTTTCTTCTTCCTCTTCTTCTTCTTCTTCTTCTTCTTCTTCTTCTCACTCTTTCTTTCTCACTCTTTCTTTCCCACTCTTTATTTCTATATATCGCTCTCTTTCTCTTTCTCTTCAATATACGTTATCTGAAGTTAGACTTTAGATTCTTCTGTATAATCATCTCTTTCTTTTACTCTCCTCCCCTCTTTCCCTCTCGTCATCTCTCTCTCTCTCTTAATCTCTCTCTCTCTCTCTCTTAATCTCTCTTTTTCTCTATCATTCGTTTTTCATCTCGCTTTCTTTATACTACCCACCTAATAAGTCTATATCTGCACCTTTCCCTCCCTCTTCCTTTATTTCTCTTTCTTCCCAATTGGTATTAACCCTAACTCCCATTTTTATCAAACTCTATTATTCACACTCTCTGTCTGTCCTTATTTACGTGCCTCCCCACGAGAGCAAAGTAAGACACAAAGTCAGTTTTAAACATAGAGGATATCCAGCCAACCACAAAAAGGGCACTCTAGATGGGACAAAAATAAAACATTGCCTCAGTCGAGAAGGATTTCTCCTTCTCTGATTGAGGGCAGAACAGATACTACAATTTGGAAAAAAAAATATTTACAAAAACAGTTTAGGAAAAAGGCTACTAAGTTGTGGGGAGTGAGGCTGTGTGTGGCTATCCTCTGTCTATCCAACTGTTCCTTCCATTCTTTCATTATTTGTCCATCACTTTCACTTCAGCAGTCACCATAATACCACATTCACTCTATGGACTACACTACTTAAGATATTCCCAATGGTTTAAAATCTATTTTATTTATAAAAGATATTTATAATTTGATGAAAAATGATGGAGAGTGAGACGACAACAAAAAAAGGGAGAGAAAAAGAAGAGAAATCAAATAAAATCAAGGGCAGGTAAGTGTGCTACACTTTGATCTTAGCTCGAAGACCGGAAGTTCTATGTTACTGTTTCCTCCCCGTTACTGATTACGACTATCCTATTTTTACAAATGTACATCCCTTGTTCCTATTTACTTGCCTCCCCACGAGGGCAGAGTTGGTCACAAGATCGATTTTTAATGTGGGGAAAATAGAGCTCCCCAAAAGGAAGAACTCTGGATTGGAACAAAAATAAAAATTGCATCAGTTTAGATGAATTTCTCCTACATTAAACGAGGACAGAATAGTAAAAGTGTAGCATCAGAACAGATACACCACTTTGCTCTTGGCCAAAATGGTTCCCTTGTTTTATTATTGTTTTTGTTCTTGTATTTTTTTCTTCCCTTTCTTTTTTTGTTCTATTTCTTTTCTTTTTCTTTTTATTCCTTTTCTTCTTCTCTTCTTCGTCTTTATCTTTTTTCTTTTTCTTTTCTACTTCTTTTTTCTTTCCTTCTTTCTCTTTCTCTTTTCTTCAATACTTCTTTGTCTTCTTCTTATTGTTCGTTATCTTTTCTTTTTGTTCTTGTTTTTCATTTTTATTCCCTTTTGACTTCTTATTTTCCTTCATTTTTACTTTCTCTACTTCTTTGCTTCTTCTTTTTCTTTTTCTTATATTTTCTTCTTCTTTATCGTTTCTTTTTTCTTTTTCTTCTTCTTCTTTATCTTTTCTTCTTCTTTCTCTTTATCTTTTCTTCTTTTTCTTTTTCTTTATCTTTTCTTCTTCTTTTGCTTATGTTTTCTTCTTTTTCTTTTCTTTATTTCTTCTTCTTCTTTTCTTCTTCTTCTTCTTTATCTTTTCTTCTTTTTCTCTATTTTTTCTTCTTCTTTATCTTTTCTTCTTCTTTATTTTTTCATCTTCTTTTTCTTATATTTTCTTCTTTTTCTTTTCTTTATTTCTTCTTCTTCTTCTTTTCTTCTTCTTCATCTTTTTTATCTTTTCTTCTTTTTCTCTATTTTTTCTTCTTCTTTATTTTTTCTTCTTCTTTATTTTTTCATCCTCTTTTTCTTTATCTTTTCTTCTTCTCTTTATTTTTTATCCTTTTCTCTTCTCCTTCTTCTTCTTCTTCTTCTTCTTCAGTATCCATATTACTCTTCGCCATTTTATCCTCATTTGCCTCTTTTTTTTTCTGTCCTCGTCTCTATCTCTCTTTATCGCTACCACCTCTCTCATTCTCTCTCTCCTTCTCTCTCTTCCCTACTCTTCAGTGTTCATTAATCTTCGCTGTTCAATTCATTCGTCTCTCTCTCTCTCTCTCTCTCTCTCTCTCTCTCTCTCTCTCTCTCTCTCTCTCTCTCTCTCTCTAATCAGTAACCCATCGGCGGATGCTATCAAATAATTGCATTTGTTTCCATTAACTTGTTCAAACCCGGGATGCACATTTTCAACCCGATCATTGCCTTATCTCTCATATTAACTCCTACTGGCCAAAATTTATCCCTTGTCGCAAAAGTTAGAATTGCCCCCCCCCCCTCCCAACCACTAAACAATTCAACCCTTAACAATATTTATCCTGCACTGCCATTTCGCTTATTTTTAATATATATATATATATATATATATATATATATATATATATATATGTCATTTACATTTTCAATTTTCCTTTCATTTTCGTATGGGACGCGGTGTGTTTCTCTCTTCGATATTAAATTTGTTTTATTTTATTTCATATTTTGTCATTTTTTTGTTCAACAAAATTTAGTTTATTTTATTTCCCAACCGCCTTTCACCTTCGCTAACGCTTTGATCTAAAAAGAACCCGGATAAAGAGCAGGGAAAATATTACTTTGTCCTTTTTATTGTCATGCACATTTCCCCCCCAAAAAAATAACCAGCGTTTTTTATTTTTTTGATTTTAATCCTGATTTTATTTTATATATTTATTTGTTGAGAGATGGATTCAGGGATAGATAGAAAGAGAGAAAGGAGAGAGAGAGAGAGAGAGAGAGAGAGAGAGAGAGAGAAAGAGAAGGGGAAGTCATTTTATAAAATACGTTATTACATTTTCAGACAAAAAATATCTCCGCAGCCATTTTGTTATTTTCGCTCATCCTTTTCGCCTTGTCTTTCCCGCTCTTTCCATTTTAACGAAATAAAATCACACAAAGATTTTGGTTGACGATTTTTATTTATTTTACTTCCATTTTATTTTTTTAACTTTATTTTACGTTTTCGTTTTTTCGCCATTTCGTTTTCTTTCTCAAATCAACTTTACCTACACCCTTCCATTGTCTCCTCTCTCGTCTGCTCGCAATTTCGACTCCATTTTGTATCCCATTCTATTTTTTCTTTCAATTTCACTGATTTTGTTCTTCCGAATCAAAGCGGAGTAATTTTCCCCCAGACTTAATTTCTTTTGGGCTCCCACATTTCTTTTCTCTTTCGGTTCCCCCTTTTCTCTTTCATTTTGGCAATGGGTCATAAATAATTCCGATTTTCTTCAAAGACAAAAAAATAAAATCAAACATTAAATAAATGACTAAAAATAAAAATAAAAAGAGAAAAAAAAATTAGAATGGGACCGAGGACGATTTCCTTTTCAACTTAATCGTTTCCACTTTAATTTAAACGCGAATTGCCCCACCGTAGATTAAGGGGGGAGGGTGACTATGGCAGATGGGCTAGTTCTTGCCTCAGTCGTCATTATTCTCTCGCATTTGCAGTCATTCCGATCACTTTGGTCTGATTGTTAAAATGAAATTAGAACCTGCCTATTTTCGAATTCCCATAATGCACCTGCTTAAAGATATACCTCTATACTTCATGGTTAAAATCAGGCTCGCCATTTCTTGGGATTTTGTCCTAAGATCTTGATATTTAAACTAGAGTCTGGAGATTTGGAGTCTCTCTCTCTCTCTCTCTCTCTCTCTCTCTCTCTCTCTATATATATATATATATATATATATATATATATATTTAGAAAAACATTTTTTTTGTTTCGTATATAAAATTTATTTTTGCACATTCGTATATGTTTTATCAATCAGCTTCTTTTTTTTTGTTCACCGCAAATAAGGCATATTGCCATTGTCACGTAAGGGCTACTTTGATTAGGAGACAGATTTATAGGGGCCATTCTAAGTTGGGAGTTGTGTAGCAAGATGCTTGTTCACATTACATTTAAATTTCTTCATGTTGGTACAGTCGCAGAAACAAAGAATAGGGAGGGAATTCCAAAGGCAAGCGGTCCGAAGAAAAAGCTATTAGAGTAGAAAATTTTCCGGCATCTGATCACCTTTACATTGAAGGGGTGGGATTTTGGTGCTAGTCGGGTTTGTCGGGGGGGGGGGGCTAATTTGATAGGGGACAAGGGCAGTAAGTTCACTGGGGCACATTTCGTGAAAGTATTTCTAAAACAAGCACAGAGATGCAACATTGCGGCGATGGGACAGGGGCTGGAGCTTGGTAGACAGTGCGGGGCCTATTACGTTAGGCATTCTTTTTTTTAACACTGACCAAGAAAGAGGGGCTACTGGTTGGTGCACAAGACCCGATGTGGCAAATATACTTCATGCATGGGCGAATGGTGGCTTTATAGAGATATAGGATACTGGCAGGTTTGAGAAGTTTTCTAGCCCGGTAAAGGGAGCCTACCTTCGTTGCAGCAGACTTGGCAGTATCTTCTATGTATTTATTTCAATTCAACACAGTTTGTTTCAACAGGCGAGTCATCTAATTCTTCATCTTGAAAATTCAAAGCTCGAAGTTC
This sequence comes from Sepiola atlantica, assembly GCA_963556195.1. Classification (NCBI taxonomy): domain Eukaryota; kingdom Metazoa; phylum Mollusca; class Cephalopoda; order Sepiida; family Sepiolidae; genus Sepiola; species Sepiola atlantica. Next base: position 21,617,187 of record OY744547.1, on the reverse strand, counting down.
CAAATAAGTCCATATTCAGTGCAAATCTCATATCAGCCGGAGGAGAATCATTTGGGGAGGTCACGTTATATTCAACTCAGAGATAGTTTAAGCTTCGAATGCCCAACCGTCTTTGTTGTCGCCGTTCAATAATATGCGGGATACTTTGATTATCGTCTCATCAGTAGGAGGTGTTATTCTAAATCGACTTCACACTCACCGGACCATAACGACCCAGGTTTTCGTTGTAAGGTCATCTCAAAGATAATGTCTACCAAAATAATCCCCAGACTATTTCTGGATTGAAGACCACCATCACAGCCAATCAGGTAAGTGCAAAGATGAGGCTATGTCAGAGTTATTGACAACTTTGCTCATTGCATCCATGTATGCTTGCAACATTGATCAAATAAAATTAACTGTTGGACATTCATTCAACTTGGTGGACAAGTCAGGTATTGACTGATTTTATTTGTACTAAATATGATTGTATTACAGAAAGGATTGAGAATTTTATTAACGATTGCATGCTTGGTACTTTTGGGGGAAGGGGAGAAGAGAGAGTGTCACGATGCATTTTATATCTCTTGTTGTACGATAGAATGTACTGATTTTACCCCCATGCAACACAAAGATTCTATAACATTACCCCCATGGCAGAATTGTTTGATGACGTCGGAGTAAAACTTGTAGTGATCTTTTTAAAAAACTCGTCCAACGCATGTGCGGATTTTAGCAACTCTCTCTCTCTCTCTCTCTCTCTCTCTCATTCAATAGCTATACACGCGCTCTCTCTCTTTCTCTCTCAATGCCTACCTACTCTCTCCATATACGTACCCCCTTTCTATCCCCATCCCTACCCACTCTCTCTCCACACCTACTCATTCCTCTTTCTCTCTCTCTATTTACATGATACACTCGCTCTATTTCCATGACCTACTCTATCTCTTCCTCTCTCCCTATTTCGATAACATACTCGTTCTTTCTTTATTTCCATTACCTACTCTGTCTCTATCTCTATTTCCACGGGATATTCCCCCTCCCCTCTCTCTCTATTTCCATGACTATTTCATATTTACCCATTCTCTCCATATACATACACTCTCTATCTCCCCATCCCTACACACACACACTCTCTCTCTCTCTCTCTACCTACTCATTTATCCCTCTCTCACTTTCTTTCTATTTCCAGGACTTTATCTCTCTCTTAATTTCCATGATCTACTCGCTATCTCTCTCTTTCTCTCTATTTCCATGACCCACTCGCTCTTTTTCTCTCGCTCTCTCTTTCTCTCTCTCTCTCTTTCTTTCCAGGACTTACTCGCTCTCTTTCGCTCTATTTCCATGACCTACTCGCTCTCACTTTCTCTCTCTTTCTCTCTCTCTCTCTCTCTTTCCAGGACTTACTCGCTCTCTTTCTCTCTATTTCCATGACCTACTCGCTCTCTCTCTCTCTCTCTTTCCAGGACTTACTCGCTCTTTTCTCACTCTCTCTTTCCAGGACTTACTCGCTCTCTTTCTCTCTCTCTCTTTCCAGGACTTACTCGCTCTCTTTCTCTCTATTATAGTGTCCTTTTAAAGGTAATACACTTATATTTAAACAATCTAATATCTATGATCCCAATAAATAAAATAAAAAAATCACAATAGAAAAAAAACAAATGAATAAACGAAACTTAACACAACTTTGAAAGTCAACACAAACCTTGTCGTATTTGGATTATTCGGGTTCTGTTCTCTTGCAAGGACTCGAGGCGCAACGGATAAAAGTGCCAATGTGATATGCCGATGATACAACTCTCTTTTATTTTTTTTTATTTTTTAACATAGTTCACTCCAAACAAGGCAGGCCACTGTAGACGTAAGAGGCTACTGAGAAAAAGGGTGTAAGTTTTGGGGGTTCATCCGAAGTTGGGAGCTGTGCGGCGAGATGTCTGTTTACATTAGTTTTACATTTCTGTATGTCTGTACTGTCGGGGAAGCAGGTAGCAGGGAGAGAGTTCCAGGGGCCAGCAGCACGAGGAAAGAAGCTATTGGAGTAGATGGCTCGTCGGCATCTGGGGATCTCCAGAAATTGACTCTGAAAATTCTTGATGTTTCTTTCTCATTAAATCTTTCCTGGAGTTCACTTATATATATATATATATATATATATATATATATATATATATATATATATATATATATATATATAAAGATAAATGAAAGAAGAGGGGTAAACATGTACGAATGACAAATCTATTTCAACTTCGATTGTTCAATGCAAGGTGTACTAGGTTCTATCTACTAAAAGTATACTTTTAGTTTCATATTATATATATATATATATATATATATATATATATATATATATATATATATATATATATATATATATGGAAATCGCTCCAGGTAAGGTATAAAGTCACTTGATGTAAGGAGCTAAAATAAAAAAATACTACTTCAAGGTCAAAAACTAGCCAACGATAAGTGTTAGGTGTATACATTCTGACCCAGCAAACAGCATTTTTTCTCCCTTTGTCAGAAACATCGCTCATAGAATGTGGGGACTAAATAAGGGAAGCGAGAGTTAGGAAGCTACCGAAAGTAAATCCAAGGTCCACTTTCTACTCTCTAGATGCATTGCCTTTTCTGCTTCTCGTAAAGTCGGTTCTCTCTATCGCGGGGGGGGGGGACATCTGGTGTGTGTGAAGCCCATTCAGGAGCACACGCCCTACTGATGAGACGATCACCAATGTGTATCCCATATAATCGAATGGCGATAAAATAAATGGACTGAAACTTGGTGGACCCATCAGGCATAGACTGAAGTTTATTTGTGCCAAATGTGGTTGACTTACAGAAAGTATTGTGAATTTTATTGACGACTCCATTGATGGCATTTTTTGTAAAGGGGCACTCTTTATATGATATAATACATCACTCAATAAAATACGGACCTACTTGATTAAACAACGACTTTTAGGCAAAATTCAACTTTATTCATCAACATAGTCTTCTTCTAAGGTGATACGCTGATTCTAACGCTTCTCTAACGATCCGATGATTTTTTTTTGTGGAACGATTTGCCTTTGGCCTCAAAATACGCCCCAGTTTCCTATATAACTGCGTCATTAGAGCCAGGTTCCTTTGAAGTCTGTAAACAGCCAGTAGTCACTGGGAAGCAGATCTGGAGAATAGGGTGGGTGCGGAAACAAATCGAAGTGCAATTTATGTAGTTATGCCATTGTTGCAATCGACTTGCCTATGTAAGATACGTCTCTGTTTCCGATATCACTTCTTTATTGAAGCCAACTATCCTTCACTGGTGTGTCCTTTTAGAGTCTGCAAACAGCTAGTAGTCGTTCGGGACCAGATCTGGAGAATAGGGTTGATGCGGAAGCAATTCGAAATGTAATTCGTATAGCTTTTCCATCGTTACGATCGACTTTAGACACGGTGCATTGTCTTGGTGAAAGAACACTTTTCTTCGTTATTTGTAGCTGTTTATTTTGGCGATTTCTTCCTTCAAACGTACCAATAATGCTGCATACTATTCGCTATTGAGGGTTCTTTCTTTTCTCAAGGTAATTCATATACCTTGCGCATCCCCAAATACGGAGGCCAAAACCTTGTCTGCTGATGTTTGCATCTTTGGTCCCTTTAGACGGTTTTCACCTGTTACTGTCCACTCAGCTTTAATTCCGAAGTGAAGTGTTGGATCCATGTTCTATACATTGTAATATATTGACGCAAAAACTCCTTTTTATTGATTTGAAGCAGTTGCACACAACGCCTTGAATCGTCGATGCGTTGTTGTTTTTGATTGACTGTGAGCAAATGCGGCACAAACTTTGAGCACATTGGCAAATATCCATGCAAAATTGTGAATACACTGTCTTCCAATGTATTCAACTATGCAATCTCACCCGCCTTCAATTTACAATCGTTTAAAACTAGTGTGTGGACCTTTTTATGTTTTCCGAGACAGCAGTCGAATTTAGGCGACCTGAGCGTTTAGCAACATTCACGGTCAAGTCAGCATATGACTTCTTAACCGTTGTTTCCGATTGAGCAAAGTCCGAATAACACCTGCCTTGCCTGAACAGTATGGTTTATCTCAGAAAGCAATGCTTTATCAACACACAAAATTCAGATTCTTTCCATTGTTTTGAAATTTTACAACAGTAAAACAGTAAATTAAAGTGGTCGACAATAGTCGAGGGCAACACAAAGGTTCCCTTTTCATTGCAACAGTAGTTTCAATTAAATAACTGCAAAATTTAAACTAATATTCCGATTAAGCTCAAATTTTGACACGTGCCATTTGTAATGTAGTACTTTATAGAAATCATATATTTTTTTAATTAGTGGTGCTATCTATATGTAAGGGCACGGACTTATGGAGCGATGTGTTACTAAACTACCAGAAATCAAGACAGCTAGTCTAGTAGACGACCCGTGAACAATTGAGTGATGTGTTATTATCGCATAATATATTTGCTAGTGATTTTACTTGAAATTTTAATTTTTAACTATGTTTTTTTTTCTAATTTTTTAATTTTTTGCTTTAAAGAAAGGGAAGTACGACTGTATTGACGAATACAGAGATAGTCCTCTTTACAAGCTGCTCTCCGTATGAAAAAAAATTAGAGCCGGTGAAAATATTTTCTAGGAGGAATAAAATTGAATTGCATTTTTGTCTTTTTCTAAACAACATGCTGTAACGATCCAATAAATGAACTAACGAACCAAAACCAAATAATGATTTTGTAGGAAGAAAGCTACCGATGACAAAAATCGAGAAATAGACAGACTTTACTTTCTATATAAGAAACATATATATATATATATATATATATATATATATATATATATATATATATATATGTATGTATATATATATATTATATATATATATAAAATTATATATAATAATAATATTGTATCCACCTACAGACGACCTCGTTTCGAGTATTTTTACTCACATCAGTGTAAGGAAGTGATAATTTCAGAGGGTCATAAAGCACGAACCCGGTTCACAGAAACACGTTTGGCTCCGCGCGCTTCTTGCTTTGTAGCTAAGTGAATGTCTATTTCAAAATATCTCATAACAGTGCTCAACTTTAATTGTCTTAAAAGGGCTTAGTAGTATATATATATATATATATATATATATATATATATATATATATATATATATATATATATATATATATATATATATACTCCACCGGTTAACACTCGAGAACCGAAAAATCGCACGCCGCGTCGAGAGATTGACACGAAAGATAGTGAAAAGAGAGTGCCGTGGTCTTCAATGAAGCTTGCATTAAAAATGACTTGCTGCCGAACTATATATACAGTTTGAATTACCTACTAGACACCATCCTCGAGTGTCTTCGGTCTCTCTGTACAAGGGTTTGTCAGGACAACCTGACATGAGGATACTTACCCCTACAATAAACCCTGACCAAATATTCAAAATTACATAGTATCCGCAGCACAAGTAAGATCCCCTCATACGAGGAATAGTGCATCTTCTCCTAGTGATGTTACCTTAAGTAACACCACGAAGCTGGATACTCCACCAGACTAGATGAATTCTTGTCCTGGAATCAGGTAAGACGAACAGACCACAAAAAAGATACACTATGACATACTTGACTGGTCAGTTGGGGAGAGAAATTTATTATTCTTAACTTTTTTACTAACTCAATGTTTGAGAAATAAAGGAGAATTTTAATAGAATATTCGGGTATCCATGTATCTCATATAGATATCAAGTGTTAGCCCCAGGAAGGGGACCCTTGATTTCTGAGTACTTCGACTGAAGTAAAATGAAACATTGTGAGAATATATATATATATATATATATATATATATATATATATATATATATATATATATATATATATATATATATATATAAACAGATGTAAAGAAGTAAGTGGTTTATGAAGATTCACGGATGATGACGATGGCGATGGTGATGGTGATGGTGATGACGATGGCGATGGCGATGGCGATGACGATGACGATGACGATGGTGATGATGATTTAAGTAATGACAAAAAAAAGGTATTTTCTGATTCAGAAAATTTGAAGAATAAAAAGTGGGTAAAAAAAACCCTGCTCCATCAGCAATCTACATCCGTCCTCATTTAAAATCTTTCAACCTTTTTAAGTATGACTGATGACCTTGCGAGTTGAACATTTATGCGACACGATTTTACGCCCCACGCCCTTAACCCCGACGGCCCCCTAAAATACACCGCCGACCGATACCTTGTCTTTGT
>OY744547.1:21580930-21600930 GCA_963556195.1 Sepiola atlantica | reverse complement strand
GTATCATCGACAACAAGAACTTACTATATTCACCCTTTACTTTCAGCGGCCCCAGCTTCTCCAATGGTATCATCAAGGACCCAAATCTTTTTGACAACCTCATATAATAATATGCATCATTAGAGCTGGCCGTATATACCTCTGCACTATCCAAGCATTATTTAAAGAGAAAAGAGACCAATTATAATTTCTCCCCTCCCTTTCACGCGCAACTTTAATCACCTTTGTTATTTTGCTTATTTATTTGGTGACTTTTATGTTCATATCATTTTTTAAACTCTACACTGCCTATAACACAGGGTGCCCCTCCACAACAAAAATGCCATTAACGTAATCATTAATAAAATCCAGTATCCTTTTTTGCAATCCAACCACAGTTAATATAAATAACTTTGCTCTATGCATGCCTTGTCCACCAAGTTTCAGTCACGAATGTCCAACAATCTTTGTTCTATCGCCGTTCAATAAGAACACCTTGATATGACGTATAAAATTGCCAATAACTCTGATGCACTCCTCTTTTGGCCGTGGCCTGGTGTTGGTTACAATGGGCTTCTTTAGTTAAATAATAGTCTGGGGATTGTTGTGATAGACATTATTTTTTTAGATGCAACTCTGCCTTTTTGCTAGGAACAAAGTGCAGTATCTGTTCTGATACTTCACTTAATCTATTCTATCCTCGATCAGTGAAGGAGAAATCATTCTAGACTGATAGAATTTATATTTTTGTTCCAACCAGAGTGCCCTTTTTTGTGGTGCTGGATTTTCCAAACATTAAAAACCGACATTGTGTTTTACTCTACCCTCGTGGGAAGACAAGTAAATAGGAACTTCACGGATAAAATTCGAGGGGTGGGAGGGTTATGCTCGGGTGAGTATGAAACCCATTCAGAATCACTCCTTCTACTGATGAGATGATTACGAAACTGTCCGACATCCGTATAAAACATGTGCTTTAGAATACAGAGTGACCCCCTCCCAAAATAAGATGCGACCCATAAAATCGTTAATAAATTTACAATTCTTTCTTCGATTCAACCATAGTTGGTACAAATATACTTCATCCTATGCATGACTTGTCCACCAAGTTCAGTTATGAATGTCCAACAGTCCTTGTTTTATTGTCATTAAATCCTCTGTGGAGTATGCTTGGCCTGTGTGGGAGGAAACAACGCATGCCAAAAACCTAGACTCAGAATCAAACACCACTTGCCGCTTGATCACTGTCTGCCTTAAGCCTAACACCAACCAAAACAACCTGCATCTCCTTATTGGCATTGCCCCTTCAGATGTGAGGCGGGAAGTTGCCAGCCGAGTAGAGATCACAAAGCCTATTAGTGTTGAACGCCATCTCCTTCATGGACGTGAAAAAACGGTTCAACGACTGAAGTCAAGGAAAAGCTTCTTTCGCCACGTCGAACTCCTAACAACATCTCAAGAAGAGACCAGACTACAGCTGTGGACCAGACCACTAGTGAATGGCCCCTTCCTGCTGACATGGAATCCTCCCTTCCGACGAACTCCCTCCCGATTCAGAGGAACTCTGGCTCCAGTTGAAAACACTAAACCACGTGAAAACGGGAATAAGGCGACCAAAAGTTGCTATGAGTAGATGGGGCTACAAAACTGACCGAACCATCTTTGAATCTGGAGAGGAGGGCCATACGATGCAACACTGTCTTGTCTTCTCCATACTGCCCAACTGGTGCAGCTTGAAAGATCTTGCAGAGTACAACACTAATGCAAAGGACTGCATAAAAAAAGTAGGAAACTGTCGCATGACACTTCAAAGACACGCAAAGAAGAATAAAATAATATGTGGGGACACTTTGGTGATCGTTTGATCGGTGTTCACGCTCATCGATCCTTAAAACTGCTCAGATTTTTTATCTGAATTTGCAGATGATTCAAAGAGTACATTTTCTAAAAATTTGTAAAGTAAGCAGTCCTCTATTTATATAAGGTTCAGATATATCATAAGACTAGCATGGCTACCCGGTGTTGCCCGCGACTATAAAAAAATAGAAGTTAAATAATATGTATAATATGTATAACATATTCATATTAAAGCTCATATCTCTCGCCCCTCTCTCTCTTTCTCTCTCTCTCCCCTCTCTCTCTCTCTCTCTCTCTCTCTCTAGCAGTCTCTTTATCTTTCCCCCTTCTCTTTTAATACTGTAATGTTAGCGAGGAGGCCTTCACAGAACTGCCATAGTATGAAGAGAAATAATGTTGATAATGATTATTGATCCCGGACAATGCTGAGTATAACAAATAATCCCGGTCTATTCCTAATTTATTGTCTACCTCCTCATTTCAGAATAATATGAATAATGTTGATAAAGACAATAGTCCGAAAAGATGTAATACGTACCAGTTACCAAAAGTAATACTTTAATCTTACATTTTTTTTTATCCCGGGCAACGCCAAGTAGAACAAATGGTCCCGTTAATTCCTAATTTCTTCCCCCCTCCATTTTAACATATGAAGAAAATACGTAATGTGGATGAAATCAATCGGCCGAAGAGATTTACTATATATCTTTTACCAAATGTAATACTGTAATCCTACAATTTTTGATTCCGGACAGCGCCAAGTTGAACAAATGGTCCTCTCAATTCATAATGTCTCGCCCGCCTCCATTTTTAACATATTAAGAAAATACGCAATGTTTATGAAGTCAATAGTCCGAAGAGATCTACTATATATCGATGGTATCTTCCCTTTCGTACAGCCCCTTTCTCATATTTGTAATCTTTTTCTATTCTACCCTAATTTCGATTGAAGATGCTCGACTGAGCTCCAATCTATGGTTTCCCCTTGTAAAACATTCACCGTGAGAACTCGTCTGTTTACCACAACTAAAACAAACTTTCCTTTCTTCCTCAGTATGCCTAACGTCAGGTAGAATTTCCATAAACATTGTTTATTTCCAAGAACTTCCCACAGGTGGAACACATTACAAGGGGACTGCTTCCCTGTTGACTTCAACATGGTCACATAAAAATCCAACATCAACAAATACTTTTCATAAACCGTCGCCATATGTGATCAAACTTTGTTTATCCCATTAATTATTTTCAATCATCTCATAATATTCGTCATAATTAAACCGACAATCTGCTCATTAATTTAGTCCTTATACGCTCGAGTGGTTTTTGTCCTCAATAAAGGACGTCTCATTAGTAAACAAAAAGTAACAAGAAACAGTTAGTGTTTAATAAATGATAAAACGGACGAAGAGTTTAGGAGCCCTCAAAATAGAAGAATATCGAAGTATTATTCAGACTACTATTCTCGTCTTCGTTGACATATTCACAACGTTTCAGCCGATGTAACCTCCGACCTTCTTTGTGTGCGTCTTTTCGAACTGTTGAACCTGGAACGTATGAATCTTTATGTCGAATAAGGGAACCTATACGGAATTTATAACTGATTGATTTCCCCTAAGAGCAGTGCCTGCTGCTATTTATAGCTGGGAGATTTCATGCGTGCATGAGTAAATTACTATAACAATAACAAATGACAGTAATTGTACGGTCATCGTATTAAAAATAAAAATAATGTTCGTTAGCTAAAGCTTTCCTCTCTCCAAACCGGTTTCTCAAATAAACATTTCCTTGTTTAGTTGTTCAAACTGGATCATAGATGTTGATATTAAAACAAATGTCTAAGGGGGTGTGCGCCAAGGGCACGTCTATTCGGTCCAGCGGTCAGCGAGCTAAAGAGAGATAACTATGGTCTTAATATTGACTATACATTCTAGCGAGAGTAGCTACGAGATCTCGGCTTGTGACACGATTTGGGTTTTTTTTTTATTACAAAAGGAGCCCTAAACCCTTTCTTTATCAAGAAGCATGACTTTGGCTTGAAACTAATTTTCCCTTCTCTATCGCTTCTACATAGATATAGCATGTATGACAAATGAATACATAATCGTCCAAGATTCAAAAACAAAACACATGTCCAAAAAGGATATAACACTATAAGGAATAAGGTTAAAAAAAACCTAAAAAACGGGTGGATGTTAAGGGGAGACTACCAACTTCACTGTAAATGAAGTTGCGGTGCTTGTATAATAAAAGGTCGAAAACAAGTTTTTTTTTGTCTTTTAGTGTTGGAGAGGTAAATAAGGGGCAGATAACTCTTACAACGAATTTAAAACACGATTGTTCAGTAATCAAAACTGATGGCTTTAATTGGCGTTGCACATGTGGCTAGTGTGCAAGGAGAACGTCGATTAGACATAAAAGGGTTAGGGTTAGGGTTTAGGGTTTAGGGTTAGGGTTAGGGTTTAGGGTTAGAAAAATATTGTTCAAAAGCTTGAGCTGTTGTGAAGAGTTACCTGCCCCTTATTTACCTCTCCAACACTAAAAGACAAACAAAACTTTTTTTCGGCTTTTTATTATACAAGCACCGAAGTTGCTTCTTTATCATTGCCGTTTCTTCATCACTGTCTTCTTTTTTTTCCAGTTTATTACCGACCGTTGTATGTACACGAGAAAACACGCGGCGTCCGTGATGGCGAAAAGTGTTCACCCTGTATGTCGCTATACAAATGTTAAAATAGGAATATCTAACATTCTCGTTTTTACAGGTATAACGCGTATGACAAATTCATTTGTCATCGTCACAGATTCTAAAAGAAAACACATGCTAAAAAATGATTTAACACTGTAAGGAATAAGAAAGCGGAAAAATGGTGGATGTTAATGGGGAGACCACCCAACCCATCGTTGTCGTCTGCGTCTCAGTTCTTTCGTCTTATCGGCTTTTGATGGAAAGCATGTTACGAACGCCGACCAACAGGGGTTGTCAACTATTCTTACTCACAACATAAATCTATTCGGCAAAAAGTCATCCTCAATATATTTCCCGTTTAACCATTTTATTTTGAAGCATCCATTTAGTAAAATTGACATGTTTGGAAAGAGAGAGACATGAAAAGAGATAGATGAGGTTGGTGGATGAGGTTGGTGGATGAGGGAAAGTGAAATAAAGATGGCCGTGTATATTGTGTACGGTTTGTGGGTAAAAGGCGCTGAATAGAAGGAATGAGAGAGTCGGGAATGGAGAAACAATTATTTTAAAAGATTACATAAAATGAAAATAATTGTAAAGAAAAACTAAAAAAAATTAAAACGAAATGAAAGAAAGGCTTTTTTAAAAATGAGTATAACCGAGACTGGGAGACTTAACTGTGAGGTAAGGCACAATATGGCGGACATTACGTGCATAACATGGAAACAATAACAAAGAATGAAAAAAAAAGGGGGAAGGAGGAGGAGGAGAAGAAAAAGAAGAAGAAGGAGAAGAAGAAGAAAGGATTATATCAGAATAAGAAAGTAAAAAGCGAAAGAGCAACAAGAAAAAAAGAGTAGGGCAGAGAAGGAGGGGGAATTTTATGAAGAAGAAAAAGAAGAGGAAGAATGATAGTTAGAAAGCGAAAAATGGGGAGCTAGAAATAGAAGGGAGAGAGATCGAGATGACAGAGAAGAATGTGTAGGAGGGGGAAAAGAAGAAGAAAAAGAAGAAGAAGAAGCAGATACAGGGAGGGAGAGGAAGGAACAGACGCTGAAGAGAAAGAGAGAGAGAATAAGAAAGAAAAGAAGGAGAAGGGGGAGGAGGATAATAATTGAGAGGGGAGAGAGAAAAGGACGGTTATGAGAGAGTAGGAGGGGAAGAGGAAATGGGTTATAATAAGAAGAAGGATAGTTAGAGAGAGCGGAAAAAAGAGGAGGGACGACAGATAGTGATGGAAGTGAAAACGAAAGAAATAAAGAAATAGAAGAAGATGAATGAAAATCGATGAACAAACAGGAGTTCGAATAATAGAAATAAAGAAAGAATAAAGAAATAAATGAAAAATAAACAAAGAAGAAAAAGATTAAAAAAGAAATAAAAATGAATTTGTGAGGTAGGAACTTACGGAGGAAAGAAAAAAGACATAAGATGAATAATGATAAAAAAAAAAGACGAAAGAAAAGAACGGCATCAGAAAGAAAGAAATGAATTAAAAGAGAGAAACGGTAATGGATTCAAATGAAAGAAGAAAGAAAGTATAAAAAAGAAATAGGGAAAAGAAAAAAAGAAGAACAAAGGAAGGATAAGATAAAAGAAAGAAGATAACGGGAAAAAGGATTGAAATTAAGGAAGAAAGTTAGAAAAGAAATAGTAATATTCCGGTGGCAAGCTAAATTTGTCAAATTGGAGTGAAGAAACGCGGGCTTTTTTATACTGCTTTTAGCTACTATTGATACAACAATTTGACGGAATCTGATTGGTCGGCTTCAGTGACAGTATGCGCAGGAAGAAATAAACTGTGTTCGTTTCTGTCACAAAGGCTAAGGTGTGCGAAGATTAAACATACAGTTTTGTCAGAAGTGCTGAGTTATAAATGGGGTCGACATGAGAATATTACAACTAAGCGTTTTATCTGTGTGTATATGAGTCTTGAGTGTGCACGTTCGTGTATATCTGTATATGTGCGTGCGTGAGTGCAGGTGAGCATTTCTATGGGTTAATGAGTGTGTGCATTTGTCACTTATAGGCCCCAAAGCAACCGGACAGAATTACATGCTGAAACCACCTGGAGGTGGCGTTCAAAATTGTAAATAACTCTGACACACGCTTCTTTTGGCGTTGCCCTGATGTTGCCTGTGATGTTCCTCTTGTATTTCAGAAATAGTCTGGGGATAAAGTTGACCTTATATTTGAAATAACCCCACGGATAAAAAAAAAAAATCTGCAGCGGGGTTATAGTTCCATGAGTGTGAAGCCTGTTCAGAATAACACCTCTTACTGATGAGACAATCACTAAAGTGTCCCCCATATCATTACAAGTTGATAGAACAAAAACTGTTGGAGATTCATTATTGAAACGTTGTGGGCAGAGTAGGTATATATAGGTTCGACATTAAGATTTCAGAGTTCGAAAAGATGCACCTGAAGAATGTGTGGGTAATATCGATCGAAAGGTTGTGAGAATAATGTCCTAGATAAGAACCGAAGAGTCCGAATAATTCAAATAATATAAATTCCACATGTGCATTCATAGTTATCCTTTAGTGCTAGGCCCAGTAACTCTACTAAGAATAAAACAGGTTATGGGCCCAGTACTTTAAGAAAACAAAAACTTTAATTATCGATAAATGTTATTTATTTAGAAATAAAAAGTAATTTAAATATTTTTTTATTTCAATGAAAGGTTTATTGATTAAAAAAATATATATATTTGTAATTGTTCTTATTACAATTTTAAAAAGACTGACATATTTTTTTATTGTTAGGTCTCAATTTAAAGAAAGAAAATAACGTCATGTATTAAGAGAAAGCTAGAGAGAGAGAGGGAGAGGATGGCAAAGGGAGAGAGAGAGAGAGAGACAGAGAGTAATAGAAAGTGAGAGAGAGTAAGAGAGAGTGAGAGAGTTAGAGAGTGAGAGAGAGAAAGTGAGAGAGAGAGAATGAGAGAAAGAGAGAATGAGAGAGAGAATGAGAGTGAGAGAGCGAGTGAGAGTGAGAGAGAGAGAGTGAGAGAGAGAGAGAGAATGAGAGAAAGAGAGAATGAGAGAGAGAATGAGAGTGAGAGAGCGAGTGCGAGTGAGAGAGAGATAGAGAGAGAGAGAGAGATAGAGAGAGAGAGAGAGAGAGGGAGAGAGAGAGAGAGGTAAATAGAACCAGTATTAATCGAATGGATGACGGGTCGTTTAGTTCACGTTATTTATCTACCTCCCACAGCGGTAAGATGTGACACAAGGTCAGGAAAGTGGGATTTGAAAAGCCAGCGCCCGAGAAGGTGAGCACTCTGGCCTACAAAAAATGCCTCGGTAGCCCTGTCGGCATTCTCCGGTAGGGGCGCCTCAGGCGATTAGCAATAAACTAACCCCTTCTCAAAGGGTGAGAAGGCAAAGACTGGGTGGGTGGACCTCCTAGAACTGCACAGAACAAACCCACAGACCGGCGGAATCAAGGCCAGAAGGCCAAGACGTTACCAGTCTATGGGGTGTAGTATCCATCGGAACAGATTGTATTTAGGGCAATACATCCCGGTAAACATTAATTCAAGGAATTAAAATTATATTCCCAGAATGCATCCATTCTTAGGCATGAAACCCCACTGTGGAAGGGAGAAGGTGGGAGTCGGGGGTCTGTGTGACATTTAAAGCCAACGCCTGTCAGCATTCCCCGATAGGTTCGCCTCAGGCGATAGCAATAAACTGACCATTCTCAAAATGTGAGAAGGTAAAGACTGGGAGGGTGGACCTTCCATAATTGTGCAGGACAAACCCACAGACCGGCAGAATTAAGACCCGAAGACCAAGACGATACCGGTCTATAGGGTGTGGCATTCATCGGAACAGATACTACACTTTCTTCTTAGCCAAAAGGCCAAGCAGTTCATATTTATCTACCTTCCACAGAGTAAAATGTGACAAAAGGTCGGAAACTGGGAATTGATAAGTCAGCACTCTAGAGGAAGAGCACTTATGACCGTCAAAAAATGCCTGGGCAGCCCCGTCGGCATTCCTCGGTAGGGACGCCTCAGGCAGTAAGCAATAAACTTACCCTCCCCAAAGAGGGGAGGCAAAGCCTGGGATGTGGACCTCCTAAAACTGCACAGGACAAACCCACAGACCGGCGGAATCAAGACCCGAAGGTCAAGACGATACCGGTCTATAGGGTGTAGTATCCATTGGAACAGATACTACACTTTGATCTAGGCCAAAAGGACAAGAAGGCCGTTTAGTTCACTCAGTTTGTTGATCTTGTGTGTTTGCTTGTTTGTCACAATTCATAGTGGATAATATCACAAAAGGCGAATGACGTAAATACTTAGCGAATAATACGATAAATAATGACGTAAATAAAAGAGAGAAAAGAGGAGAGGGAGTGGAAGATAGATAGAAGAGGAAGAGAAAACTAAAAGAGAGAAAGGGGGAAGATAGTTGAAAGAGCAGAGAGTGATAGCGAGGAGGAAAGAGAGAGAGGGGTGAGTGCGGTTGTTTAATTGTTCAATTGTTTTATTCCTACAAATATTTTTTCCAAAGT
The DNA here is from genome assembly GCA_963556195.1 of Sepiola atlantica. NCBI lineage: Eukaryota > Metazoa > Mollusca > Cephalopoda > Sepiida > Sepiolidae > Sepiola > Sepiola atlantica. The sequence goes on along the minus strand of OY744547.1, from coordinate 21,591,881 downwards.
TGTTCTACGAAATAATTAATGATGAATTACAAATTTGTTGTCTTATAAAACTTCTATTAAAAAATAAGAACAGGCTAGCAAATTTAAACCGATTGTTTCGCATAATGAACTCGAAAGGAACCTTACGTAGGCGGCCATTTGTAAAAGTAAGCGGAAGCAGATGCGCTAGAAAATGTGTGCTACAATGTGTGAAGGGTAAATTACTGTACAGAGAGCATGATTTGTGCAGTAAATTTTAAATATTTTCATTATTGATTTATTTTTTAAATGTTATTTTAAAGGATAATTTAGGGGATCTTTTACGACGCTCAGCAGAGTCGCGAACGGGGTCCAAAAAAATAACGAGAAATGGTTTAAAAACATAAATTTGCAACAAGTGAAGTTGACCTACGACGAGAATAGATATTTTTTTAGTTACCTATGTAATTTGTTTTTATTTTTACGTATTATAAATTGGTTTTCATTAGTTTATTTTTCCACTAAATTCAAAATGGCGTCTACACGTGCATTCGTTAGTAACCCCCCCCCCCCAAATCGGCCATTTTTTTTACAAGTTTCAGTGACAAAACTATTGATTTCTAATAAATAGCGGTTGTAACGGTCTAAAAATACAAACAAATGCCACAGGCAAGTTTGAAAATAACTTTTACAGTCTACAGTTACTTTTATTTGTTGTATATTTGTTTTTTTAGCGTTTTTACTCTGCTGAGCGTCGTAAAAGATTCCCGATAATTTACATATTACCGTATCGTTTGGTTTTATGCTGACCGGTACCAGTGCCTCAAAAACATGTCTCCACTCTAACAGTTTTCTTAGACGGCATAAGTATTTTCAGAAATAAACTGAACCGAAATAAATTATATTTGTGTGAATAACATAGTGGGGAAAACTAACGAAATAATGAAATAAAGATATGCCAGACGGATTGCTATTTCGGTCTGACTTTGATAATCAGACAGACTTTTCCTTATTTGTTAAACAGAAAACATTTCCAGAATAAGTAAAGAACTCGCCTGGCTTCTTTTTTTTTGCTACTTGGCCTTTTGGCTAAGATCAAAGTGTAGTATCTGTTCCGATGGATACTGCACCCCATACTGGTATTGTCTTGGCCTTCGGTGCTTGACTTACGCCGGTCAATGGGTCTGTCCTGTGCAGTTCTAGGAGGTCCACCCTCCCAGGCTTCGTCTCCCCTCTTTGGGGAGGAGTAAGTTTATTGCTAACTGTCTGAGGCGCCCCTACCGGGGAATGCCGACGGGGCTGCCCAGGCAATTTTTAAAATCCACTTTCCCGACCCGACCTTGGGTCACATCTTACTTGTGGGAGTAAGATAAACACTGGCCTTGTGCCTAACTCCTGGAAAGGAGTAGATCCATGCTCGTTATTTCGTGTACAATATTTAAAGCATTCGGTGTAGATCGGTACGTCAACTAGTTTGTTATATAATGAAATTAAAGGAAGACATTTTTTTTTTAATATAGAAAAAAGAATAAAACAAAAATGGTGACACACTTTAGAAAAAAAAATGGAATTTCAAATTAAAATTAAAAAGAAACAGTTTAAAAAGTTAAAAGTTTTCGTCGCGGTCGTCATTGGCTAAGCGATGAGATAAACGTAATTCAAGAAAACAATTTTTTTATTCTAATTTTTTTTTAAAGTCTGCCTTTTTTAAATCAAAAATCAAAAAATTCAATAGCTCAGCTGCTGTAAAACTCCATTACAAAGGGCCATAACTCTTCATTACAATTACGTGTAATTATCTATTATTGTTATGATTTAATCGTTTTTGGTTGGCCATCAAACAAACTGTCATGGCCGTCGACGGGATTCTGTTGTGTCATTAGGAGAATGGCGGAGACGGCAAGAGGAAAAAGGGAAGTGAAAGAAAGAAAGGAAAAGAAAAGAAGGAATGTATAGATATAGATAGAGAGAGAAGCATAGAAAAAGAGAGATAAAGAAGGAGCAGAATAAAAAGAAAAGAACAAATAAAGGGATAGAAAAAGATAGGCATATACATCGATGGAGAGAGAATGGGGGGGGACAAAAAAATAAAGAAAGAAAAGGAAGAAAAAGAGAGAGAATAGAAGAATGCGGCTTTGCTTTACGGCATATCAACCTTTCTGGGCTGAATTCAATCAATTTTGTGAAAGAGTTTTATGCTTCAAATTCTTTATATCTTCACATGTTTATGCTTGCTGTAAATGTATATTTTTTATTAGTGATGGGACGATTCAAATATTTTTCCCGATTTCGATACAATTACCGATTCTGTTCTAAATTCCCGATTCCGATACAATTAACGATTCTGTTTCTTTTAAACTATCTAAATATTAAGCTATAGAGTTTTTTGTTGTTTTTTTAAATTTTCGGATTACTGTAAAAACCCATGTAATATGTGCATATATTTTTGCAAATGCCAAAATACATTTGTAGAAAAGGGGATCTATAGATTTTAGTTTTACTTGTAGTTTAAAATCAATAAATATTTATTATTTTTCCATAAGGACCAGCGATGGAAAATAAAGTTTAAAAGAAAAATTAAAACAACAAAACAAAAAAACAATCAAAAGAATCGTTTCTGGCATTGGAAATTAGGCACAAATTTTTTCGATTATAATATCGATTCCGATACCCCTAAAAGATCGGAGTTTTACAATTCCCGATTCCGATTCCGAAAAATCGTCCCATCATTAATTTGTAGACGATTAATTTTTAAATCGATTTGTTTTATAGGCGTATATTTTGTAAACAAATAGCGAGTAAACTCTAAGTCTTATTTAACTCATAGATGGGACGCTGGCAGGAACTACTACTCCGGGTTAGCGTGAACATGTGTGTAATAGTTATGAAGGGGTAACTACCACACCTCCCAAAGCTCCCAAATCGGAGCATAACCACTGGATGCACTTTAAGGTCATACTAAGGACGGTTGGGGGGGGGGACTTGTGTAGGTGATACGGCTGAGAAATAGGGTGTTGATTTACTCCTCTCCAGGAGTTAGGCACAAGGCCAGTTTTTATCTTACTCCCACAAGTAAGATGTGACCCAAGGTCGGGTCGGGAAAGTGGGGTTTGAAAAGCCAGCGCCCGAGAGGTGAGCACTCTGGCCATTAAAATTGCCTGGGCAGCTTCGTCGACATTCCCCGGTAGGGGTGCCTCAGGCAGTAAGCAATAAACTTACTCCTCCCCAAAGAGGGGAGGCGAATCCTGGGAGGGTGCACCTCGTAGAACTGCACAGGACAGACCCATAGACCGGCGTAAATCAAGCCTCGAAGGCCAAGACAATACCAGTCTATGGGGTGCAGTATCCATCGGAACAGATACTACACTTTGATCTTAGCCAAAAGACCTAGGGTAGGCAGAGAAAAATATAGAAAGTGCTGGGAAATATGTATTTAGACGGTAAAGTCGGGGAGGGCGAACACCTTGCCCAAGAGTGTCCGAAACAAAATTGAAGTAAAAGAAGTAAAGCTACTCTTATAGAGAACGACCCGTGACTTGCGTCGTCAACGTTCGGGCAGGTCTCGGAAGCGCCCGAGAGTTGACGAAACTATTAACCAATCAGGTTGCAAAAGGCATTAGACAATCAGGTTGCAAGCAGACGATAAGATTTGGAAGAAATTAATTTCTCCGATCTGTGTCAGCGTGTTGAATCCCCCGAAGGACTCATTGAGTTCTGTCAGCAACGGTCACTTCTAGCGAAAGACTAACCGTCAACCTACACCCTTACCCTAACACCCTAACCCAGAAAATATTAAAAAGAAAGAAAAAAAAGAAAAAAATATGAAAAAACAAAACAAAAAAAAGAAATTGGTTAAATACAGTTGTTTCGTTGTTTGCTATATAACGAAATAAATTATTTTTTAAACTTTTCCTTACACAAAAAAAATAAAAATATTCAAAAACATGGCTCCCTTGAAAAAAATAAAAATAAATATCTAATTAATAACAGTTGTTTAGCTATGGTTTGTTCGTTCTTTATTTGTATATATGTTTTTTACTTTTATTTTCTTGGTCTAACTTTTTATTTGTAACTGTTTTTGAATTTATCGTCTGTCAGTCTTTAATGTATCGTCTGACAGTCTTCGCCTCGTCAACTCCGAGACCTGCCCGAACGTTGACGACGCGAAATCACGGAAACGCGGTGCGTTCTCTATAAGAGTACCGAAGTAAAAGAAGAGAAAAGAATAATCGTAGAGTGAGAAAGGCTTTGAGAGAAAAGAAGACGAAGAAAAGGGAAAACGTATATCTTGAGAGAGAGAGAGAGAGAGAGAGAGAGAGAGAGAGAGAGAGAGAGAGAGAGAGAGAGAGAAAGAGATAGATAGATAGAGAGAGAGAGAGAGGAAGTGGGGAGGGGGTTGGAGGTGGGGGAAGAAGAGGAATTAAAATGAAAAAAGGAAGAGAAAAGTAGACTGGTGTAGAGAGAGAGAGAGAGAGAGAGAGAGAGAAGGAGAGAGAGAGAGCAAGGGAGACAATAAGAGAGAGAAAGATTGTGGCGGAGAGATGGATAAAACGAGGATCGAGAGAAACAGAAAAGGTTAAAAAATTCAGCTCGGGTTAGAGAGAGAGAGAGAGAGAGAGAGAGAGAGAGAGAGAGAGGGGGGGAGAGGATAGGATAGGATAGGATAAAAGAGAGGGGGAGTAATAAGGTGAAAGAAAAAGAAAACAAAAAACGAAACGGGAAAGGGCAAATGCAGATCAGATACAGACAGAAAGAACAGAAAAAAAGAAAAGAAAGAACAGAAATATATATATATATATATATATATATATATGAAAAATATTTGTTATTGTTTATTATCTACGGACGTATACGTTTCGTCTCTTTTCAATCGAGACTCATCAGCGTAGAAGTATGACTATTCACTACCGGAATCGGTAATTTTATCGGAATCGGGAAAAATATTGGAATCGTCCCATCACTAATATACATACATATATATATATATATATATATATATATATATATATATATATATATATATATATATATATATATATATTAAAATAAACATAGTTTGAGCTTTAATATATATTAGCTCTAATATATATTGAGCACTTTTGAAAATATTGGTTTTGTTCATTTTTGAACTGAATCAATTTTATATATATATATATATATATATATATATATATATATATATATATATATATAAATATATATAGTCTAAAGAAGCTTTGAGTCATTTTAAATAAAAAGAAAACAAAAGGAATATGCAGTTTAAATTCATAGAGAAACTAACATAATCTAAGATATCGCAGACTTAGCATTCGTTGGAAAATTCATAAAAAAGGGGGGATTCAAGTATCTAACAATGAAACAAAAACAGGGGACTTTAACTTAAGCGTGAAATATTAAAACGGGGATCATCAGCTGTTTACCATGTAACTGTTTCAGAGATTTAAAACCAGTACAATTATAATATTCATGGCTCTCCAATGGTACTGATCAAACGACCATTTCCCCAATAATCAAGTGTAGAAATAATTCAGCTTAAATTTCACAAATAAATAAATAAATAAATAAATAAATAATAATAATAATAATAATAATAATAATAATAATAATAATAATAATAATAATAATAAATCACCCTTAAGAGTACCGTGTGATATGGTAATTTGCATATCAAATAACATTAATTATAACAATAATAATACTACCATCCAACACTACACTCAAGAACCTTTCTGCGATATGATAGCTAGCAATAAAATTATATAGGAATAAAAGTTGCATTGAAAAATAAAAATATATATATATATAAACTTTTGTTTTGTTTGGTATAAAGAAATCCAACAGAGTGCTCAATTATTTAATAATAAGAACATAATATTTTTTCTTTAATGACGTTACAGAAGATCAAATCAAATCTCCGGTCGCAAATTTGTGTTTGCCTGCGAGAATTGTTTAATCATGAATGAACATATACTCCACTGAACCCAAAAGGCAGGTAATGACTGAGAGGATGTATCATGACACACGAACACCATCCTACCCCTCCCCAAAAAAGGAAGAGTATTGATTTACTCCTCTCCAGGAGTTAGGCACAAGGCCAGTTTTTATCTTACTCCCACAAGTAAGATGTGACCCAAGATCGGGTCGGGAAAGTGGGGTTTAAAAATTGCCTGGGCAGCCCTGTCGGCATTCCCCGGTAATGGCGCCTCAGGCAGTAAGCAATAAACTTACTCCTCCCCAAAGAGGGGGGGGGGCAAAGCCTGGGAAGGTGGACCTCCCAGAACTGCACAGGACAGACCCATTGACTGGCGTAAATCAAGACCCGAAGGCCAAGACAACACCAGTATGGAGTGCAGTATCCATCGGAACAGATACTACACTTTGATCTTAGCCAAAAGGCCAAGAAGGAAGAGTAGATGCCTAGGAAGATAATATCGTAACAACAGAACTAATACTACACTACACCCCCAAAAAGGGGGATGTCATCTTCGGAGAATGTTATCATGAGGAACGAACATATACTCTACTCCCCCAAAAGAAGAGGTAATTCCTCCTGGGAACGCATCATGCCTAATAAAAATATACTACAGTAACCCCCAAAGGAGAAAATAAAGCCTGGGAAGATTCACCTCCCCCCCCATGTTTAACGACTTCACATACGACATTCTCGGTTGTCTTTTTAACGGCGTTCTCGGCCGTCTTTTGAAATTATCTGATTTTCTCCTGCTTTTTGAACATTTATCTCTGTCACCTGAAGATGATTCGACGAAGAATCGAAAGTGCTCGTGATACTTATGGAAAACTTATCAATTATTTTGATCTTGACACAAAAAAGATTATTAGAAAAAGCGAAAAATTTAAAAGAAGCTATAATCAAGCAAGAAGCATTTATTTTATATTTAACAATGTTTGTTAACTGAAATAATGCTACCTAAATACACACACTCAATAGAAAGAGTGAGGGAGGGAGAGAGAGAGAGAGAGAGAGAGAGGGTGCAAAAGGGCGGTAGATCTATCCTAATATGATATATATTAGAAAGAAACATAATGAAACGAAGAAAGTAAGTGTGTGAGACAGAAAGAGAGAGAGAAAGAGAGAGAGAGAGAAAGAGAGAGAAAGAAAGAGAGAGAGAACGAAAGGGGCGGAAGATCTTACCTAATATAAGAGGCGTTTTTTGATGATGACGTCATTAATTCAAGCCTCGATCTCATATTTGTCGAGAAAGCCAATTGAAATAGAAATGTGACGTTAGGCAAATTTACCGTCGATTTCAGCGGCAAAACAAAATGGTTTCCGAATGACGAATCTCTTTTATCTTTTTCATCCGCACACATGTTTGTCTGTCGCATAAAATTCATGTCGTCGGGGCAGGGCCGAGATAACAATCTAATCTCAATGCTATTAAAATAGTTTTGCCCTGTGCTCATGTCTAAATTGTGTTAGCCTTTGCACGAAAGTGTCGACTGCTGCTGATTTTAGATACACTCATAAAAATTGAAAAACCATCCGCCGTTGTCGTCAATATGGCTGCTGTTTTAAGGAAAGCAAGTACGGCCGTTTTGCAGGCAGCCAAGTTATTCACCTCCAGGAGGTTAGACACAAGGTCAAAGCATTTTTATTTACATCCGCCCCAGGAAGCTAGACACAAGGGCAGGTGTGGTTAGCCAGCGCTTTGGCTTACAAAAAATGCCTTAGCAGCCCGTTGGCATTTCCCGGTAGGAGCGTCTCAGGCAATTAGCAATAAACTAACTTTTTTTTTCCAGGAGAAGGTAAAGCCTGGGGGAGAGTGGACCTCCTAGAACTGTACAGGACAATACCTCAGACCGGCGGAATCAAGGCTCGAAGGCCAAAACGGTACCGGTATACAGAGTGTAGTATCCATCAAAACAGATACTACACTCTGATCTTAGCCAACTTAGGAAACATCTCTGTAGTGAACGCGTGTATTGATTTACTCCTCTCCAGGAGTTAGGCACAAGGCCAGTTTGTATCTTACTCCCACAAGGTAAGATGTGACCCAAGGTCGGGTCGGGAAAGTGGGGTTTGAAAAGCCAGCGCCCGAGAGGTGAGCACTCTGGCCATTAAAATTTGCCTGGGCAGCCCCGTCGGCATTCCCCGGTAGGGACGCCCCAGGCAGTAAGCAATAAACTTACTCCTCCTTAAAGAGGGGAGGCGAAGCCTGGGAGGGTGGACCTCCTAGAACTGCACAGGACAGACCCATAGACCGGCGTAAATCAAGCCTCGAAGGCCAAGACAATACCAGTCTATGGGGTGTATTATCCATCGGAACAGATACTACACTTTTCTCTTAGCCAAAAGGCCAAGAACGCGTGTAGCTGAGATATCAACTAACCTGTTAAGATACTAGTTTTTTTCTCTCTCCCGGTTCTAATCTTATTCTCTTTTTTCTTCTTCTTTTTCTTTCCTTCTTTCTTTTCTTTACTTTACAATGAAAGCAGCACACATTCGGACAGCGGAAAAGTACTGGACAGTTAGGTCAATAAGCTCTCGCTCGACTGCAACGCAATGACAGATGGATCTGCAATGTAAAATCTGACCGGACTAACGCATCAGGCTGGAGAATTTTCTTAAAGCATTACACATACCCAGTCTAGAGGTTATCCTAAAGATGTATCGATTACACTCTAACGTTCATCTTCCTGTATAAACAAATGCAGAAGCATGAATGTCCTAAATCGCAGGAAGGTTGACCAGCCAAGGAAAACTTGGAAGCAAGTGATTAGACAAGACTGCACAGAGTGAAATTTGGTAACTGCTGATCCGTTGAACGGTAAGAACTAGAGTATGAGCTTGCGTAATATCGGAAAAGGTCTGACCCCTGAACAAGGAAAAAGTGACGTTAAATGAATAGAAAGAGGAAAGAAGAAGTGAGTTGCTGAGTTCTGTATTTTATTGTTTTCTTTTTGTTACTCATAAATGACATACATTTTTCTATACATTAAGCTTATGTGAAAACTTTTTTTATAGAAAAAGCACCATCAACATTTTCCTTCGATTTCCTCTGAGGGTCACTAGGGTTAATTATTTGTTAGGTCCATAAAATAACTGAAATATATTAGAACGTAAAGAAACGAAATCGATTTTTGTGAATAGATTTTTGATCATCCCTGAAATTTTAAAATATAATCTGATGAATCTGTCACATTTGCTGTGGGTTGAATTTTCAGTGTTTCCATGTAATCGGAGGTACCGATGTCAGATCTACCTCTAATAAATAGTATCCATTGAATATATATGTATAGATATAAATATATATATATATATATATATATATATTAATTATTTATTACCAACATACATCGATGTTTCATGCTAACGCAATCTTCAATGCAGGAAGTTAATTCTCTACGGTCAGCGGGCTCGAACTCCGATCACAAATCGCCACTGATTTGTAGTCAAGAGCTTCCCGCCGTCGGCCACAACGAATTAGCTAATAATTAAGGAGGAATTTAACTTTGTAAATAACGAGTCGGCGGGTATTTTACACGAGAAGTTGAAAGTGATCAACAAACTGTGTTTGGAACTTGCATGAAGCTATTTGTACTGCTTGTTATTAAACTCACTCAGAGTGCCTAGCCTTTAGTGAAGGGGCTTATAATAATATTTATAAATAAATATATATATATATATATATATATATATAAATATATATATATATATATATATATATATATATATATATATATATATATATATATGGCGTTCAACTTACTTCAAGTGCGCGTTCTTGCTGCCTTTTGAAGTTCACTTCGTTTCTCCAGATTTTTTGTTCCTTTGTCTTTGTCAGCTGAAAGTGATTTGACGAAGAATCGAAAACGTTCGTGCTACATATGGAACATACATTAATATTTTGGATTTTAACACAAAAAAGTTATTTGAAAAATTAATGTAAAAAGAATTAAAAAGGTATAGTTAAGCATAATAATTCTGTTATTTTTAATGGTGTTTGATTTAATGAAAAAATTCTGCCTAAATACACACACACAATATATATATATATATATATATATATATATATATATATATACATACGTATATATATATACATACGTATATATATATAAATACGTATACATATACATACGTATATATATATACATACGTATACATATACATACGTATATATATATACATACGTATACATATACATACGTATATATATATACATACGTATATATATACATACGTATATATATACATACGTATATATATATACATACGTATATATATATACATACGTATATATATACATACGTATATATATATACATACGTATATATATATACATACGTATATATATACATACGTATATATATACATACGTATATATATATACATACGTATATATATATACATACGTATATATATACATACGTATATATATACATACGTATATATATATACATACGTATATATATACATACGTATATATATACATACGTATATATATACATACATACGTATATATACATACATACGTATATATATATACATACATACGTATATATACATACATACGTATATATATATACATACGTATATATATATACATACATACGTATATATATATACATACATACATACATACGTATGTATATATATATATATAAATACATACGTATGTATATATATATAAATACATATATATATACATACATACGTATGTATATATATATATACATACATATATATATATACATACATACGTATGTATATATACATATACATACATACGTATGTATATATATACATACATATGTATATATATACATACGTATGTATATATATACACATACATATGTATATATATATATACATACATATGTATATATATACATACATATGTATATATGTATACATACGTATGTATATATATACACATACATATGTATATATATATATATATACATACATACGTATGTATATATATATATATACATACATACGTATGTATATATATATATACACATACAT
>OY744547.1:21545930-21575930 GCA_963556195.1 Sepiola atlantica | reverse complement strand
GGAGGTATGCAGTATCACGGCCGACATGTTCTTCTTTTACTTTGATTGCATTAGAAAATTTATTAACAGTAAACTATCTGTTAAGATATTATTTTTGCATAACTAAAACAATAAGTTTCTTTACTTCTATATTATTATTATTATTGTTATTATTATTATTATTATTATTATTATTATTATTATTATTATTATTATTATTGTTATTGTTGTTATTATTATTATTATTATCATCATTTACTTACTTACTACGAGTTCTCATACAAGTCATCATCAGAGATTACTCTCTGAAAATAACTGGTGGTGCTTCCTAGAGTCTAGGTAACAACAAGTCTCTCCAGATTTCCGAACCTTTCCAAAAGACTTTGCGTTATTGTAACATCCGCTTACCATAGATTTCTCGCTGACAACGACCATTGGTTGTCACTGGTATTTGGGTGGTAATAAGCCTCCCCAAGGTCCCAGTACTCTTCGCACTCATCCAGTGGAGGTCTGGTTAGTGTTCTCCCTCCTCGGCACTTCCATCCTCTTTGGCCATTCACGACTATTTTGAGTGGTATCAGCCGAGGCTGACGCCTTTTTTTTTTGAAAGATGGCACACACAGTCGGATTATTATTATTATTATTATTAGTATTATTATTATTATTTGATAGTAGTCTCAACGTTTAGATGTTTTTAGTTGAAGTTTTCTATTTTGAACATCAAGTCAATTCCCTTGACTTTAGACATTAAAGCTGTACCTTAACACTTTCGCCGTTCCTAACAGACGAGCCTTTTGCAGACTTGGAAAAGAAATGTTCTCGTCAATCTGTTTAAGCCATTCATGGTGGCTTTTCGTTATGGTTCCAAGCGTTCCAATTACAACAGGAATTACCTCTACTTCTTTACATTTCCATAGTCTAACTTATTCCCATTTTAGATCTTAATATTTTTTTCGTGTTCTTTCTCCTGCACTCTGGCATCGAAGGGGCAAGCTATATCAATGATTAAGCAAGTTCTCTTGTTTTTGTTTAAAAAGATTAAGTCGCCTTTTGAATGTTCACGAACCTTATCAGTCTGTATGCGTATGCCCCAAAAACGTTTGACATTGTCATTCTCCTGTACCACTTCTGGCTTATGCTCATACCACTTCTCATTGTGGTCCAATTCATAAAGTTTGCATATATTCCAGTGTAGTACCTGAGCGACTTTGTCGTGTGTCCATTTTTTATACTGATGTTGTGCTAGCATTGGGCATTCAGATACAATACGCGCTAAGGTTTCTTATCTTTCATTGCACAATCGGAATATCGGTGATTCTGCAGTTTTGTCAATGTAATGTTTGATGGACCTAGTGCGAGTGGCTTGTTCCTGGGCTGCCATTGAAGTGCTCTCGGTAGATCTTTTGAGATCACCCCTGACCAACCAATTCCAGTTGTCATTATCTTTAAATGCAGTATTCTTTAAAAAAATACGCTGTGCAGTGCCTTTCCAAATTATTTTAACCCTCTCTCTTGTAACCTTTGATTCTTTTTCACCCCAGTTCTTAGTATTTCCTCTCTTTTCACTTCACAAAGAAGAATCTCATTACTTTCAGAAATATATTTATATAGACAACCTTCTTCTATATCCACAACATCTTCAACACTAAGTAGACCTCGACCACTTTTCTTTCTAGGTAGATGCAATCGATCTGCATCTCCTTTCTTTGCAAAAGTTCCATAAATTGTAAGTATTTTCCGTGTTTTGGTATCCAAACATTGTAGTTCATCTACATTCAAGTACATTCAAGTATACCGGCAGTATATCGAATGATAGCTACTGCTCTGGTATTGATAGCATAGATTGAATTTCGACTGTGGAGGTGTGATTTAAAGATAATCCTTACTCTTCTGTTGTACTCAGCTGTTACCTGGTTTTTCATTTCCTTGTTTTTAATCTTATCTGCCTCCAGAATTCCCAAGTATTTGTAACCCCTCTCACTATTTACATTCTTTATCAGATATGTTGTTGGCAGTTCAAGGCCATTTGAATGGACAAGTTTACCCCTTTTTACAACAAGAATGGCACATTTAGTGATGCAACATTCTATTCTTATGTCGTCACTAAATAATTTAACCGTATTCATTAGAATATCAAGTTGGTTTTCATTCTTTCCAAAAACTTTAAGATCACCCATGAATAGTAAGTGGTTGACTGTAGGAAGTCCTTTCCCAAGTTAATATCCTGCCTTTATATTACGTAAGAGAAGTGTGATTGGGATCAAACTAATGACAAAAAGCAAAGGGGAAAGACTATCGCCCTGAAAAAACCCTCTCCTGGATTTCACTTTACCTAATGCAACACCCCCTGAAGTTAAATTGGTTCCGAAAATCTCCAGGCATTTGTGTATCCATGAATGAGGAACTATGTCAAATGCTTTCTTATAATCCACCCACCTCATGGCAAGGTTAGTAGTTCTTCGTTTGCAGTTTCTCAGGATCATTTTATCAATCAGCAGCTGATCTTTGGTATCATGTGATCTTTTTCGGCAGCCTGTCTGTTCTGTGATAATTATAATTATTATTATTATTATTATTATTGTTGGTGTTGTTATTGTCTTTGTTGTTGTTGTTATTGTAATTATTATTAGTATACACCCTCCGTTAAAAATGGCGGAACAAATTCTGCTTCGCCAATGTTCGTACGAATATTCATATATAAAATCATAAAATGACGTCATTATTAATTTTTCATATATAACTTATAATTATAATTTCTCATGACCTAACGAGAAGATAAAAAAACAGCTAACGGTTACTTTTTATTTAGAGTGGAGGATTTCGTTTCAAATTAATTTCAGGGGCGGGGGTTATCCGGCTTTCTATTTGTTTTCTCGTTGTCTCTCAATATTTGAAATAGTCTCGTATGGGTGTTAGAAATGGGTAAGTTAAATAACTTACCCATTTGTGTTACGGGACGGATCTATATTTATTTATAAAGAAATAACTATATATTAATATTTATCATAGGGTGGGAGATTATTACAGGGAAGGGATATTATTCTTTATTATTCTTATATAGATAAGTAAAGTTATTATTTTGACATCTAATTTACATGCGTGTTTGTGACATTACGATGCTGGAAAAGAAGAGTAACTATTTTTCTAAATGCTCACAGGGACATTGAGCAATATTAGAGAGCGGTTAAATCAACATAGAGTGGGAGTGGCTGGAGAAATACATGGATAGATAACAGGGGAGAGAGCGATGGGTGACTTGTTCAGTTAATTATAAATTACAGCAAATTTGAAAAAATAAAATAGAATTATCCAATAGGGTATTGCATTCTTTGTTTGTCCAGGATCAGCTGTTTTGATTTGGTTCTGTTCCGATTATGATTGGGTTTTCTTGTTTATCCTCCACTCCATAATAAAAACCAATGTGTATTTATTTGAATATTTTTGAATAAATAAATTTAAATCCGTCCCGTCATACAGAAGTTAACGAGTAAAAAATATGCTCTTTTCTTGCCTTCGGATAAAACCATTTCAGGTCATTAGGGGAAGCGAGAAAGCAAATAACAAGTCAAACAACCCCCGCCGTCTGAAATGAATTCGAAAAGATACCATCCACTCTAAATAAATAGTCAGAAGTATGTCTGTTTTTCCTTTGGGTAATGATAATAATAATAATTAATTAATAATAATAATAATAATAATAATAATAATAATAATAATAATAATAATAATAATAATAATAATAATAATAATAATAATAATAATAATAATAATAATTAATATCAAATAATTAACTTACAGATATAATTTAATGATTTTATACGAATATTAGTGTGAACACTGGCGAAACATATTTTTCCTCGTCATTCTTGACGGAGGATGTACACAATATATATAACTCGTCGTTAGATAGACCAGTTGTAAAATCCATACTGATGAGTCTTGATTTACTCCTCTCCAGGAGTTAGGCACAAGGCCAGTTTTATCTTACTCTCACAAGTAAGATGTGACCCAAGGTCGGGTCGGGAAAGTTGGGTTTAAAAATTGCCTGGGCAGCCCCGTCGGCATTACCCGGTAGGGGCGCCTCAGGCAGTAAGCAATAAACTTACTCCTCCCCAAAGAGAGGAAGGCAAAGCCTGGGAGGGTGGACCTCCTAGAACTGCACAGGACAAACCCATAGACCGGCGAAAATCAAGCCCCGAAGGCCAAGACAATACCAGTCTATGGGGTGCAGTATCCATCGGAACAGATACTACACTTTGATCTTAGCCAAAAGGAATTATTATAAGCTCCTTTTATAAAGGGAGAGCACTTTGATTGGAACATAATAATTATATCGCCCTAGGAGTAACGCTAGATTTCCCTCCCCTTGTTTTTAGATTTGATTTACAGTACGAGATTTTATCAAAACCGGATTTACACGTCTCAATCGCACGGCTGATCCGATAGCCGTGGGGTTAACGACATTGGATCACAAGACACGTGGTTGTAAATTCAAACCTGTCAGTAGGTATGCCGATTGTTGAAATGTGTACTGATGAGTGTCCAAAAGACGAAACAAGCTTGTCTATAGATAAAAATAATATTAAATTATATAAATTCCAGTGATCAAGTATTTCTTCATTTTTTTTTCTTTTTCCGTCCAATAAACAAGCAACTTACATTGAACCCAGTTCCTTCAAAGAATCGGATTTTTTATCGGTGTTGTTTTTCTCTGTTCTGCTTCACGTTATTTTTCTGGAAACGATTTTTGGACTTCTGAAGAGCTGCTGCATAGAAGAAAGATCCTCGATATACATGTATATTCCTCGTTGTTTGTGTATGCATGAAACGGACAGTAAAGTGCACCGAATGTTTCGGATTTTGGAAGAAAAATGAATAAAGACTTTGTCACTGGAATTTAGTGTAATATTGTTTTTTTATATATACTCTGTTGTAAAATGTTTACATTCATCGAGCTTTTACATTGAATAGTTTTGAACCATTTATTAAAAAATATGCACAAATATATTTGTTCATACACTTATATATATATACATACATACATATATAATAATAATAATAATAATAATAATAATAATAATAAATAAATATTAAGTATTTATTACCTACACACATCGATGTTTAATGCTTACGCAATCTTCAGTGCAGGAAGCTAATTCCCGACGGTCGACGGGCACGAACTCCGACTAAAAATTGCCACTGATTCGCAGTCAGGAGAGTTATATATATATATATATATATATATATATATATATATTCGCAGTCAGGGATCTTATCCATCAGGCCATCGCCAATTAGTTAGTAAATATATAGAAACTTTAAATGTAAACAGCTGAATCGGCGACTGTTTACCAGGCAGTTTAGAGTGATCTTACGAAGCGGTGCTTCGGATTGTGCATATATATATATATATATATATATATATATATATATATATATATATATATATATATATATATATAATCCAGGTAGGGTAAAAATCCACAGGGTAGAAATCCAAAGGGAATCAAACCGGGTTTATAAAAGAGTGCTCAATAAAAATATAGAGCTGTATTGTGAATGCTTTTATTCAAACATGTACAAGGTCTGCTACACTGGCATGTCGATGTTATCGATCTACAGCTCTCAAGAGCTGAGGTCTCATCAGGCAGAAAATTATTTTTTGATTCAACCTGGTTGCTGAATTCCAAGGTTTCTCCCTGGAATTCAGCAACCAGGTTGAATCAAAAAATAATTTTCTGCCTGATGAGACCTCAGCTCTTGAGAGCTGTAGATCGATAACATCGACATGCCAGTGTAGCAGACCTTGTACATGTTTGAATAAAAGCATTCACTATATATATATATATATATATATATATATATATATATATATATATATATATATATATATAACTCTCCTGACTGCGAATCAGTGGCGATTTTTAGTCGGAGTTCGTGCCCGTCGACCGTTGGGAATAAGCTTCCTGCACTGAAGATTGCGTAAGCATTAAACATCGATGTATGTAGGTAATAAATACTTAAGATTTTTATAAATAAATATTAATTATTTTTAAAATACCTAGAGACATCGATGTTTCATGCTAACGCAATCTTCAGTCTAGGAACTAATTCTCAACGGTCGGAAGGCGCGAACCCCGATCACAAAGTCGGGGATCTTATCCATCGCCAATCAGTTAGTAAATATATAGAAACTTTAAATGTAAACAGCTGAATCGGCGACTGTTTACCAGGCAGTTTAGAGTGATCTTACAAAGCGGTGCTTCGGGTCGTGCATATAGCTATTTGTACTGCTTGTTATTAAAGCTACTAGAAAGTGCCCAGCCTTTGTGGGGGGCTGATAAACAATAATATTTTTATAAATAAATATATATATATATATATATATATATATATATATATATAGTCATCCACATACAGACTGTTTCGCTGTTTCACAGCTCATCAGTGCGGCTAGACCAGTTAGTGCCTCAAGTCGGGATCGAAACGCAACCGTCGAGCTGAAGTCGGCGCTGCTATATATATATATATATATATATATATATATATATATATATATATATATATATATATATCTTGCATAGCTAAAAATTAAGTGCAGGTAAGGATTTCCACGTGTATAATTGTAGTGTAGGCAGGTAGTCTAGTGGCATGTAGCGGATATGCTGATAACATCTTTCTCTTTTTTTTTCAAACTGTGTATATTGTTAAAGAAAAGTAATATCTCCAGAGAATTGTTGAACCCCATATGATCGTGTGCTGTCTTTATTAAAAACGTTTACAACAGCTGTTAATAACAAATAAAGAAGAAAACGACTGCAACAAGTAGAAAGAGGAAAAGAGAGTTACATTACTTCGACGACTACTACTGCTACGTGTAATCCACACAACGTGATTCCAGCTGTTTATGTGATAAACCGCCATCGGGATAATCTACTGGAATTAAAGAATTGGTTCACCGTAATGCTAAGCTTTCTGTGTTAATTATGGAACATAGACACTGGAGAATTTCTGTAGAACACTACTTATTGACAGCAAAGAATACTACAAAGTTAAAATCTCGTAGGAGTCTCATTTTTACTGTGTAGTACTCTTTGTTTATCTTCAGCCCCGCGGGCTAAATAAACCGTTTTTTTTTTAACTGATATTACCGACGCAAATATTAGAGTCAACAAAAATAGTATAGAACATAGTTTTTTTTATACACATCAACGTTACTGGTGTCAGCCATCTTTGTGTGTTTGTACGAATTACATCCGTACGAACACCATGGTCGCTGTTTATTGTTTACCTGGTTCATCAATCTATCTGGGTTAATCATGAGAAATAGACCCCGGCGAACTTTTGTACAACACCACTGATTGACACCAAGTCTAACTATCACTAAAATGTTCTCCCTACTAATACGTGATAGAGCTTAAACAATATGAGCTTCTGAAATTTCCTAGCTGCCTTTCTTTATTTAGCACAAGGTCAACGGCTCTGAGCGCTCTTCTTAATGCGTGTATTACATCACGTACAGAGATGACGATAAAGGAATCGATACTCAGTAACGAACTCAAGTATTGATTTACTCCTCTCCAGGAGTTAGGCACAAGGCCAGTTTTTATCTTACTCCCACAAGTAAGATGTGACCCAAGGTCGGGTCGGGAAAGTGGGGTTTAAAAATTGCCTGGGCAACACCGTCAGCATTCCCCGGTAGGGGCGCCTCAGGCAGTAAGCAATAAACTTACTCCTCCCCAAAGAGGGGGGGGCGAAGCCTGGGAGGGTGGACCTCCTAGAACTGCACAAGACAGACCCATAGACCGGCGTAAATCAAGCCCCGAAGGCCAAGACAATACCAGTCTATGGGGTGCAGTATCCATCGGAACAGATACTACACTTTGATCTTAGCCAAAAGGCCATGTAACGAACTCGAGTAACGAAGACAATTACTGTACAACTTCCATCGTTTGAAATGCGTCTCAGTACAAATTCAATGAAACGGCCTCTCTCATGAGACATAGTTTGGCATTGAGCCCATTCTGCAAGCAGGGCGAAGGTCACTAATGCAATTCTGAGAGTCCCTGTTGGTGAGCGGGCTTCATGCACTGATCAAATCTGTTTGGCTTATTTCAAGCCGGTAAAGCCGATGGTAGGGGGCGCTCTAGTCGGACGAAAACGAGGCTGGCAATTTGGTTTTATTGAACGGCGCACTTTGACATAATCAGCAAACGAAAAACAAATGTACGACAGTTTAACAGAATTGGTTTCGTATTCGGCCATGATTAACACTACGAAAACTGGACCCGAGATCTTTTGACTATCAATAAAGTAGCGAGAAAACATACTTTCTCTGGACGTCAATAAGAGGGGTCCGTGCCTGATGTATGTAGCGACCCCAATTTAATGGAAGGGAAGCAAAGGCGACCAAATGTAATTGTCATGAAATTATATATATATATATATATATATATATATATATATATACTTTGAAAAGTTACACAATTTGAAGCGTTGGGTGGGTGGCAATAATAAAGATATTTTTTTTATAAAATATTTAGAAAACCTTGCACAACGTAGATTATTTGTTTTTAAAATAAATTATTTATTCATCTCAAAAACATTTTTATTTTTATAAACTTGAGTACTTTCGGTAAATCTACCATCTTCAGAAAAATATTTCTTCTTTTTCTTTTTTTTCTTTTTTTTTTCTCTTGGTTGAGACATTCTCGTGGCCAAGTTGAAAATCCGTCTAGGTGTTTTGACGAAGTGAAAATATATATATATATATATATATATATATATATATATATATATATATGCAGCATCTTCTCTTGCAGACAAGTATTGTTGAATATAAGAGCAAACCCATCTCTAGATATCCGTTGGTAGATCCTTTCAATAGTCCGAATTAGGATCTTAGTTTCGGAGGGGAATTGGCTCATGAATTTGCCATAATTTGCATTTGTTCCCCAAGTCCGTTTAATTTTATATTCCATTAACCATGTTTTTATTTATTTTTTTTTTTTTTCACATTCCCCCAAAACATAACATTTATCTGAGAGGTATTTTTACGGCCCGTTTCATTTGCCGTAAGCCAAACAACATTTTTATGTCAATATCGTCTCTGCAGCATTACAAAATCATCAGAAAAATCCACAAGAAAATAAAAGGTTCTTGGATTAAAATGTCTTTAAAGAAACCTACACTATACAGTGGGTCATTTTTAGGCGAAAACAAATAAACAACAAAGAAAAGAGCTAACTCACATGTACGCCAAATATAAAATAAAAATAAAAACATGGTTATTGGAATATAAAATGAACCTGACTTATATATGCTCTGTTGTTACTGATTGACAATCATCGAGCTGAATCTTTTAAAGAGACTAATTAAAAGGCACTGATAGTATATTCTAATACATATATTGTCATAATTATATATATATATATATATATATGTATATATATATATATATATCGTACATGTATTGTATTAGTTTCTGTAAATGTAAATCCGTAGAAACTCAAGTGTTTATAAAAAGTGCTCAATAACAAGTAGAGCTGTTTATAAGTATAAATTTTTATTTATACAAACATTATTGGTTACATATGTGCATACATGTTTCGGTTGCACTTTCCCAGAAAGTCAACCTCATCAGACCAAAAATTTCAGAAAACTGGATGGATTTGAAGAATTTTCTCTCCTAAATAAATCTTTTTATTTTCTATTTCTTATGAATTAGTATCGGATTACCTATTCCGCAAGGTCAGCAAGTGGAATAGGTAATCCGATACTAGTGCTCGATTAATCAAGAATTAAAGTTAAAAAATAAAAGTAAGAGCGTAATATTTATTTATTTTGGTACAGAAAAATTAGGACAACATTCGTACCGTCGGTTTCAAACACAGAAAGACTTAGCCATCCGGCTCTCTTCAGCTTCTGTTGTCAGATGACAAAGGAAGCGGAAGAGAGCCGGATGGCTAAGTTCTTCTGTGCTTGAAACCGACGGTACGAATGTTGTACTAATTTTTCTGTACCAAAATAAATATATATATATATATATATATATATATAAGTGCGTGTGTGTTCGTGTACGTGTGTGTGTGTGTATATATATATATATATATTTGGGCAGCATACCTTCATTTAAACATATTTCATTAAAAACGATGAACAACTTCTTTCTTTACTCCCGCTCTGTTCTAATTTTCTAATGTATTTTCCTTGTTTCGAACGGGAACTGGTCGATGTATCCGCTATAATCGTTTTAACTCAAGTACTTTCTGATTCGTCAGGATCCATCATCAGGGGGGGTTATCAGTAAAGGTCATGGTACTAAGATATTTATAGGGATGATAGTTTTTAGTTAGCTTCCGTCGGGAATTACATGTTAATTGCTACATTAATAGGGTACTATGTTAGTGTTAAAGGCATGTAAAGATATTGTTAATATTATTAACATTTATTTTGTTGATAGTTTTTTTTTTATTTGAATGAGTAGAGCTCTTAGTATAAGCAGTGTTTAATTGTTAGTAGTGTGTTCAAGAATAGAGGTGGTATCTACTAATAGTTTTCGAAATTGGGAGCGGGGCAAAGTATGTTGGTTTGTAAGGTGTTGAGCGATAGCACTGTTGTCAGATAGCTGCATAGCTAACCTCCTCGACAAGCTTATGGTGTTCAAACTTATGTATATGCCTTTTCTTCACTGTCAAAGACGCAGTCTCCCAATGGACATATAAATTCTTACACTAGGTTTATTATATCCAAAACCCTAATCGTTGGAGGAGAAAGTTATTAGTAACAATGAGGTTGAAAGCTTTGAATTCATCAGAGAAAATTATTACTTTTATTTTTTATGTAAGTCAATGGAAAGTATGTTTTTATTAATTATATTTTTTAATACCTGTTCATCTATTTTATAGTTAGGTGTATCTGGTTTCGTTACCATAATTTTATTTGTGTAGTTAGTGTAGGATTGGATTTTAATATGTTAGTAGGGAGGTACTACTCCAGATCAAGCGCCTAATTTCCGTGATTGCTCGGCGGCAACGATCGGGCAGGTCGCGGAAGTGCTCGAGAGCTGCCGAGACGAAAACAGATCCCCATCTTTTTCTACGATAGTTGGTAGATGTTACCTATTATTAGTAATAGTTTTTTTCAACAAATACGATGGTTTTTAAGCAGCCGAAACTAGTATCCCTGTATATACCTATCTAGTTCATGTGACTTTACTAGTGTGTACTGATCTATGGTGGTAATTTGAACAGGTGAAAACTCACAGGCTTAACCAGATCTACCTACCTGTTGTAACGCAAATAGGTCACAAATGGATAGGTAAAGTAATACAAATGCTTTTGACTAATATCCCAAGTGCATTTCCTTTAAAAAAGATTATATCGGTCACACTAATTTGTTTTGTGGAAATTGTAAATAAAATTGTATTATAAAACTGGCCTCAGTCTAGAAGGATTTCTTCTCTATTGGTAGAGGACAGAAAAGATGAAGTGGAGTATCAGAATAGATACTGCACTTTGTTCCTAGCCAAAATCCCAAGGAACTCGGTAAAGCATGTTGATGACTTGTTAAGTAAGGTAGGCTCACGGTGTGAATACAAACCTGTCTCAAAACCCACGGTCTTCCTCTCACCTAAAGAAGCGAGACGTGAATGTGCTGGAAGTCCGTAAAGAGACTCAAAGACAGAGGAATTACAACTAGTCGGTCAACGATAAGAAGAAAAACTTAGATGGCGTACACCGACTTTCTCCCAACTCAAAGTTCTTCTTATGCTCTCCTTCCTGGAGTTACCAGCCTTGGAAAGTGCAACTGGTTGACTCGCCGCATCTTTTATGATAAAAAGTGAAAAACAAAAGAACTTCGGCTTGGAAAACATCAACCAAAATTGAGATTGACACATTACTGACATAGTTACAGAAAATCAGTTATTTTCGAAGCTAGGGCCTAATGTATCACTGATATAATGATTTTTTATTGGTGGGGGGCGGGGGCACTGATTCAGCTCCGTTATGGTAAAAATAGTCAGTATTCGGAGGATATGGAATGATAGGAAGGAGTGTCTATGTGAAAGTACATGTTGCTTGAGAGAGTTTGCGCTTCTGATCTATATTCTATATTCCATGAAAAATGCCAGTATACTGAAATCATATGCCCTTAATAGGGTTAAGATGAAAATTCATATACACTAAATGTACAAAAGCAAGGAAATTCCCAAATTTTTACACTTTTATTGTCATTAAGGGTATGACTACATATCAACCAAACCATTTCATTATCACATCACTACAGTATAAATCTCTATGCATGAATGGATGAAGTGTGTGTTGTGCGCTGAAGAAAAATTCCTACCAGTAAAATACATAGCCCTGTTGTGCTCGCATACCCTTAATGACAATAAAAGTGTAAACATTTGGGAATTTCCTTGCTTTTGTACATTTAGTGTATATGAATTTTCATCTTAACCCTATTAAGGGCATATGATTTCAGTATACTGGCATTTTTCATGGAATGTCACTACTTTTGTAAAGGCTATGCCTCAATACAATGGTCATTTTTAAGTTTTTTTGGAATTTTCTGGAAAACTAAGGTATATGGTAAACTGAAATTAAAATGCCATCAACTAGACCCTAGAACCTCTATCTCTGTCAAAAATCAGCTGAATCCATCAAATAGTTGATGAGATACAGGGTGGCACATACGTACTACGTACGTACGTACACACAGATAACATGATTTCATGATTGAACTTTCTGGATCTCTGAGTTGCCTTGACTAATGATGCTGAAATTCTACACACTTATAGAACCTATCAAATAAATATTTTGTGCAAAGTTTTAACTAATTTGGTTTGTTGGTTTTTGAGTTATGATTGATCAAAGAAATGAGATTTCCAGCATAAACCATTCGTGAAGTCTATTAAGGGATAGAGCGCTCTCGCGCCTCCCTTGATTTCGCCTAGTTATTATTTTTACTGTTAAAGTCTTGTTATTGTAGTGGTAACTATTGTAGTGGTAACTATGGATATAAAGCTCTTCAAGTACCTTTTGTTGTTATGTTGCATGTTGGAACTCCTTATTACCTTTTCTTTTGAAATAATGGGTTTTTTATTGAAGATACACAATGATGACTTGTTATGCCAAGCCAAGTAAAGAATACTCTATTTATGTACACGTTTTAAATTAGTGTTAAAACAGAAAAAGAAGCTAAATTCGATAAGCGAAAAAAAAAATGGCCCTAATAGTTTCTACAGTTTTGTTATTATTGTACGGATAAATACTAACAGTCGCTAAAACTTAGTTTGTTTTTAGGTTTTATAAAAACATTCGTCAAAAGTTAGCAATGGATTTTCTGGTTGTTTTTATTCAAAATAAAGTCCTTTAAAGATATTAAGTTATTATATGGTTTGTTTGGGTATCTTTTACGACGCTCAGCAGCGTAAAAACGCTAAAAAACAAATATACAACAAATAAAAGTAACTCTAGGCTGTAAAAGTTATTTTAAACTTGCCTGTGGCATTTGTTTGTATTTTTAGACCGTTACAACCGCTATTTATTATAAATCAATAGTTTTGTCACCGGAACTTGGGGGGAAAAATGGCCGATTTGGGGGGGGGGTGGTAAGAAAGCACGTGAATCGGCCATCTTGAATTTTGTGCAAACCTTTGGGAAAAAAAACAATAATTTTTTTGTTTTACATCTAATAAAAACCCATTTATAATACGTAAAAATAAAAACAAATTACATAGATAAGTAGAAAAATATCTATTCTCGTCGCAGGTCAACTTCACTTGTTGCAAATTTATGTTTTTAAATCCTTTCTCGTTCTTTTTTTGGACCCCGTTCGCGTCTCTGCTGAGCGTCGTAAAAGATACCCGTTTGTTTTAGTAAAATGAAAACAGTCGAATACCTCGTAAGCGATTGTCTTTGTTGTTTTAGAAAAAACAGTCAATAAAAGTTATTAATTGATTTTGTGTTAGCAATTAGTTTTGTTGTCTTTTTTAGTAAAAAAATCGTTAAAAGTTAGTTAAGTTTTTTTCTGCTTGGTTTTAGTTTTAAATAGTCCTTAAAAGTTAGTAAGTGATAATCTGTTTTGTTTTAGTAAAAATTAGTCGAAGACTTTGTAAGCGATTGCCTTTGTAGTTTTAGAAAAAAAAAACAGTCAATAAAAGTTATTAATCGATTTTGTGTTAGTAATTAGTTTTTTTTGTCTTTTTAGTAAAAAAGATCGTTAAAAGTTAGTTAACGTTTTTTTCTGCTTGGTTTTAGTTTTAAAAAGTCCTGTTTGGTTTTAGTAAAAAAAAACGTCAAAAACTTCGTAAGCGAGTGTTTATTTTCTCTTTAGTTTTGTTTCCAGCTTTATTTTGTTAAAAACATTCGTTTTAAAAAGGTCCTCAAAAGTTAGTAAGTGATTAACTGTTTTGTTTTGATAAAAATCAAATAGTCGAATACTTCGTAGTGATTATCTTTATTTATTAAAAAACAGGCCTTAAAAGTTATGAACTGCTTTTTTTTGTCCGTAATCAATTTTGGTTTTAGTAAAAAAAATATTCGTAAAAAGATTTGTTTTTAGTTTAATAAAAAAAAACCTTAAAAGTTGTTTTAGTTAAGAAAGAAACAGTAGTTAAAAGATAACAATCGATTTTCTTTTTTGTTTTAGTTTAAACAAAACCAGTCTTTTAAACTTAGTAAGCGATTTTCTATTTTGTTTGTTTAAAAAAATCAGCCGATGTAACTTAGTTATAGGTTTTCTCTTTTGTTTTATATAAAAAAAACATAGGTGATGTATAAAAATAACTTACTTATGATGAACCTTGGCTCCAGGCTAAGACGCCATTGCGAATACAATGTGAGTTGTTCAGTAATGTATTCCAGCATTCTGTAGAGTAATTACATGTATTATGAATAGCCATACAGCACTGCTTAAATGAATCCATTCCGATATTCTTTTATTCCTCGATTACATTCAGGATTCCAGGTAAAATGTAAGTAAAGATTAATAAGTGTTTGTTATTTATCTTTTAAAATCTAGTGTAGTATGTAGAAAATAGTATGAGTTAAAAAATAAAATAATAAACAGTGGCTTAATAATTATTATACCTATGAATTTTAAGTGAGTGAAATTATTTGTGGGAGTACATATTTGAGAGAAGCAGTTTAGTCGGAATAAATCTAATAATTTGCAAACGGAGACGAAATGTACGCATATATTCTAGAAAAACACATCAAGAATTGTTTTAAGTGTTTAGGTGAACATTGATTATAGGAAGTGGTCGATTATTTTCCTATAATGACTGTAGTTGCACGGGGAAAATCGACATTATTTAATTATATAGGAGATATACGTAAATAATAAGATAGGAATGAAGAATCTGTAATTGAATCCTACCAAATCGAACTAAATAAATGTATAAGTATTAGTTACCTTTTTCGTTTCTTTCCTAGGACTGTCTGTAAGTTGGACACAATACTACGGGGCTGCTTCCCGGCTACCTACAACATTCCTGTTTTCTATTCTAATGTAAAATAGCCAAAAACTATTGGCCTGCACCTTCTGAATTCTGCAAAATTTTCAAAATGTTTGATTGTTTAGTGTTATTTATGGATAAATAAACACAAAAAATATTACTCGCATGCAGGCCAATAATAGCCGTTAGGGCTCCACGGAACGTAAAATCCATCATTTTTCGGTGAAAAAGTGGTTTCATGCGACATTGCAGGTCCTAAAACATCCTCAAAAGCTATGAATGGATATAGATGGTTAAATCTGATATAGTACTTTAATTTAGGACCATTGTCAGGCTGTGAAAGGGTTTACATGAATGTAGAATAGCCAAAAACTAGTGGCCTGCACCTTCTGAATTCTGCAAAATTTTCAAAATGTTTGATTGTTTAGTGTTATTTATGGATAAATGAACACAAAAAAATACTACTCGCATGAATCTGAAATGTTCACCCATTACGTCCCACCCCTAATACAATTGTATTATAAAACTTGCCTCAGTCTAGAAAGATTTCTTCTTCATAGGTAGAGGACAGAAAAGATGAAGTGGAATATCAGAATAGATACTGCACTTTGCTCCTAGCCAAAAAGCTCAAGGAACTCGGTAAAGCATGTCGATGACTTGCTAAGTAAGGTATGCTTACGGTGTTGAATACAAACCTGTCTGGAAACCCACGGTCTTCCTCTCACCTACAGAAGCTGTCCTCTTAAAAAATCAATTGTGACCAGTTTACAACCGTCGTTACTAATCCCCTCGATGTTCACGGTCCACTTGTCAAACGCAATTAACCCTTATCCTCGAGTGACCTTTAGGACTTGACAAGCGGTGACTCGTTGTAAACAATATAAAAATCGCAGAATTAAATAGTAAGAATATTCATAAGATCTATCGGATTTGATTAGAAAGAAGAATGGCATAGCAAGAACAATTAAAATATAACTGTAAGTAAAAATATAATAAAGACAAAACTCATTTTAACTCCACAGTAATGAACACAAAGTATTTAAATTTCATTTTAGTTTCATTCTGTTTGCTCATTTGTGAATAAGTTTCCCCAGTCTTCCTGTATGGGAAGAGAGAAATAGAGATAGATAGATCGATAGATAGATAGAGACATTGAGAGAGCGAGATAGATAGAGAGAGAGAGAGCGAGAGAGCAAGAGAGATTGAGAGAGAGAGATAAGATGCAGAGATAGAAGGGGGAGAAAGACAGGGAGAGAGCAAGGGAGATAGAGAAAGAGAGATCGAGATAGAGAGAAAGGGAGAGAAAGGGGGAGAAAGAGAGATAGAGAGAGACACGGGAAGAGAGCGATATATATATATAGAGAGAGAGAAAGAGAGAGATAGAGAGGGATATATATAGAGATAGATAGATAGAGATATAAAGAGCGAAGCAGAGAGAAATAAGGAAGTATATATATATATATATATATATATATATATATATATAAAGAGACAGAGAGAGATATATATATGGAACGAGAGCGTGAGAGATGGAGAGAGCTAGAGAGAATGAGAATGAGATAGATAGATAGATAGATAGATAGATAGATAGATAGATAGATAGATAGATAGATGAAATTGTAGTATCTGTTCCGATGGATACTACACCCTATAGACCGGTATTGTCTTGTCCTTCGGGCCTTGATTTCGCCGGTCTGTGGGTTTGTCCTGTGCAGCTCTAGGAGGTCCACCCTCCCAGGATTTGCCTTCTCACTCTTCGGGGAATGCCGACGGGGCTGCCCAGGCATTTTTTGACGGTCATATGTGCTCTTTCGTCTAGGGTGCTGACTTATCAACTCCCACTTTCTGACCTGGTGTCACATTTTACTGCTGTGGGAGATAGATAGATAGATAGATAGATAGATAGATAGATAGATAGATAGATAGATAGATAGATAGATAGATAGATTAATTCATGGATAGATAGATTACACCTGTTTCCGTTGGTCGAACGGGTTTATGGCCGAAGGGTCCTTATGCATGAAGAAGTGCTGACGGGACTTTATAGTCAATATTTGTCCCAAGTCCAGAGCTCTCCCTTTCGGAGCGATGGTTTCTCAACATAAAAAAAGCGACTATCTATCTAACTTTGCCCACATGGGGAGCTAAGTAAATGAAACATAATCCTTCTGATCAAGAGGGGACAGGTGAACTGGTCTGTTGGTTACTGGTACAGACATAAAGACTACTAAAACGATTCAAAATTCCCTTCGGATCTATTGCATACAATCATGCAATGGTACTGTCATAAAAGGTATGAACCCTGGATTTCCAACCCCCACCTATGGGCAAAGTAGCTGTTTCTGTTCACTGGATCGCGTTCAGTACGTATCGCATTTCGACGTTAGGTACCCTCACCCACTCGAAAGGGTTGCTATGCCTTAAAATAGACAGATCAACTCTTCTTATCTATCACCGTTTTTCTTTGCGTGATTTGAGCCGGTAGAGATAACGGCCACTTCTTTATTACATCACCGGTAGTTGATCCCCGAATTTTGAACAGAGCGTGGCAAGATTGTGATCAGTTAATTCGATTCGATCAAGCGGGCCAACCTGAACGAAGGGGTCAGCCGGGCCCGTTCAGTTTCATTTTTAATTGAACTTGACGCAGCCAATAGAGTGGATCGAACATAGATATCCTCCTCCGTTCCGTTGTGTGTTTGTTTTGTTAGTTATGTTAAGGGGTGCGTGACTGGTTAAATGAACACCGTCACGAATCCTACGTTGAGTTTCAAACCCTATTGGATCGATAGTTGTCATTTAAGAACTAATACCGGAGAATACTTGAAGGTAATTTGCCTGGGAATGCCTATTATGACCCACTGTATTGTGAAGGTTATTTTCAAGACATTTTAATCTAAGAACTTTTTATTCTTTGTGGATTCTTCTGATGATATTGTAGTGTTGCAGAGACGATATTGACATACAAATGTTGTTTGGCTCACGGCAAATGAAACGGACCGTAAAAATTCATCTCACAAAAATTCTGTTTTTGGAAATGTTAAAAAATAAAAATAAAAAATAAAAAAATAAAAAACATGGTTGGTGGAATATAAAATAACCTGACTTACATATATATATATATATATATATATATATATATATATATATATATATATATATATATATATATAAGGAAATTGACAACATCTTTGAAGCACGCATGAGAATGTATTTAAGTGAAATATTTTGAAAATCAACAATCGTTCAATTTAAATAAAAAATTCATTTGTTTAATTTTTTTGTTGCAAGCTTTATATATATATATATATATATATATATATATATATATATATATATATATATTATAATATAAAATGAAGTAATAAAATAAGGTGTCAATCAAATTTTATTAGAATTCAAAGTTCATGCAACGGATGTTTCACTAATTATAAGATATTAGTTGACGCTTATATCTTTTGTTGGATTGCTTCATATATATATATATATATATATATATAAATATATATATGTATATATATAAATAAATATATATATATATATATATATATATATATACATATGTATATAATTTAAAAGTAAACAACAATTTCTAGCAAATCAAAATTAATATCTGTATAATTTTTCTGCATTGTTTTTTCTATATTGAAGAATGATTCAATAAAAATCGAAACGTTAATGAATACATAAATAACATAGTTTTTTGGCTTTCCTTTTTCCTTTTCTACATATATATATGTATATATATATATATATATATATATATATATATATATATATAGTTGGTTGTTTCTGGAGTTTATCTTTGAAATCTCTCAATTTATTTCTCATGCCTCTTAACGGCCTACCTACAAACCTGTTTCTCCGCTGGATTTTTTGACACCGGATTTCTTTACTATCGGACACTTGTTTGCATTCGGCAGCTTTTTGCCTTGGCTCTTCGCCAACTTATCTATCCCAGCAATTTCCTCAGATGATAAGATTTTGATCTTTGAAAAAATTAATTAAATTAATTGCTTTTTTGAGGAATATACCTTGCATTGAGGAACTGAATTGAAAAAAAGATCTGTCTCCGTCGTTTTTCTAATTCCTTTTCATCCGTCTATTTGCTCTATCCGGTATATTGAGCTGTATACTTTTCACAATAGGTTTTACCTTTCCTATCAGTTCGCTTTTAGTTCTCTTCTCTCTCTCTCTCTCTCTCTCTCTCTCTCTCTCTATATATATATATATATATATATATATATATATATATATATATATATATATATATATATATATAGAGAGAGAGAGAGAGAGAGAGAGAGAGAGAGAGAGAGTTGTCATTATTATCGCATCGGCTTCGATATGTATTTTCTGATAACCGAGAAACTTACGAAAATTAGAATATCGATTATGATCAATATATAATTATAAACAATGAGTTATTGTTATCACTTCATTAAAAGTACGTATGAAGAATTTAATAGATAGATTAAATAAATAAATAAAAATTAGAATAAGTCACTTTAGATTGATCGGCACCACTGTCAAGGTTATAGTGTTGGACAATGGCCCTGTGAGGCCAGACGCATGTTTAGTGGACGTATGTGTGGGGATCGTTTGGTTTGGCTTGTACGATTTAGTGCGGGTGGACCCATACAGTCTAGTGCAGAATAAAACTGGTTCTCACAGTTGGAGCTCACAAACGTTGACAGGCCACCATTTTGATGAGATCTTCTAGGTCGGGAGTTCAAGGGAGTCAGGCTGTGACGAATGCACCTGCGCATATGGGTTCTGGGACGTCACGGGTTCTTGTGTGGGAAACTGAGATTTAAGTCTGATTTTTGGAAGCAAGCTGAACAGATGTATTTCTTCATGTAGTCCTCAAAGGAAAAAGGAGAATTTATTTCCCTAAGAGAATACAGGCATGAGATTCCTTCTCCCCCCCCTCCTGAATGGCTAGTGACTTAAGCTAGGAATTACCTACGATAAAGTAGTAATTTGTTCTCTCCTTTAACGTTAGTAAAACATCTCCAAGAGCGACAGTAACCTGACGCCTGAATAAAACTAATCAAAATTTAAAAGATTGTTTGCCTCCTGAATCATGTTATGAAGGGTTTGTTGCAGGCACAGCGGACGGCGATGTTCACGGCAGTACAGAAGCTAAGAAAGAACTCAACCACTTGACGACATCGAGACGACACCGCTCCGCGATGGAAAAGAAAAGGTACGAGAAATTTAAGACTAGGCAACAATAGTATGATATCTAACGGAATAATAACTAGCAATAACTAGTATACTGAATTGATAAAACCATATATATTATAATATTGTAATACAGGGTGGGCAAAAATAAGGGTCCTATTTTTAAAAATTCATAACTTTTTTATTAATTGATTTAAAAAATTTTTTTTTTAGAATAAGTAAAGGACCCCTTCCGAAGCAAGCATGAGCCGTATTAGCCCTAAGGAACGTACCCTCATTTAGAAAACATTATTTTTGCTTAAAAAACTCAAAACAGTGTAAAAAACGATACTTTAGTTTTTGTAAGTTTTAAGAAGTGTTTTTCGGCTAAAATTTGTTTTGTTTATTTCAAAAAATCTCGGAAGGGTCAGTCTACACACACATAAAGTTTGGTGAGTTTAACTTTTATTTTGTGGAAGTTATTCAAATTCAAGTTATTCAAATTTAAAGATAGGACCCTTATTTTGGCCCACCCTGTATAATTTTAAATTAGATAAGGGATATAGAAAAAAAATCTGCATATCACATTATTTTAAATTAGGACTGTGTACTATTATGACCTTGACAGAAGGGTTTGTTTACATAGGAAGTAAAACCCGAGACTATTAAAATAAATAAACAATTGTGGTAAATGGAAAAAGGATACGTAAAAGTTTCTATTTCCTTATAAGATAAAAGATTGTGAATAAGTATTTATAAAATAATTAGTATTAAATAAATATTATACGTTAATACAATAAAAAAAAGCATCGAAGGATATTTTAATTACTGACAACGAAAATAAAAATAAGTAATAATAACAAATTTCATTAATTATATAATTAATCAAATTAGTTATTATGTATTTATAATTAAATATAATTCTTTTTAATATTTAAAATTCTACCAATAATCTGGTAGATATTATTATTATGATAGTTAATTATTGATGAGCAAGAAGAAGATAAGTCTGTGTACTTCCGGTGACTCGGTGAAACGGAAGTCACCTAATTTTACTGATATAAAATGTATAATGTAAGAAAGGAAATATAAAATAAGGAAAAATCGACGGCTAAAAACCTAAGAAAAAGGAAATAATTGGGCGAAACGACAAAAGACGGTCAGTGAAAATATATATGTTAATGTAGGAGTATCTAGGTCAATATTTAAGCTGGTGATGAATGATTAAAATGCAAACAGCGAAAAGCATAAGATGTGTATATGTTACCACTAGGATATTCTGAGAACATCGTTCCATTTGGAAAAAAAGGATATGATGTTGATAATGAGTACTGATTGTAATTTAGGATCTGCTTGCCTAGCACTGACGATAGCCACACCGAGAAATAAATGCACATGAGCATTTTACAAATATGTTAGTGTAAGCCGAAACAATTGTATGCTGAATGAAAAACAAGTTTTGTGAAATGACGTGAATCTGTCCTTCATAAAATTGATATGGTATAAAATTAAATAAAAAATATTGAATATAACAGAGCTCTGGCCTAACACTATTCAGCTATTACAACTGCCTCATCTCATAAAATTTATATTCGAAATTCTAAATTTATATATATATATATATATATATATATATATATATATATATATATATATATATATATATAAAACTATAGTTTCGAAACAAATAAATTTATGACATATATATATATATATAAAATAAATATTGAATATAACAGAGCTCTGGCCTAACACTATTTAGCTATTACAACTGCCTCATCTCATAAAATTCATATTCGAAATTCTAAATATATATATATATATATATATATATATATATATATATAACTATAGTTTCGAAATAAATAAATTTATGACACACACATATATATATATATATATATATATATATATATATATATATATATATATATATATATATATATCAGTTACAAGAATTCAACATCAACAAAAACTGCTGTTGATGCTGAATTCTTGGAATATAAATATGTCATAAATTTGTTTATTTCGAAACTATAATATAATTGCTCTGGTTGATCTAAAAGTTATAAGATCGAGCTGTTTTTTATACCTGCAGTATTTCCGGATATTCCGTAGTCTAAATATGCCTCCACTTTCCCTTATATGTGTAGCTTATGATTCGACTGTCAATTATAATAGTATATTTTTTATTAGACTTCATGTTTCTTATTTATATATATATATATATATATATATATATATATATATATATATATATATATGTCATTTTCATATGCAAATTACAATATCAGAATTTGATATGCAAATTACCATACTACAATTTGATATGCAAATTATCATACTACAATTTGATGTGCAATTTACCATACTACAATTTGATATGCAAATTACCATATCGACCCGTAGTTGTAAGGGTAATGTTTTTTTTGTTTTTTTTATTATCATTATAATCATTATCATTATTATCATTATTATCATCATTATCATCATCATTATCATCATTATTATTATTATTAATATTATTATTATTATTATTTATTTATTTATTTATTGATATATATTAGTGATATTAAAACTGAATTGTTTCTACATTTGGTTATTGGACATTTGCGCAGAACCACTAAAGAGCCAGGAATGTTATAACTGTCCTGTTTTTAAATCTCCGAAACAGTTACATGGTAAACAGCTGATGATCCTCGTTTAATATTTCACAGTTCGAGTTAACGTCATCTTTTTTGTTTCACTGTTATGTACTTGGATCCTCTTTTCTATTTGTAAATTTTTCAGCGGTAAGTCGGCTTATGCACGTGCTAAGTCTGTGATATTTTGGATTTAGTTAGTATCCCTGGGAATTTAAACTGTATTTCCTTTCTTTGTTTAAAATGAGTCAAAGCTTCTTCTTTAGACTATCTCTCTCCCTCTCTATCTCTCTCCTTCTCTATCTCTCTCTCCCTCTCTATCTCTCTCTCCCTCTCTATCTCTCGCTCTCTCTCCCTCTCTCTCTTTCTCTCTCGCTCTCTCTCTCTCTTTCTCTCCCTCTCTATCTCTCTCCCTCCCTCTCCCTCTCCCTCTCTATCTCTCTCTCCCTGTCTATCTATCTCTCTCCCTCTCTCTCTTTCTCTCTCGCTCTCTCTCTCTCTTTCTCTCCCTTTCTATCTCTCTCCCTCTCTATCTCTCTCCCTCTCTATCTCTCTCTCTATCTCTCTCCCTCTCTATCTCTCTCTCTCTCTCTCTATCTCTCGCTCTCTCTCCCTCTCTCTCTTTCTCTCGCTTTCTCTCTCGCTCTCTCTCTGTATATATATATATATATATATATATATATATATATATATATAAAGCAAACTGCGTTACTTCCTGTCAGTATTTCTTATTTTCATAAAATATACACCCCATTTAAAAACAATAAATGAATAAAATAAATCGCATATCTTGATAATGATTTAACAACTTTCAATTATTTCAGACAAAAGCCATCATTTTCTTCTCTGTAATTATCTCACTCTTTAATATTTTGCCTTCACGTCACAAAATTGACATTTTGAGAAAGAGCGAGAAAAAAGTCTCGTTATGCGCGCCATTAAAATATTTTCCCGCTTCTTTTTTTTGTTTCAACCCTTGGTGATTACTTTTTTATTTTTATTCCGACGCTGTTCGAGAAAGTCGTACCTTCTGACGGCGCCATTACGAAAATGACAAATTGTTTTTTCACTAGTAAAAAAAAAAAGTGCCCGTCGCAAATCACACAAGGATAAAACCAATTAATAATATACTTATATCGCGCCAAGATGTGAATAACTAAGTGCACTCGGAGAGCGTAAACGTCCACCAAAGACACAAAATTAATCCTATCTGATCGGCTGACTTGAGACAGAAAAAAACGAAATGTCAGGTGTCGAATGGAGAGGAGGTAACCTTAATCATACTAGTGTACTACTAGTAGTACTACTGGTGGTACTAAAAATAATAAACACTTATAGGCTATAAAATTATAGAAAAGGATTACAGCATAATTGGCATGAAGAACCTTTGGATTGTCAGATGTGTCATACAAGAAATTAAAAATGTTATCATTACTACTAATACTACTAATACTTTTAAACAGAAGAAAAAGGATGAGAAGAAGAAGAAGAAGAAGAAGAAGAAGATGAGGAAGAATTATGCGGGGAGGAGTAGGAAGAGGAGGAAATTAAGAAGAAGAATAGGAAGGAGAAGCTAAAGATGAATGTTGAAAAGAAAAATAATTGGAAGAATTAGAAAAAAATGAAGATGAATAATGAGGAGGAGGAGGAAGGAAATGAAGAAGAAGAAGAAGAAGAAGAAGAAGAAGAAGGACGTTGACGTCAAGAAGAAGAATGAAAAGGATGGGGGCGAGAACAAGGAGGAAGACAACGATAAGAAGAAGGGGAGGAGGAGGTTGAAAAGAAGGAGGACGACAAGAAGAAAAAGAAGAAAGAGGGGGAGGGGAGAAGAAGGAGGACGACGAGAAAAAAAGAACAAGAAAAATAACCAGAATAATGGGAAGGGGAGGGGCGAGAAGAAGAACGGTTTATTTAATTTTAATTTTATTTATTTTTAATTTTATTGTTCTATTTTCTTATACATGCGATAGTTTTGTTGATATTGCTCGGAGCAAAGTGTAGTATCTGTTCTGATGCTACACTTAGTCTTTTCTGTCCTCGGTCAGTGAAGGAGAAGTCCTTCTAAATTGAGGCATTTTTTTAATTATTTTTGTTCCAATTCAGAGTGCCTCTTTTTGGGGGAGCTGGATGTTCGCCATATTAAAAACCGACCTTGTGTCTAACTTTGCTCTCGTGGGAAAGCAAGTAAATAGGAAGAGTAATTAATTGAAGTTACTTAATAATAAAAAGGATAAATCACTAAAGCCTTCCTTAAACAATTTATTGAATTATTTCCAAGGGAGGTAATTTAAACTAACGAAAGAACGCACTAGAAAGAAAAATATACTGCGAGGCCCAAGAAGGAGAATTTCATAGAAAAAGGGGAAAGGGCTGGGGTTAGGGTTACTGAGGTTACTGACTGACTGCTTGTTTGTTCTCTCTCTCTCTCTCTTTCTCTCTCTCTCTCTCTCTCTCTCTCTCTCTCTTCCCGTTGGCGACGCCGCCTTTTCTTTTTTTCTTTTTTTTCTTTCTTTTTTTTTAACATAGTTCACCCCAGACAAGGCAGGCTGCCACTGTAGATGTAAGGGGCTACTGAGAAGAAATAAAAGGGAGAAGGTTGGGGGGGGGGGGAAGGGTCAACCTAAATTGGGATCGGCGCAGCGAGATGTCTGTTTACATTAGTTTTAAATTTCTGCATGTCAGTACCGGCGGGGAAACAGGGAGCAGGGAGGGAGTTCCAGAGGCCAGCAATGCAATTATTATTTTGATCTCGTGGATTAATGCCTCACATTTGTGTTTAAATGTTGCTTTCCGGGGTTTTCTATAGGTGGACTTCAGTTTCTAAATTTTAAGTAAAAAAAGAGAGCCCCCCCTCCTCTCCACGCACACACCATCGTTTAGGTAAATTGATCTCTTCTTTCATTTCATTTCTTTACAGTCTAATTTAAAAGATAAATACATTTCTATCACAATTACGAAAATGTTAATATTTATCTATTGATATAAATAAATCTTAATGCGAAAGTTTTTGTCTCGTGTTTACAACACACTTATGAATGAAATTTTTATTATTTAAAATGTTGGTTTCAAGTATTTCAAGTAACGAACTTTTCGAAGCGATAGCGAGCTGACAAAGCCAGATAATCTTGCATATAAATCATCGCGTGAGATTTTAAAAGTTCAACTTGAATAGCATTTAAGCTGACCTATCAAATTTTGATTCTGACTAACCAATTTTTATTTGTTACTGTTGTACCATGTTATTGGCAATATAATAACATATTTCACTACAGTTTGTTTTAAAAATCATTTATTTCTGGCCAGACAACTTGTAATGCGGAAATATTTTCAATTATCACCGAAAAATCAAAATAAGCAAGGACAATAACTCATATTATACGATCCCATAGTCAGCTATTATATCCATTAGTCTAATAAAGCCGCTCCACCGGAAAAGAAATAACAATCGAAAAAAAGTAAATCTAACATATAAAGTTATCTGGTGAGATTTTAAAAGTTTGGCCTAAATAGCATTTGAGCTGACATATCAAACTTTCATTTTGACCAGCCAATTTACATTTGTTATTATTGTACCATGTTCTTATCAGTATAATAACGTACTTCGCTACGGTTTATTTATTTTTTAATATGTTTTCCAGTCTGGATAGCTGGGAAAATGGAAATCTTTTAAAATTACGACCGAAAAATCAAATTCAACAAGGGTGTAGCAGTTACCTCTTCCTTTCAAACATAACTGCACCGGTTGGCCGTTTCACCGACAGGTGGCGCTGAAAAGAGACACCAGAATTATTTGCCCTTCTGATTATAAAAACCGGTGTAAACGGAAAATCACTCTCTTCTCTATTCAATTGGCCTCGCTGAACGACGCTTATACACCAGCGCTCCGTCAACACGTGTTCAACAACGGTAAGAGTTCTCAACTCATTTTCTTTGTATACGGTTTTCAAGGACTTTCCCACGCCGGACTCATTTCTTCACATACTCTTTTCAAGAACTGTTTTCTATCGACACACATACATACACCACACACGTCATCATCCCACATACACACACGTTCAATAAACCTTATTTGAACTACCTCCTTTTGTTTGTTAATTATTACTCTGTTTTTGCATGCAACAATTGCTTGATTTTACGAACTCGCTTATAGTCGGGAACGCGACCCGATTCTAACAAGGGGAATAACTTATATTTTTTATTGAAAAATATAAAAACTACAATTTTATTTCGTTTTATGTATAGGTTTAAAAAATATGCAAATAAATTAAAAATTAAAATGGCTTTACTGTACTCCAGGCAACGCCGGGTAGATACAGCTAGTCTATAATATAAATGTGATATTTCTGTCTGTCTGTCCGGGATGTAATTAGAAACAAAGCCTTATACCATGATCAAACAGCTGTTCTAGATTTAGATATTAACTCGGGAATCTTTATGTCAGAAATCGGGAACCTTTACAGAATTCCCAAGTTCGAAAAGGTGTGACGAAGAAGGTCGGAGGTTACATCGGCCGAAACATGAGAATAGTAGTCCAAAATAATTCAAATCATACAAAGATTCACATGTTCGGAAACGTGCCCTTGAAGAAGGTCGGAGTTTACATCGACCGAAACGATGTGAAAATAACAACCAAGATGGGAATACTAGTCCGAATAATTCAAGTAGTACAAATTATCAATCCTCATGTCAGAAATTCCGAAACAACATGTTAAAAATTCTAACATTTCCACCTTGTGCTTTTCTTGTAAAGGTTAGACAGAAAGATTCCCGAGTCCGAAAAGATACACATGAAGAAGGTCGCAGGTTACATTGGCCAAAACTTTGTGAAAATAACATTCAAGATGAAAATAGAAGTATTATATAATAATAATAATACAAAATTAAATGACTAATTCTTTTTTTTTTTTTTAATCTGAAACATCGGGAATATTTATGTGAAATACGGGAATCTATACGGAATTTGAAAACCGAACAATCTATTTAATCCACGGGGGTAGATTGCTTTCATTCCGTCAGCCATAAACGAGTATTTATTTACCTCCTCTCCAGGAGGTTAGGCACAAGGCCAGTTTTATCTTACTCCCACAAGGTAAGATGTGACCCAAGGTCGGGTCGGGAAAGTGGGACTTGAAAAGCCAGCGCCCGAGAAGGTGAGCACTCTGGTCATTAAAAATTGCCTTGGCAGCCCTGTCGGCATTCCCTGGTAGGGGCGCCTCAGGCAGTAAGCAATAGACTTACTCCTCCTCAAAGAGGGGAGGCAAAGCCTGGGAGCGTGGACCTCCTAGAACTGCACAGGACAAACCCATAGACCGGCGGAATCAAGACCCGAAGGCCAAGACGATACCAGTCTATGGGGTGCAGTATCCATCCGAACAGATACTACACTTTGATCTTGGCCAAAAGGCTAAGAAGAAACGAGTATTGATCTACTCCTCTCCAGGAGTTAGGCACAAGGCCAGTTTTTATCTTACTCCCACAAGTAAGATGTGACCCAAGGTCGGGTCGGGAAAGTGGGGTTTACAAATTGCCTGGGCAGCCCCGTCGGCATTCCCCGGTAGGGGCGCCTCAGGCAGTAAGCAATAAACTTACTCCTCCCCAAAGAGGAGAGGCGAAGCCTGGGAGGGTGGACCCTCTAGAACTGCACAGGACAGACCCATAGACCGGCGTAAATCAAGCCCCGAAGGCCAAGACAATACCAGTCCATGGGGTGCAGTATCCATCGGAACAGATACT
Source organism: Sepiola atlantica (assembly GCA_963556195.1). Lineage (NCBI taxonomy): Eukaryota > Metazoa > Mollusca > Cephalopoda > Sepiida > Sepiolidae > Sepiola > Sepiola atlantica. Next base: position 21,546,947 of record OY744547.1, on the reverse strand, counting down.
ACACTTTGATCTTAACGAGTAGCAGCGTTAATATTCTTATATTTTAGTTGAAATTGAGAATATTTTTGTCGAATTCGAGAATCAATGCGGAATTTGTAACAGAACTTTTTATTTCATACAGGGGGTAAATTATTCAGCGATGACCATGTAGAAGTGTTAATATTCTAATATTGATCGTTATATTCGCAACGTTTCGGCCGATGTAATCTCCGACCGCCTTTAAGTGTATCTCCTCGAACTTGGGAACCTTATAGTCGAACTTTAGAATCTCTATGTCGAACTTGTTCGAAATTTCGAACTGTGCCCTTTATTTAATCCACGGGGGTATATTGTTCTCGTTCCGCCGACCATGACCAGATTTTAATATTTTATTCGTCGCTATATAACGGAAAGCTAACCTGGCGCCGGACCTGTTTCGGCTTGGAAATATATAAATGTTCAAGACATAACATAAATGAACAAAACATAAAAGAAAAAAAGATATAAAACTATCCACTATTCTTTCTTATCATTGGTTTAGACATGTCAATATATTACATCGTTAATATATCATCGTATCTGTCTTCGTGTTCAAACATGTCCAATTTTGTATCATATCTTGCTTGGCTTCTTTTTTTTTTTTACGGACTCTTTTTCTTTGGCTGCCATTTTTTAAATTTTGTTTTCATTTTTTGGGGAAAAAAATGGCGGCCACTCATCGAAACCATGGCCAAATCTCATCGCTTGTTTAACCTTTTATTATAGTAATAATCGTAAGGGCGCGAAGCCATGCATTTTTTTACGTGGTGTGCTCACGTGGACACGAGGCACGTAAATGTCCGACAAACGGATGAGGCGTAACGCGAATCAAACTTAAGGGTATTTTGTCTAATTGATTACGCCTTGAAGTGTCACGCTTGTTGGTTTGATTTAATCAGGCTGGAAATTCATGGCAACAAGTCACAAATCGCTGTTTACGGTGAGTTTTTGGAAGAGGGGCTTCCAAGTGGGCTATCAGGAGAGGGGGGGGCATGAGAG
>OY744547.1:21520930-21540930 GCA_963556195.1 Sepiola atlantica | reverse complement strand
GAACGCAAATAGGTCACATCGGAATGATATTCACAATAGTTAAAGTACTACATATTACATTGATTTATTTTCAAATGACTACATAATAACGTTGATTTAAAAAAATCCGGCCCATAGTCCTATCTCCCCTCCCTCCCTTGTAGGCAGAAGTTTAGTAATGTAAAATAAGCACTTAAGTGAGACGCTGGGATCGAACCATAAACCTCTCGGTCTTGGCTCTACGCTACTGACGTTTCGGCCACGAAAGCGAGTATAAAATCTACGAGAAACATGTGATTTAAACGAAACCAGTCAGTAGCTGACATGCGTGTTATCGTACGATCCACCGTAAGGCGACCGATTGTAGGGTACACCAATCACACGTTTTGGGTCATTTCTATATATTTTTTCAATTTCTGGATGTTATGCGTGTGAAAGGTTTAGAAATCAGAAAATGCACACTTCATGGATTGTGTCAAGTATCTTACGTATACTGATTTGATTCGGAAGTCGAGTCGTTGAAGAAATTGTATCCGCCATATTGAAAGATCGAATACTGCAAAGAACTATGTTCGTTAATTGCATTCTCTGAGAACCGGAATGACTATAAATGTATACGTAATAGGTAGAAATAACGTAATCAGATATTCTCGAAATTCAGCGGAATTAGCGGGAGCGTCCATTAAACATGTGCGTAATGTTTTTTTATTATGTAGTAAATTAATAGCAGACAAATAGGAAATAATAATAGACCATTTTTTGAAAGTAGACGTTGTTTATTAATTCCCGGTGTCGATGGGGGTGTCAGTACTTAAGTGTTAGGGCAATAAAATTTTGCTACAACCTATATGGAGTATGTTTTGAGGAGAGTCGAAGATGATGGGCCGGAAGTAATATTTAGTGTTAGCTGGAGAATAATAATAACAAATTTACTAAGACACGCTCGAGTGAATAAGCGTAATATAGTAGTGAGTTTAGTAGCCTGTGATGCATGTGGTTATTTTCATATTCCTTAAGAAAGTACAGGAGAAAAATTGTCTTAACTTTATATCTATTAATAATGGAGATTATGTATCTGTCTGTCTGAAGCCGAAACTATATTATTAGTTTTGATCGCTCTCTTTTTATATCTACTTATCAGCTCCTATATATATCAATTACAAAACTTTCTCAAACATCACGCGTCTTTCAAATTTACATAATTAATTTGTTTTAAAGGTTCTAGTAAATTAATATTCGCAAATATACACTTATAATTGCTTTTTTCCAGATTTCCAGATGTATTTCAAATATTTTCACACAAGACAGGGCGTGTTATTTGATTAATAACATGGAAACAACACATTCTCTGAGATTTACCGTACGAGTCGCTCAAAAACGATATATTTGCTACATAATCTAAAACATAGTAACAATGTTATTCACAAGATACGGACGTCTAAAAATAATGCAATTTTGCGGTAATGCAATTTCTCTATTTTGCACGAATCTTTTGCTAATATCTGAAAATTCATTCATTTGCTGTTACTCCGAATATTAGGGTTAGGGTTGTTGCTGAAAATGACACAAATATTATAGAAATTAGTAGCTGACATTTTCTGTGGTGCTGAAAAAACAAACAAAAAAAAAACAGCACATTTAGTCTATCAGGGCATTTTTAAATATATTTTAAAACAATCCTTCATTAGTTTTTGCCACGAATCCTCGAAATCATCCATGATTATTTATATGAATAAATGGTGCGTTTAGAAACAGGTATCCAAAGATTTGCAGTCGTAATGTAGGCAGTTTCGACTGGGAACGGAGAAAGCCGAATCAAATTCTGACTTTTACATAATTCTTATGATACCCTTATTACTTTTTTAAAACTTTTTATTTGGAATTTTAGGATATCTTTTAATTTATCTTTATTGAAAAGAAAGAAAAATAAAATGTATTTTTTATATCCAAAATAAATAAAAGACGACAACAAAACTAATGGTGGTTCTACACAATACAAACCGAACTAAACTGAATTTTGCCAAACTAAACCTAAAACATAGGTTAGGGTAAGTTTAGGGTTTGGTTAAGGTTAGTTTAGGGTTTGATTAGTGTTACGTTATGGTTAGCTTAGGTTTGGTTAGGGTTACGTTACGGTTACGTTAGGGTTAGTTAAGGGTGTGGCTAGAGTTGCGTCAGGGTTAGGTTTAGTTTAGGGTTAGGTTGGCGTAACGGATAAAGTGCTAAGTAATAATCAGTTATACATAACAGTCTTCTGGAGGTTGAAAGTTCAATCCTCAGTGCGGGAAATACTAAGAATACAATAACGAATTACTTAAGACTTCTACCCGATCATGGCTGACGGAACGAGAACAATCTACCCCATGGATTAAATAAAGGGTTCCGTTCCAAATTCCGTACAGATTACCGAGTTGGAGAGAGAGATTGCCGAGTTAGACAATATACACCTGAAGAAGCAAGATACATCGTCCGAAACGTTGTGAGAATAACATCCAAGATAAGAATAGCAGTCCGAATAATGCAAATAATAAAAAAGATCCGTATTGAACATATTCTAAACTAATATTTAACCATTTACTTTCTGTTTTCAATTGGGAAAAGATGAAACTCAATATCAAGTTATATAATTAATATAATTTTAATAAGAATTCTATTTTAGCGAGATGTTCAAATGTTTATGATTTTGGCTTACAATTTTAAGCGCGGAAAGGCGCCATATTGGAAAAAAAATTTAAACAAAAATACATTTTTAGTAACCATTGATGTTTAGCGTCTGATTTCAAATTAAGTGACGAACGTTCATTTTGATCTTTTTTATTTCCGGTAAAATAATGACACAATATTTGTTTTAATGTTTAATTGGGTTTTTTAACACGGGGTATGTTGATTGCTTCAAAAGCGCGTTAAGATATCCAAGATTTAGACACATGGCGAAAGTAACGAACTGAGAGAGAGAGAGAGAGAGAGAGAGAGAGAGAGAGAGAGAGCGAGAGAGAGAGAGAGAGAGATGCTTAATAGATATAGTAAGAGACAGAGGGGGGAGATAGAGCGAGTGCAGAATAGAGATATAGATAGACAGCGAAATAAATAGAGAGAGAAAAGAGGGAGATGCCAAGGTATTTGTATTCCTCCCGTTCTTCAAGGTATTTTATGTCAGTATCTTCATCAAGCTTTATGTTTTCTGTTTAGATTTTCTTCCAGCTCTGAGGGAGCACTTGGCATGTTTGTCCAGGCCGGACTTCATTTCAATATCTTTAGAGAAGGTATGGACAACCTGCAAGAGTCGGCTTGAGTCAGCATCTGAACTAGCAAACAGCTTGAGGTCATCCATGAAGAACAGGTGGTTTACTCTTTTTGGGGGGTCTTATTGGCAGCCCTGTCTCAGATTGTAGGCATTCCGGCTTTTGTTTAGTAATTTACTTAGCGGGTCAATTGTCAGGCAAAAGAGTAGAGGAGATAAGCTATTTCATTGGAAGATTCCTCTTCGGATCTTGATGTCAGGGATTTTTATTGTTCCATTAGTGTGTCTTAATGTCGTGTTTGTTTGCCACATATTCATTTGTACAGCCATGGTTTTCTTGATGATCGAAAAAGCGGATATCGAAAAGAGATACTGATAGAAATAGATAGCGAAAGAGAGATTCGGAGTGATCTCGAACGAAATAGAAAGAGAAAGAGAGAGATAGGGAGATAGAGATAGAGAGGGGGAGATAGAAAGATAGGGCAGGAGATAGAGAGCGAAATAGAGATAGCAAACGTGAAAGAGAGATAGAGAGAGAGAGAGAGCAAAAGATAAACGAAACGAAATGTTTAAAATAAAGAAAGAGAAAGAGAGAGAGAGAACGAAAGAAAGAGAGAGATAGATAGATAGATAGATAGAGAGAGAGAGAGAGAGAGAGAGAGAGAGAGAGAGAGAGAGAGAGAGAGAGAGAGATAACAAATAAGAATTTCGAAAGATACGGAGAGATGGTGAAAGAAATAATGAGCGAAAGAGAAATAGAGATAAATAAAGATACATGGCGAAATAGAGATTGCAAAATATATCTATATTAATAAAGTAAACTCGATTTTTCCCGTGTAACTTCAGCCACTATAGGAAAATATCCGAACACTTCCTATGCAAATCTTTTCCACTCACAACCTACGTTATGCGTGTTTCACGAAAATATTCGACCATTTCTTCGACATACAAATAGTATTACATTAATTCCGAGATATCTGCTTCGCTCAAATACGTCTTCCTAAAAGAAGGTAGGAAACAATTTCCCACACTTAAAATTATCTCCTCTCACGTCGCTCACATGCACCGGGGGCATTCTTTATACAAGGGAAATTACTTTACAAACACCGGTTAATCCAGTATACATAACAAACGCTTCAAAATAGCCATGATTATCAGCTCTAAAAACCAACAACTGTTCAATAAGACTACAGAGTTTTGCGTCGGTAAACTTTTCACCTTACTTCCTATTTGAATATACGTCTTTCTTGTATCTGAATTGATACTTTGATATTTACTTATTTAAAAAAAAAACATGATAATTTCATCTTTTAAACAAAGATCGTCGGTACGTAATACAGGAATATTGGATTAAAGGAATACCGGATTGTACGTCAGATATTCCGACCGGTTAGTAGTAGTGAGCTAAATTATTTTATAACTTTTTTTATTTACCTCCCTAGGAGGTTAGGCACAAGGCAAGGTTTATCTTACTCCCACAAGTAAGATGTGACCCAAGCTCGGGTCGGAAAGTGGGGTTTGAAAAGGCAGCGCCCGAGAAGGTGAGCACTCTGGCCATTAAAAATTGCCTGGGCAGCCCCGTCGGTATTCCCCGGTAGGGGCGCCTTAGGCAGTAAGCAATAAACTTACTCCTCTCCAAAGAGGGGAGGCAAAGCCTGGGAGGGTGAACCTCCTAGAACTGCACAGGACAGACCCATAGACCGGCGTAAATCAAGCCCTGAAGGCCAAGACGATACCAGTTTATGGCGTGTATCAATCAATGATACAACATCAAATTATTTTATAACTTCCTTTACAAATTTCTTTATTGCTAATTGACTCAAACGAGAAGGGTTACACCTTCCCTGCCCGCGAACAGAACAGATTATGTTTACATCATCATTAAACTAATAAATAACATTGTTTCGTATATAAAAGTTTTAATTCAAAAGATTCAACTTAGTTATACAAATATTTTTTTTTTAATTAATTATACGATTTAGCAATGGTACAGTTTTTGCACCACACAAAACCGAATTTTGCCGACGCAGAAATACAGAAGAAGCCGAATTAAAAAGTATAATGATCTGTCGAATGTAGAAGTATTTTTTTAACGAAGAAATTGAATTATTTTTTTTTTCACGGGAACTTTGAAAGCTACATTTTTTATTTATTTTCTTTCGCGATATGTGCTTATTTTTTTTTTTAATAAACTAAATATTGTAATGATCATGCGTTTTCGGCTTTTTACATAGACGGTCGAAACATGCTAAACAAAAAAATCGGTTTTGTTGGGTTGAAAATCTGCACCAGAACCAAATATTGTTATACGTTCTGTTTTAGCGCGGAGGGTGGACGTAGAAACACTGTTCATTTTTTTGCATTCTTCTACATTCGACATTGCTATTTATAACGCCCTTTCATTTTTCATATGTTTATTTACCTCCGGCAGAAATTACGCATGACTAAAAAAAATTTTTAAAAACCTAACCCTAAGTCCGTGTGGCAAAATACAACCTCTGCATGGATACAATTTTGGGTACTTATGCATATCAGCCCTGACATTGAAATATTTAAAGAATGTATAAACTTTATTATGTACTTACGTGTTAGCTGAAAATAAGATTGTGCAGAAAAAAATTACGCAAATTCATCCAGTAGTTATTTAATAATAAATAAAAAACGATTTTATCACTCGGTAGATATTTCCACCATTTTGTATCTTTGATTTTCCAGTGGTCAAGGACGATAACTCATTTTCACGATTTCGGGGTTTGGGGTTTCCATTGTTTACAAAAATGTCAAAATGTACGTAAACTCATTTTTTTCTTTTTCTTATAATTTAATAACTACTGGATGAATTTGCGTAATTTTTTCTGCGCAAACTTATTTTCAGCTAACACGTAAGTACATAATAAAGTTTATACATTCTTTAAATATTTCAATGTCAGGGCTGATATGCATAAACACCCAATTTTGTTCACGTGGATTATTTTGTCCCGTAACCACTTGCCACGTCATACTATTTATACATCCTATTTTAATCACGTAAATTACTTAGATTGAAACAGCGACTTAACACTTTTTAGTATGTTCATTTACCTTCTATCGGAAGTCTATGTGTAAAAAATCCCATGTATTCAGGCAGAGGTTGTTTTCCTGCAACATGGACTAAGGGTAAAATCATTATTTTCTATTTTACCCGAGCAATACCGGGATCGGGGTTCGGATAGTTTTATTTATATATATATATATATATATATATATATATATATATATAGAGAGAGAGAGAGAGATGAAGCTGTCTAAAAATAGAGAGAGTGATGTAGCTGTCTAAAAATATATATAGAGAGAGAGTGAGATGTAGCTGTTTAAAGAGAGAGAGAGAGTGAGATGTAGCTGTCTAAAAATATATATATAGAGAGAGTGAGATGTAGCTGTTTAAAGAGAGAGAGAGAGAGATGTAGCTGTCTAAAAATAGAGAGAGAGAGTGAGATGTAGCTGTCTAAAAATAGAGAGAGAGAGAGAGAGAGAGTGAGATGTAACTGTCTAAAAATAGAGAGGGTAAAAGAGAGAGCTGCCTAAATATTGATAACGTAACATAGTGAGAGAGGGAGAGAAAGTGAGAGATGACGAATAGGAAAAATAAGTAGAAATAAAGAAAACGGAATATAGATAACATAAGAAATAGAGGATGTAAAAAAAAGAGAGAAGGGGGAGAAAGAAAGAAAGAAATACAGAAATATACAAAGAGAAAGAGAGAGAGAGAGAGAGAGAGAGAGTAATTTTCCCATCAACTTAATCGCTATACGCTCAAACATTCGAGCAAATAAAAACTAACTTGAAAAATTATGAATAAAAAAAGTACAGAAAGAGAACGATTATGAGATAGATATGTTGAAAGAGAGCGAAAAGGTGAGAGATGTCGAAAAAATAGACAGGGAGGGTAAAAGAGAGGGAAAGGGAGAGAAGACGAAATAGAGATAGTGAAACAGAATGAAAGAGGGGGCGAAAGAGATAGAGAGAGGGGGGAGAGAGAAAGGGGGAGGGAGAGAGAATGACAGAAATAGAGAAAGCACAAAAGAGAAAATATTGCAGAATATTAAATAAATAGAGTAAGCGAAAAAGATATATATAGAGAGAGAGAAAGAGAGAGAGAGGGGGGGGGGAGATTAAGAAAGAAATATAGACAGAGAGAAAGAGAGAGAGAGATAAAGAGAGGGGAGAAAATTAAGAAAGAAATATAGAAATAAAGAAAGAAAGAGTAATCTTTTCCTACCAACCCAATCGCTCTACGCTCAAACACTCAAGCAAATAAAAACGATTCATATAAAAAAAGATTATGAACAAAAAATAAAGTTTCTTTCAAAAAAAAAGATATCATCTTTATTCTCCTCAGATGTTTTTTCGTTCAAATCTAAACGTTATATTATTACTACTTTTTTGTGCGTAATCCATTGCAACAACAAAAATAACAACAAAGAAAGACCTTGTAGGTGCTTACAAATAAAACGAACCGTTTCAGTAAAAATGGCGCCAAAACAAAACAAAAAAAATAACGCGGGAAAAACATCGACAATTTTAACGGGGGAGACAGCGTCCGTCATTCACCGTACGCGTTCTCTCGCTTCTTTATTTAATTTATTTGTCCGTTTTCATTCAAATGGATCCATTCCTTCATGGGGGAGGGGGACAAAATTGAAAGGACAATAAAACGAACAAACTAAGCAACAAAAAACGACTATTCTATAGATCGATCCATTCAATCTGCGCGTTTAGTGCTGAAAGAATTCTGTTTCAAACGTAAGCGATGCCGACCAACGAAAATGGTATTTCTCTAATGTAGTTAGCCCCTTTTTCTGTGTCGGGAGTCAAGTTACATAAGAGTAAAAAGGGGAAACGCTTACTAGTCCTTTCGGTGGGGGAATCTTCCTAGCATTTCCAGAAACATCTTTCCCTCGCAAACTGGTTTGCAATTGAAGACTCGAGAAACATAAAAGGAATTTTCACCGCTCACTTTATTTGATGTTACAATGTTTTCAATGCTATTTAAAACGACAGCATGACAGATCGAAAAATTTCTATTTCAAAATTGAGATCGTGAGAAACAAACGATAATGCTATTTCTAAACGTTAGCGAGTCAGATTGACAAAATGGTATCTAATAGTAAGCGTGACAGACAAGCGAAAATCCTATTTTATTATAACGTGTGACAGACAAATCAAAATGGTATTTCAAACTTAAGCGTGACCAACCAACGCACAAATAACGTGATGTTGTATCTACAAGCGTAACAGACTAACGAAAATGTTATTTTAATATTGAACGTGACAAACTAAGGACTATTCTATTTCAAACATAAGCGTGACATCAACGAAAATGCTATTTCAAACAGAAGTGTAACAGACAAACGAAAATGCTATTTGAAACAAAAGCGTGACAGATCAGCGAAATTGCTATTTGAAACAAAAGCGTAACACACAAACGAAAATGCTATTTATAACATAGGCGTGACAGATAAACGAAAAAGCTATTTAAAACATAAGCGTGACATCAACGAAAATGCCATTTCAAACATAGGCGTGACAGACCAACGAAATTGCTATTTGAAACAAAAGCGTAACAGATCAACGAACATGCTATTTCAAACATAAGCGTGACATAAACGAAATTGCTATTTGAAACAAAAGCGTAACAGATCAACGAAAATGCTATTTGAAACATAAGCGTGACATAAACGAAAATGTTATTTCAAACATAAGCGTGACATCAACGAAAATGCTATTTCAAACATAAGCGTGACATAAACGAAAATGTTATTTCAAACATAAGCGTGACATCAACGAAAATGCTATTTGAAACATAGGCGTGACAGACCAGTGAAATTGCTATTTGAAACAAAAGCGTGACATCAACGAAAATGCTATTTCAAACATAAGCGTGACAGACAAACGAAAATGCTTTTTGAAACAAAAGCGTGACAGACCAACGAAACTGTTTTTTTGAAACATAAGCGTGACAGGCCGATCAACACCTAAATCATTTCATCCTGATTGGTGGACGTAACTTAAAACGGGCGTCCATAAAATCTTTTAAAAGCGTAACATAAACTTGCTGCTGAAACTAATTCAATGGAAAACGTTGCTGGATCATTAAATCAATATAATTTGAAAATATTTCAAACACAAGCATTAAATATTGTGGCGAAGAATCCCGCTTAACCCGGAACAAATGCGAAGCGGGTTTTATAAAAGACTTTCCGCCATGAAAACATTCATAAAATATATACAAAAGCATTGGTTTGATTGGAAACCGATTTTCATGTTTCGTTGAAGATTTTCTGTTATCTGCTAAAATTGAAAAAAGACTAAAGAGAAAGTTTTTGAGCGATTTGGGAGGGCAAAAGATGGCGGAGAGTAGGGGGAAAAGAAGGACCAGGGAACCATTGGCAGGAAGAAAATGGAGGGGGGAGGGGAGAAGAAAGAAAGAAAGAAAGAAAGAAAAAAGAAAGAAGGAAAGAAAGAACAAATGAAGAAAGAAAAAAGAAGAAAATGATAGAATACAAAAAGATACAAAGAAAGAGAAAAAGAAAAGACAAGAAATAAGAAAAGAAAGAAAATAGAAATAAGAAAAATGAAAAAAAAAAGAAAGAAAAAAAACAAGGAAGTAAGAATAAAAGAAAGAAAGAAAGAAAGAATGAATAACAGTAAGAAAATGAATGAAATAAACGAATGACGAGATGAAAGGAAAGCGAAAAGAAAAAAAAGAAAAGAACGAATTAAGAAAGAAAAAATAAAGAACGATAAAATAAAGCAAAGAAAGAAAGAAGAAATAAAAGTGAAAATAAAATAAAAAACGAATGCTGAATGGACAAAAAAGAGACTACAGGAAAAGAAAAAAGAAAGAAAGACAGAAAAACGAAAATGAAAATAAATGAAAGTAAAGAAGAATTTATCTAATAATTTTCTAATAATTATCTAATACTTTACTCTAATAATAATTAATAATAATAATTACTCTAATAATACTTATCTAAGAATTTATCTAAGAATTTATCTAAGAATTTATCTAATTAATATCCGAAAATAAAAATAAAGGAAAGAAAGAAAGAAGAAATAAAAGTGAAAAGAAAATGAGAGAACGAATGCTGAATGAACAAAAAAAGAGACTACAGGAAAAGAAAAAAGAAAGAATGAAAGAAAAACGAAAATCAAAAGAAAGAAAAAAACGAATTAAGAAAAAAATGAGAGAAATATAGAATACTGCAAAAAAGAAAATAAAAGAAGAATATAAAGAAAGAAGAGAAAGCAGAAAGAAAGAAAAAAGAAAAGAAAAGAAATAAATGGATCAAGAAAGAGGAAAGAAAATACGATAGAATACCGGAAACAAAGATAGAGCGAAAATTAAAAAGAAATAAAATAACGAATGAAGAAATAGGGGGGGGGGGGGGGAATAATGATAGAATGTAGGATCCTTTTGGCTAGGAGCAAAGTGTAGTATCTTTTCTGATACTACATCTCATCTGTTCTGTCTTCAGTTATTGAGTCAATTTTTATTTTTGTTCTAATCCAGAATGCGCCTTTTTTGGGGAGCTAAGAGTTCCCCACTTTAAAAACCGACCTTGTGTCCAACTCTGCCCTCGCGGGGAGGCAAGTAAATAGGAACAGCAACAAAGACTACAATTTGTATTATTTGTATTGTTCGAACTAATATTAACTTAGAAACCTAGTTTAACTCGGGAACCTGGACGGAATTTAAAACTATTTAATCCACAGGTAGATTGTTCTCATTCCGTCAACCATGATCAGGTGCAACAGTGAATTAATGTTATTCCTAGTTATGAATTAATGTTATTCTTAGTCACTTCTATTTATATTATTCGGACTACTATTCTCATATCGGTTCTTATATCCACAACGTTTCGGCCGATGAAACCCCCGGCCTTCTTCAGGTGAATCTCATCGAACTTGAGTCGATCCTGAATACTGTCAGGATGTCATATGATTGCATATCCTCTGGATTTCTTTTCCAGACAAACCTTCATAAATGGTAGAATCTATTATAAAGAAGGACGGGGGTTACGTCGGCCGAAACGTTGTGAATATAACAATCAAGATGTAAATAGTAGTCCGAAAAATCCAAATTATACAGATATAAAAATAATACACAACTCTAATAAACTATTTAGAAAGACAAATAAATCTTCTTCTTTTTAAACTACAAAATTCAATAATACATGTTAATAAAAATATCGATAATATCTCTATATATAAAACTCAATGTTTGTGTGTCTGCGTGTGTGATGTTTGGGTGATCATTATAGAAAGAAAGGTTAGAGAATCTAAATAAAATCTAATAGTGTATTCTTATGTAAAATTTAACGAAGAAGACAATGGAAGTGTTTCCAAATCTCTAAGTGAAATCCTGAGGAGGATATGAGGGCATAACCCAGTTAAAACTTCAAATATATCCAATTCATATGGAATTGAAATCATATGTATAAAAGTTTCTGGGGAAGACAATGGAAGTGGTTCCGAATCTCTAAGTTCCCTTTTCACCTAAGAGAGCTATAGGCCTACCCTCTTTTAAAACTTCAAATATATCCTATTTTATGGGCCGGGATCAAAGTGTAGTATCTGTTTTGATGGATACTGCACCCCATAGACCGGTATTGTCTTGGCCTTCAGGGCTTGATTTACGCCGGTCTGTGAGTTTGTCCTGTGCAGTTCTAGGAGGTCTACTCTCCCAGGCTTTGCCTCCCCTCTTTGGGGAGGAGTAAGTTTATTGCTTACTGCCTGAGTCGCCCCTACCGGGGAATGCCGACGGGGCTGCCCAGGCAATTTTTAATGGCCAGAGTGCTCACCTTCTTGGGCGCTGGTTTTTCAAATCCTATTTCCGACTTTGTGTCACATCTTACCGCTGTGGGAGGTAGATAAATAAATTATATTATATCTATAATCTCTACGTTACATTCTATGTGACGAATATCTACGTGGTCCGACCTAACCCTAACCCTAACCCTAACCCTAACCTCTAAGTGGCCTATGGGGAGAGAACCCCCTTAAAACTTCAAATACGTATATTCGATTTTAATTGAATTAAAACCAGACGTATACGATACTAATCTAATTCAGAGAGTTTTCCAACATTTCAGCTTCTTCCAACTATATCAGGGGATGAAATATCGATAATATTTCTATATATAAAACTCAATGTTTGTGTGTCTGCATGTGTGATGGTTGGGTTATCATTATAGAAAGAAAGGTTAGAGAATCTAAATAAAATCTAATAGTGTATTCTTATGTCAAATGTACCGGGGAAGAGAATGGGAGTGTTCCCAAATCTGTAAGAGTGTTTTCAAACATTTCAGCTTCTGCCGACTATATTAGGAGCGAAACAAGAGGAGGAGCAGTAATAACAAAGAAAGTAATATGGTGCTATGAGCATGGTGAAAAAAAAATACTTAGTAGTTATCCTAATTCAATCCCGAGCAACGTCGGTCTTCCTGCTAGTGTCTTAATAAAAAATAACTATCATATAGATGAGCTTCATTTTAAAAAAAAAACATGAACGCTCAGATAGAATCAACTATAAAAAAATAATCAACAATGAGTTGGAAACAACAATTAAATAGAAGAATCAAATATATCGGCAAGAAAGAAACGTTCATTAGGTTGAAAGACCACAAAGGTAACTTCATACATAAACCTACTTGCATATTATGAAACCCTACAACACCTAACATAGAACAACTCATTAAAAGAAATTATAAAAAGTAAATATACAATTAAGAAATATACTAAAGTATCAATAATAAGAACAAGACCCTGGGCTCCCTGCTGTGCAGCACTACAGACGTAACAACCCGGTGTATACATGGCAATGTAGCGTTTCATTCATTACATAAACTCTGGAACCGACGAACCAAGATCCCGTTGAAGACTAGACTCCGTCTCTATAACGCGTACTGCGTGTCCATCATGCTCTACAATAGCAACAGCTGGGCATTAACAAAATCCATGCTTGACAAGCTGGATGCGTGCCACCGCAGACACCTCCGTTCGATCACAGGTCACTGCTGGCCGAAAAAAACTTATCAGCAACAAGGCACTATACGAGCTGTGCAACGAAAAATCCCTCTCCACAAAGGTCGCTGAACAAAGATGGTCTATGTTAGGCCATGTCCTACGAATGGACTCTGACACTCCCGCACAGAGGACACTAGACTTTGCTGTTACTGGCTCGCAAGCCTAGCAACCGCGATTAGGACGGCACTATACACATCTGCTGGGCACGCTACGTACTGACCTCAAGCAGGCGGGACTAGGACCACTACGTACAGCAAAACAACTTAATTGCCTACAACAACTTGCGCATGACAAGGCCAGATGGCCTGGTACTAGCATGGAGGACTGATTGCAGCTACGGTATGTCATTGTACCCGCAGAACACAGTTTTAATAATAATAATAATAATAATCAATAATAAAACAAATAGTACTTTTATACAATTTTTTTATAAGATACTTTTATCCTTCGATTAAATAAAGTACCTTACAGAACGCATAAAAAATTGCAAAAAATCTCGTAAAATTATATATATATATAATAAAACACTGCAGAAAATCTATATTGCACAATAACATCACTATATAAATAGAACAGATTAAGGGGTCAACTTTGATGTGACGATGCGTAGTACGATGGAACACAAATACTCGAATAAACAGGAATGTTTATAACGAATAAACTTTCCTCAATGATTGACAAGGAAATATTGGTATCTAGAAAGATGATGGTCTTATAATATTTAAATAATGCACCGAGCAGAAATTCATATGCAATAAAACGAAAAAAGAAATAATACAATTTTTAAACCTTGATTTAAATATGAAGATAAAAATTAATTTTAAAATAGTAACTTTTAGATACCTTTAACCTAGATAAGGAACGACTTACAGAAATCAGAATAATATCTCATATATATATATATATATATATATATATATATATATATAAAATAAAACAAACATTGGTGACAATCTATACTAGTCAATTTGTAATTATTAGTGTAGATTGTCACCAAACTTTATTTAATTTTTATAAAATACTTTGTTTTTAGCACTTTCGAAAAATATTTCTTTTTTTGGTTCATTATGTAAATATATTCGAACTTGAACAATTCATATATATATATATATATATATATATATATATATATATATATATATATATATATATATATATATATGGGAAAATGAAAAAGGAAAACCAAAAAATGGATGTTTTTTTATGTGTACATCAACGTTTCGTCTTTATTTATAAGACTTCATCAGGATGATAATATAGACACATAAAAAACATCCATTTTTTGGTTTTCCTTTTTCATTTTCCCATAACGTCGGATTACCTTCACCATTCCCTTCCCATATATATTATGTATATATCTATATATATTATATATATATATATATATATATATTATATATTATATATATATATATATATATATATATATATATATATATATATATATATATATATATATATATATATATATGCTTTTAAAGTCAAATAGATAGACTTTAGTAGAGTATAATTGGACATGTATTAAAGCTATTGTTAAGAAATAATAAAAATAATAATGATAATAAGCAATTATGACCATAATAATAATAATAATAATAATAATAATAATAATAATAATAATAATAATAATAATAATAATAATAATAATAATAATAATAATAATAATAATAAAAAATAAAAAATAAAAAAATGGCACAAGAAAACAGAACCGGGGAAAATACAACCGCACGAATGAGGCGCAAGCATAGGTTGACACCACGAAAATTATGGACAGAGGGTCGAGGAGGGAAAACGCAAACCAGACCTCCACTGGAAGCGCGCGGACAGCTCTGGGACCTTGGGGAGGCTTGTTGCCACTCGGGCCCCAGAGGGGACCAATGGCCCTTATCAGCGGGGAAATCGGTGGTAGGTGGCTGTTGCAATACCGCAAGGTCATCAGCGGTGATGAACGAAAAGAGGTGTAGCATACTGGAAGTCTGAGGAGACTTGTTGTCACTCAGACTCCAGGGAATACCACAGGTTGTTGGCAGTGAGCGATCACTGACGATGACCAGTGTGATAACTCCTAGTGAGTAAATAATATTGATATTGATAGTACTACTACTACTACTACTACTACTACTACTACTACTACTACTACTAATAATAATAATAATAATAATAATAATAATAATACTGATAATACTGATAATAAATGAAAGAATAACATAAAATAAAAGTATGAAGAATAATATAAATAAAAATATAAAAGTTAATAGAATAAAATAAAAAAATAACAGGTATAAGTAGGAATTTTTAAAAAATATATGAGTGAATTCTCCCCATATGAATATGTAACCCGTACCTTAGTAATATTACAAACAGGGTTAACAAATGCAAAGGTTTATTAAATTCAAATTCGGTTGACCATAAAGATACAATAATGTATACATACAGATGAACACATACACATAAAATATAAACACACATACATATACACATACATACGCACACAACAATATTCTTCATACTTTCATATTTTCTTCTTTCCTTTATTATCATTATTTTTTATCATCATAATTATCACCATTATTATTATTATTATTATTATTATTATTATTATTATTATTATTATGATTATGATTATTATTTTCATTATTATTATTATTATCAAAATTATTATTATCATTATTTTTATTATTATTATTATTATTTTTATTATTATTATTATTATTATTTTTATTTTTATTATTATTATTATTATTATTTTTATTATTATTATTATTATTTTTATTATCATTATTATTATTATTATTATTATTATTATTATTATTATCATTATTATCATTATCATTATTATTGTTATTATTATTATTATTATTATTGTTGTTATTATTATTATAAGTAATAATTGTATTTGTGTTTTGTTATGATAACTGTTTTTAAAGGATGAATAATGTAGATGTTTTGTTGGACTTCTATTTGTGATGTTATGGAATCGGTTCTTAAAGAAGAGACATTTAAAAAAAAAGTTTTCTTATTAGAAACGATCGTACGCCAAATAATATTTTTGATTTCGGATTCATGGAACTGACAAAAATAATATGTTATAATTTATTTATTTCAATGTATGCTATCTCTCTCTCTCTATCTATCTATCTATCTCTCTTGGTCTCTCTCTCTCTCTTTCTTCTCTCTCTCTCATCTCCCCTATCTTCTTCTGTATAACTATACTTATTCTTCTCTCTATTAATTTCCCTAATTCTCCCCTCTCTCCCGTTCTGTATAACTCTTCTTCTTCTTCTTCTTCTTCTTCTTCTTCTTCTTCTTCTTCTTCTTCTTTCCACCCATCTATTTCTCTCCCTTATTTCTTCTATCTATTTCTGTATAACTCTACTTATCATTCTCTCTAATTATCTCCCCCCCCTCTCTCTCTCTCGATCTGTATAACTTTTCTTCTTCTTCTTCTTCTTCTTCTTCAATGTGTACTTTGCACCATCTAACTAGGAAGCAACCTGTATCCAAGGAATCTGTCTTCCTTTTACCGCCCGTTTCTTACTTTTCTCCTGATTTTTATTTACTTATCCAATCCCCATTCTTCGATCCCGCCTTCCATCGCCAACTAACGTGTCCATCCATTTCCTAATAACCATTTCGAATTCTCGACGGTCCTAACAAACCCTAACCCTAATCCGTTCTCTGATGTCAAACTCTACAGGTCCCAATGGCTCCGTTTAGTTTTCTTCCCCAATCCAGCACCCAACATGTCGGGAAGGGGAGGGGGGTCACCCCCCCCCCCACTCACATAAGGAAGTAATAAACGACATAATTAGATCAATAAATAGGTATATATATATATATATATATATATATATATATATATATATATATATATATATATATATATATATATATATATAAAATGTTTAACTACCAATATCCTAAATATATATATATATATATATATATATATATATATATATATATATATATATATATATATATATATATATCGTTGAGAATTAGCTTCCTGAACTGAAGATATATCGGGAAGGGGAGGGTCACCCCCCACTCACATAAGGAAGCAATAAACGACATAATTAGATCAATAAATAGGTATATATATATATATATATATATATATATATATATATATATATATATATATATTTATATATATATATATATTTATATATATATATATATTTATATATATAAAATGTTGAACTACCAATATCCTAAATATATATATATATATATATATATATATATATATATATATATATATATATATATATATATATCGTTGAGAATTAGCTTCCTGCACTGAAGATTGCGTTAGCATGAAACATCGATGTCTGTAGGTATTAAAATAATTAATATTTATTCATAAATATTATTATTAGCTCCCTTCACCAAAGGCCGGGCACTCTGAGTGACTTTAATAACAAGCAGTACTAATAGCTGCATGCACGATCAGAATACGTTCGTTGATCACTCTAACTGCTTGTGTAAATTTAGCCGCCGATTCGCTATTTACAAAGTTAAATTCCTCCCTAATTATTACCTAATTGTCTATGGCCGAGGGGTTAAGACTCTTGACTACAGATCAGGGTTCGCGCCCGCTGACCGTTGAGAATCAGCTTCCTGCACTGAAGATTGCGTTAGCATGAAACATCGATGTCTGTAGGTATTAAAATAATTAATATATATATATATATATATATATATATATATATATATATATATATATATATATATATGAGAAAGATTGACAACATGCATACCTACATACACAGGCAAATACTTTGATTACTAGAGCGAGTCGATAGATAATATTAAAATAGATAAATAAGATAGATAGATCGATCCATATATATACACACACATATATTTTTATATATATATATATATATATATATATATATATATATATATATATATATATATATATATATATATATATACAAACAGTATGCACGTTGACAAATAAAATATCATCATTTTCTGACGTCATCCAGTATGCATAGATACAGCAAGTCACACATACTCAATAAGTCTTTGGCCTGAAATATAAATGTCACAACTAATAAAAACAAATCTATAAGATGCTTATGAAGTACTAACCTTCACAATTTTTATGAAGTACTAACCTTCACAATGTTTATGAAGTACTAACCTTCACAATGTTTATGAAGTACTAACCTTCACAATTTTTATGAAGTACTAACCTTCACAATGTTTATGAAGTACTAACCTTCACAATGTTTATGAAGTACTAACCTTCACAATTTTTATGAAGTACTAACCTTCACAATGTTTATGAAGTACTAACCTTCACAATTTTTATGAAGTACTAACCTTCACAATGTTTATGAAGTACTAACCTTCACAATTTTTATGAAGTACTAACCGTCACAATTTTTATGAAGTACTAACCTTCACAATTTTTATGAAGTACTAACCTTCACAATTTTTATGAAGTACTAACCTTCACAATGTTTATGAAGTACTAACCGTCACAATTTTTATGAAGTACTAACCTTCATATAGCAAGTGTCAAAATCTAAGCTGAATCGGATTATTAGTTTACAAATTACGGTTATTTAAGTGAAGCTACTGTTGCGAATTTCCAAAACAATGGAAAAATCTGAATTTCGTGTGTTGATAAATCATTGCTTTCTGATGGGGAAAAATACTGTTCAAGCAAATCAATGGCTTGATAAGTGTTATTCGGACTATGTTCCGTCGAAAACAACGGTTAAGAGGTGAGATGTTGACATTAAACGCGGTTGTATAGACGGAAAAATGCTGAACGCTCACGTCGCCCAAATTCGGAAGGTGTCCCGGGTAAGGAGAGTAGAAAGTGACTAACTTGGGTTTACTTTCGGCAGCCTCGTAACTCTCGCCTCCCTTAGTTTGCCCTTTAGCCCTCAAGATTCCATGAGCGATGTTTCTGACAAAGGATGAAGTATTACTGTTTTCTTGGTCGGAATCTATCCATCTAACACTTATCGTTGGCTAGTTTTTAACCTTGAAGTAGTATTTTTTAGCTCCTTACATCAAGTGGCTTCATGCCTTGTCTGGAGCGATTTCCATTAAAAAAAAAATTAAAACAGTGCATAAAGTCGTTTTGGGTGATCGTAAGTTGAAGTTGTATACGATAACAAAGAAGTTGAAGATATCAGAAGGCAGTGAATTCACCATTTTTGCATGAATGTTTGTCAATGAGAAAGTGGGTGCCGCGTTTGCTCACAGTCGATTAAAAACAACAACGTGTCGACAATTCAGAGCGTCGTTTGCAAATGTTTCAACGCAACGAAATGCTTTTTTTTGCATCAATGTCTGACAATGTATGAAACATGGCTGCACCACTTCACCCTGACAGTCAGTTCAGTGGACAGCAGCAGGTAAAACGCCGTCCGAAGCTCCCAAAGATCCAAACATCAGCAGGCAAGGTTTTGGCCTCCGTGTTTGGGGATGCTCAAATTATTTCTTCATCGATTACCTTGAGAAATTAAGAACCATCAATAGCTAAAGTTATATAGAATTAATGGTGAGTTTGAAGGAAGTAATCGCTAAAAAACGGCCACTAATGAAGAAGAAAAATATGCTATTTCACCAAGACAATGAACCATGTCACCAGTCGATCGCAACGATTGTAAAGCTACATAAATTTACCTTCGAATTGCTTCTGCGCCCACTTTATTCTCCAGTCTTGGCACTAGCGACT
>OY744547.1:21495930-21515930 GCA_963556195.1 Sepiola atlantica | reverse complement strand
CTCGGAGGCCTACATTCCTAGGCCTTCCTTCTCTCTTTGGGAAGTAGTTAGTTTATGGCTTACTGCTTGAGGCGTCTCCACCGGGCAATGCTAACGGGGATGCTTATTCTCCTCATCTTCCAGTTTTGTGCCACATCTTCCTGGTAAGGATAGTAAATACCGAGTCTGGCTCATTTTTAGTTGATGACCATACTTCTGTCGGGCTGAGGTATGGTTATGTGCAGTTCCGGGAGGTACACTCTCCCAGGCTTTACCTCCTCTCTTTGAAAACGGGTTACTTTATTGCTAATCGCCTGAGGCGCTTCTAACGGTCAATGCCGAGCGAGCTGGCTTTTCATCCCCACCTTCTGACCTTGTGTTACATCTTCGCGTAGTGGGAGGGAGGTAAAACACAAATTGGCTGTGGAGCCGAATTTAAAATCTATGTTATACTAGATGTACTAGTGACCCGTTAGGTCACAACCATTATTTATTCTACTTTGATTCCATTCGAAAATTCATAAACTGTGACGTATATTTTGAGACTTTCTTCTTGCATGGCGGAAAATAATAGGTCTCTTTACTTTTATATCATCATCATCATCATTATTATTATTATTATTATTATTATTATTATTATTATTATTATTATTATTATTATTATTATTATTATCATTATTATTATTATTATTATTATTATTATTATTATTATTATTATTATTATTATTTGTACTCACTAGGAGTTCTCATACAGATCATCGTCAGTGATTGTTCACCGAAAACAACAACCAGTGGTATTTCCTGGAGTCTGAGTGACAACAAGCCTCCCCAGATTTCCAGTATTCTTCACCTCTTTTCGATAACGATACGGTATCACAACAGCCCCTTACCATTGATTTCTCGCTGGTACGGACAATTGGTCTTCTCTGGGATTTGGGTGGCAATAAGCCTCCCCAAGGTCCCAGCATTTTCTGCACTTTTCCAGTGGAGGTCTGGTTTGTGCTGCCCCTCCTCGGTCTTCTCATCTTCCTCGATCCTCTACAAATACTTTGTCTGGTGTCAGCCTAGGCCGGCACCATTTCAAAAAATAAATAAATAAATAAGTAAATAAATAAAATAATATTTGTTTCTAATTAATTTTTTTTTTAATAAATAAATAAATAAATAAATACATTTTTTTAATTAGTTCCTTTTTTTCTTTTCAATTCCTTAATTTTTTTCCTTTTCTCTTTCCTTATTATTATTATTATTATTATTATTATTATTATTATTATTATTATTATTATTATTATTATTATTATTATTATTATTATTATTATTATTATTATATAGTAGTAGTAAATAAACTTATTATGTTGATGTCTATTGTACATACGTGTTTGTCGAGAATACACACGAATTAGATGGCTTAAAATCGGCCGTGCCCATAAGCATTACAAGCGTTTAGCAATTTCCCCATTAAACTTACTATAAAACTGACGACATTTTAAAACTACCACATTATATTGCCCTCGTATCATTATCTCCCTTTCTCAACGCAATTACAGAGGGTGCCAGACCTGAATTATCCCCCCTTTTCGTAACGGCCGGTGGCGTTACGATCTGACTCATAAAAAGGGATGCGCAGACCCTCTCCACATTTTTTAAATCCAGAATAGGCTGTAGACAACATCAGTCTTCTCTCAATCTGGCCGCTACAACGACACTTGCCATCGTGTACGCGCTGACAAACACACTTTACTTGGTATGTAAAATTTCTCCTCCTTATTTACACACGCGCACACATCATTACGTGTAGACTTTGTTGAACACATTCCCGTAGACACAACTTCATAGCGAACCCAATTAGGTTCGTGACCAATAAATATCTGTTTGCATGCTTTTTTTTGTTTTAGAGTTGTTACTTTGCTTTCATTGGTATATGATTGTAGTTTGAACATATAAACATAAATATATGGGGCAGACGCTGCCAGGCGTCGAACATATTAACGTGCACTTCGAAACCCTTACTGCTTTAAAAATGATTAAACTTGTATATTTTACGACATATCAACCCTTTTAATAATTTCATACCAAAAAATACTTACAGGACAATATTTATTTAATCTGAGTGAATATCACTGAAAAGGTCAACTTTAATAAATACGGTTAAATTTATACGGTTTTTCTTTTGAATTTTGATTACGGTTAAATTTATACGGTTTTTCTTTTGAATTTTGATTACGGTTAAATTTATACGGTTTTACTTTTGAATTTTGATTACGGTTAAATTTATACGGTTTTTCTTTTGAATTTTGATTACGGTTAAATTTATACGGTTTTTACTTTTGAATTTTGATTACGGTTAAATTTATACGGTTTTTACTTTTGAATTTTGATTACGGTTAAATTTATACGGTTTTTCTTTTGAATTTTGATTACGGTTAAATTTATACGGTTTTTCTTTTGAATTTTGATTACGGTTAAATTTATACGGTTTTTACTTTTGAATTTTTATTACGGTTAAATTTATACGATTTTTCTTTTGAATTTTTATTACGGTTAAATTCATACGGTTTTTCTTTTGAATTTTGATTACGGTTAAATTTATACGGGTTTTCTTTTGAATTTTGATTACGGTTAAATTTATACGGTTTTTACTTTTGAATTTTTATTACGGTTAAATTTATACGGTTTTTACTTTTGAATTTTGATTACGGTTAAATTTATACGGTTTTTCTTTTAAATTTTGACGAGAAAAGGGATCGCAATTTTTGTTATAGTGATGAGATCGTTCAGTCAAAAAATGCCGGGTTTTATCAGATTTTAAATAATAAGTAACATTATTTTTCAAGTTTTGATGGACTATGATCGAAGTGTAGTATCTGGATGAATTTGCACACACACATAGTGATATGGGACAAAAGGGAGAAAGTACCAACCCCGGTTAAAGTCAGTGTCCCTAATGATGCTGGCTTAAACACAGCTGAAAGGGAAAAGATTACGAAATACCAAGGTCTTACGTACGACACGAAAAGAAACAGGAATATTAGAAAGATCTCAATCATCCCAGTAATTGTAGGAGCAACCGGACGAATGAAAAAGAATTTCAAAAACTACCTGGCAAATATACCAAGTGAACCAAGTGCAAGGTAGATACAAACAATTGCATTTAAAAGGGCGGTTAGAATCTTTAAAAGATCCTTCGGTTGGAGTGTCTAAAATAGCGGGTGAATGTCTGGCATCCGGTAGGGTGCCCCATCTCTAGCAAAAACAAAGAGATAAGAAAATTTTAAAAAGAGAATATATATATATATATATATATATATATATATAAATTAAAAAGGAAACAGTGGACGACCTAAGAACTAAACGTTTCGCCCAACTGTTGCGTGGGCTTTTTCAAGAGCGAGAAAATGCTAAAAGCGGCAAAGAACGAGAATATCTGTCATTTTGGAAATATGTATATAGTGATAGTGTTGATAAAATGTTATTTATTTAGAAGGTTGAAGATATGCAAATATGTACATAAACACACATAAGTACACACACACACACACACTCATATATATATATATATATATATATATATATATATTAAAAACATACATATGCATATATGTGCACGAAATATATATACAAAATGTGTATAGAAGTAATAGTAAAAGTAAAAGGAAAGGAAAATTCAAAAATCAAAAAGGGGATCCAAAAGAAAACTAATTTAAAAGTAGAGAATCACCCTGTGTCTAAATATATCTTATTTCCATTAATAATAGTTTAGATAGGTTGGGGGAGACATAGTAGAAGCCCATTCTTTGTTTTATTTTATTTGTGGAATTGGCTATAAGAACTGATTCAATTAATGGACGCGTAGACTTGTTATGTATTCTTTTAATAAAAGTGGAGTTATTTAGGTCAAAGTAATGACTATATTCCATAGTGTGAGCACATAAGGCGTTGAGTTGTTGTTGGTTTTGAATGCTCTTTTGTGCTCATAAATTCTCTTGTCTAAGTTGCGCTGTGTCTCCCCAATGTAAACCCTATCACAATCCAGACAAGGGATATAATATATGCCAGCTTTATATATATATATATATATATATATATATAATTGGCTAGCGAGCTAGACTGAACACCACGTGTATATATAAAAACACCCGGTAACACGAATTCCATGCATTTTAGCCTGACTATTTCCTACGGGGATGAAACGCCGACGCCTCTGTGTAGCTTAATTGCCATAAATATATTTTCATCACTTACTACCTAGCTCTACTCACTGTGGAAGTAAATACTGAAAATCGATACATAAAACAGTATATCTCATAACCTTTTATGTAGATACATGAAATAATAATAATATATATATATAAATAAACCGGTCCATTAAAAAAAAAAAAAAAAAAAAAAAAAAAAAAAAAGTTTGTTTTTTTTTCAAAATAGAAAATAGATTTCTGATAACGATATTCCGTTGTAACATTTATTTATGGAATATAGAATAATATTCTCCACAGAGAGTTACAAACAGACACAGCCGTTAAGGAAATATTTTAAATGATTTAAAATAATAACTAGATTTTTGTAGAAGGCCTTTTTATAATAACAGTTTATTTTTGATATATGAATAATTTTTTTAAAAACAAATTCTGCGGGATAGGCTTTTTTCGCTTCGTTAAACAACAAAACGATAACAATTCGGCAGTTAATTAAATGAAGGATATTTTCCCAAAATGTAAAATGACGTCCCAGACACTAGATGATTAATTTCTATAAGGAATAGGTTTAATAATAAATATTTTTAGAAACAGTATTTTGAATAAATAGTTTCTATATTAAGATTTTTTCTTGATGGAAGGGAGGTTTCTACGGGATTGACATTCAACTCGTCGTGTGTTTATTTCGAAGGGTAATAAATCAACAATTGAAATAAGACTCTTTGAACTCGGACGAACATTTGTGTTGACTTTTCTTTGTGAGAAGTTGGATTTAGAATTCCCATACTATCATTGGATTGGAATGGTAACTTGTGAGCGGTACCTTGAATGATTTAGTTCTTTTGTTTTATTGTGTGGGGGGGGGGGATTTATTCAGCTAACGTGAAGGTGTATTATCGCACATTGTTCCGGTTTTGTGGTTTTATTGAATGTATTTGGGACCGACTACTTGCTTGTTGGCTTGGTGGAAGAAATAATGCACAAGCTACTTTTCTAAGACTTTTCTAGGACTTTCTTTTCTTACCGTTGTTCTTCCTTGCTTTTTAAGTTTGACTTTTATTTTTATTTTTATTTTTATTTTTATTTTTATTTTTATTTTTATTTTTCTTCTTCTTTTCTTAAGTGACCTCAACTATTACAACGCCACATTGTGTTTTGTCGGCAGTTGAAACCAGTATTCCAGACATTTAATTTCCCTGATGATCTGCCAAGCAAGTAACTGCTTGGTAGTGAAACACGTGTAGGAAAAAACATTTAATTTGAATAAATAGTATTTGTAAGAAAAAATATCTTTAATGGTGATCATTGGTGTCTTGAAAGGAATGCTTTGGTAAGCCTTCATAAAATCACATATAAATGCTCTGTACTCTGTAATCGAGTATCATCGAGCTTGTTTTTTATTGGAACAACCCCGGTCTTCACTGAATGATCTATTTTATAAGTGAAAAATCTAAATCTATATTCTGCTCCCCAAAGTGAGCTGCTATTCAATACCGGAGTGACCAGGATGTTTGCCAAAGAGGAGATAACTTTCTCACCCAAAAACATTTCCATACCAAACCACAAAGCATACATAATGGACATGGTCCAGGCGGTCCATGCATTCTTGAAGAGAGTCCGATGGCGGGTAATTCACCACAACCTGGGATCGACTAGGGAGTTGAGCAACGTGAATCCACCTTCTGGCGTCCCTGAACCCCCTGAGTATGCATCTGACACTGAGGATAATTTACCAACAGCCTCCTATAGAAAATTCTATAAAATAGGAACTCACAAGAACCCACCTCACATCCCTGCATTAGAAAGCTTCGAAGCGGATATGCATAATATGGTTAAAAACATCAAAACCAAAAACAGATCACAATATTGGAATCCTACCATTGAACATATCCATAGGACACAGACACGGATTAGGAATAACTCTAACATCACAGTTCCGGCGGATAAAACTTTAAACACATACTCCATGAATATGGAAACATACAACAACCTAATCCTGAAGGAACTGAATAAAAACTACAAGACCGTAGGGAACGGGGTGTTACAGGATATTAACTTGGCCGCTCTTAAGATCTGCTCTGAGATTGGTATGGAAGGTAATGTTGAGATATATACCCCTAAATGCCCTCGTTTCACTCTTAAGGATCATAAGCCAGATTTTAGTAATAACCCATCCATTAGACTGATCTCGCCGTGTATTTCAGACATGGGTGTAATCAGCAAAATAATACTAGACAGAATACTGCCAGGAATTAAACGCAGAACTCAATTGAATCTGTGGACCTCATCAGAGGAAGTGCTAAGTTGGTATAAAGAATTACACATTACTAATCAAAGTAAATTTATAATGTTTGATATAGATTCATACTATCCCTCCATATCCTCTACTTTACTTGAAAAGGCGCTTACCATGGCTAGAAATGAATCAAACATCACAAACTTAGAAATGGATATAATTAGACTAGCCAGAAGGACGCTAATATCCTACAATGATAAGTTATGGACTAGAAAGGATAGGGAAAACAATTTCGATATTACTATGGGGGCACCGGACTCAGCGCAGGTTACTGACCTGGTAGGGATATATATCCTCAGAGAAATTTGTATGAAAATACCTGAACTGGCGGGCGGTCTATATAGGGACGACGCTTTATTCTTTGTCAACACAAGTATAAGGAATCTAGAAACTAAGAAGAAAAAACTCAATATATTCTTCAGCTCAATACAACTTAGCGTAACTATGGATATAAACTACCGGAGGGTCAATTTTTTGGATATTACGCTTGATCTATGCAACAACACATATGAACCTTATCACAAGCCCAACCACACACTCTACTATATCGACGCTAAATCGAATCACCCACCGATGGTGAAAAGAGCCATTATTCCTGCAATATCGAGTAGGATATCTAAGCTGTCCAAGAATCAACAAATATTCGACAGCAGTAAGCAATTCTACAATGAGGCTTTAAACAGATCAGGATACAAGGAAAAAATTAATTACCTTGTGCCTCCTTCGGTTGGGAATGGGGGACTAAACGGGAGACCGATTGCCTCTCGATCAATGGTTTCATATAATAGGGCAATGGGCAAGGCTAGATATAGGGGACCTGGTGTATCCCACGGTAATGTAAACCAGGTAGGGTGGGAACCGGTTGATGATAATATTCGTGAAGTTGGAAGTAACGAATTGAACTCACATGCTACCCAAACCGGGGGGGAAGGTAGGAAGAAAAATAGGAGAAGGACCACTACATGGTTCAACCCCCCCTATAGCCAGCATATTAAGACTAATATCCCAAAGATTTTTTATAGCATAGTGGAAAAAAACTTTCCAAGGGATAGCAGATTGGGGGGAATCATTAACAAAAATACTGTAAAACTCTCTTATTCAACCTGTAGAAATATAGCCACATCCATCATAGGATATAATAATTCTAAGATAACTAAAACAAGGGAAGCCATGTTCTCTTCTGGTGTTGATCCCAGTAACACCAGTTCAGTGAGAACCTCCATTATAAATAACCATAGTAGTAGAACATCCAGCA
This sequence comes from Sepiola atlantica, assembly GCA_963556195.1. NCBI lineage: Eukaryota > Metazoa > Mollusca > Cephalopoda > Sepiida > Sepiolidae > Sepiola > Sepiola atlantica. The sequence goes on along the minus strand of OY744547.1, from coordinate 21,508,207 downwards.
ACGGCCCAGCACACAACTGTAACTGCAGGGCTTCCAACATCTGTCCACTGGGGGGGAACTGTAGAGTTTCAAGCATTGTCTACAAATGCGATGTGATAACAGAGAGTAGTAGGAAATCATATATCGGTTCAACCGGGGGTGAGTTCAAAGATAGATTCAGAAACCACATGAGTTCCTTCAGGGGAGGCCAAAGGGAAGACATAGATAGGCCTAACACTTCTGTTGGCCGTTTTGTGAGAAACCTCATTGCTAGGCAAGACCCTTTCGAACTGAAATGGTCAATTTTGGGGAGGGCTAACAAATATAAACCGAACAAAAAGAAGAGATGCAACCTATGTGCATTGGAGTCGTACCACATCATGACATCTAGAGATAATTTACTGAACGCTAGGCAGGAAATACTACAATGCTGTCTGCATAGAAACCGTTACCTGTTATCAAGCCTAAAACCTGGATAGGAGGGGAATTGGGGGAAGTATAAACTTACAGCAGAGATAGGCAAGATGGACACTTCCTGAGGCAATCTGGGGCAATAATTAGTGTATAATAGGGAGGATGAGAATTAGTAACACGTACTTATGCTAAGATATGTCTTAATTCAATTATTAGCGGATACTCGAGACTTAGGTTGGGGGTGATAAGGTAGGAATATTCTATCGGAATAAGGCCCAGTGATAGTCAACTATAGTAAATACTTATTCAGCGGAATAGAGGGGGGAAATTGTGTTACATATAAAAAGATAGTGGAATAATAAATAATAAATCACAATTTATTCTCAGAAATAGATATATTATACGAAATGCATTGGGGATTTCAAGTAATTTTAAGTGAAAAATAAGAAATAGCAACCTGGATGCTATCACTATTTAATTAAATTAGGTTAAATTAAATTAGTTTATAATTAGATTAAAATAAATAAAACAATTTGGTGGCAGGAATGGAGAAAAGTAATTAAGGAAAAAATAATTTTAAAAACATGCATGCCGACACGGACTTAATTTCTAAAAATAGAAACAATTGAATCTTATAAAAAAAGTATTTTGTACGGGATTTTAAATTAGTAATAATAAAGTCTCCTGTCATTTAATGAGTAAGAGTGATATTTTCCCGTAAAGTTGACAAAAAAATAAACCGGTCCATTAAAAAAAAAAAAAAAAAAAAAAAAAAGTTTGTTTTTTTTCAAAATAGAAAATAGATTTCTGATAACGATATTCCGTTGTAACATTTATTTATGGAATATAGAATAATATTCTCCACAGAGAGTTACAAACAGACACAGCCGTTAAGGAAATATTTTAAATGATTTAAAATAATAACTAGATTTTTGTAGAAGGCCTTTTTATAATAACAGTTTATTTTTGATATATGAATAATTTTTTTAAAAACAAATTCTGCGGGATAGGCTTTTTTCGCTTCGTTAAACAACAAAACGATAACAATTCGGCAGTTAATTAAATGAAGGATATTTTCCCAAAATGTAAAATGACGTCCCAGACACTAGATGATTAATTTCTATAAGGAATAGGTTTAATAATAAATATTTTTAGAAACAGTATTTTGAATAAATAGTTTCTATATTAAGATTTTTTCTTGATGGAAGGGAGGTTTCTACGGGATTGACATTCAACTCGTCGTGTGTTTATTTCGAAGGGTAATAAATCAACAATTGAAATAAGACTCTTTGAACTCGGACGAACATTTGTGTTGACTTTTCTTTGTGAGAAGTTGGATTTAGAATTCCCATACTATCATTGGATTGGAATGGTAACTTGTGAGCGGTACCTTGAATGATTTAGTTCTTTTGTTTTATTGTGTGGGGGGGGGGGGATTTATTCAGCTAACGTGAAGGTGTATTATCGCACATTGTTCCGGTTTTGTGGTTTTATTGAATGTATTTGGGACCGACTACTTGCTTGTTGGCTTGGTGGAAGAAATAATGCACAAGCTACTTTTCTAAGACTTTTCTAGGACTTTCTTTTCTTACCGTTGTTCTTCCTTGCTTTTTAAGTTTGACTTTTATTTTTATTTTTATTTTTATTTTTATTTTTATTTTTATTTTTATTTTTATTTTTCTTCTTCTTTTCTTAAGTGACCTCAACTATTACAACGCCACATTGTGTTTTGTCGGCAGTTGAAACCAGTATTCCAGACATTTAATTTCCCTGATGATCTGCCAAGCAAGTAACTGCTTGGTAGTGAAACACGTGTAGGAAAAAACATTTAATTTGAATAAATAGTATTTGTAAGAAAAAATATCTTTAATGGTGATCATTGGTGTCTTGAAAGGAATGCTTTGGTAAGCCTTCATAAAATCACATATAAATGCTCTGTACTCTGTAATCGAGTATCATCGAGCTTGTTTTTTATTGGAACAACCCCGGTCTTCACTGAATGATCTATTTTATAAGTGAAAAATCTAAATCTATATATATATATATATATATATATATATATATATATATATACAAATAAAATAAAATTTCTACAATTGGGGATATTTTAAGTAACCTTGCCCTCTAGAGTGAATGTGGTATTGTTGTGACTACAATGAGTCTAGCTAAAAGTGGATAGACAGAGGATGACCATCAGCGATTACACCCCACACGCACTTTCGATAAAATAATTTGTTCACATGTATTTTTTATATTTTTGCTATATTTATGTTCCGATGAATTGGCTACTCTGGTGTCCCCTCGACGTAAATTCACTAAACTAACTCGACAATCAACTAAATCTCATTCATTCACTGTGGAGGTCCCCAGATGCCGGAGAGCTTTCTACTCAAATAGCTTCTTTCTTCGTGCTGCTGGTCTCTGGAACTCTTTTCCTGCCCCCTGTTTCCCCGACAGTACTGACATGCAGAAATTTAAAATTAATGTAAACAGACATCTCGCTGATTCCAGTTTAGGTTGACCCCCCCAACCTTCTCCCCTTTTCTTTCTTTTCAGTAGCCCCTTACGTCTACAGTGGTGACCTGCCTTGTTTGGGGTGAATTATGTTAAAAAAATAAATAAATAAATAATCCAATGTGTAGTATCTGCTATGTTTTCAGTCAGAGAAAAAAGAAATCCTTCTTGACTGAGCCAATTAAAATTGTTTTCTAATCCAAGATGCCTCTTTTGGAAGAGCTGGATATCTCCCGCATAAAACAGACCTTATGTCTAACTTTGCCTTCGTAGGGAGGTAAATTAATAGGGACTATTCAGCACAGGCTGAAACCTGGTACATTCTGACACTGCTTAAGGCAACGACCCTTTTGTTTGGATGAAATATGATTCGGTTCGGTAAAAGCGAATCGGTTTATTGCCGGTCGCCTGCGGCGGTATTACTGAGGAATGCTGACGGGTTCGTTTTTAACTGCTTCCAACTTGCAGTAAGGTTAGACATCAAGCCAGTGTAACGTGTGGGGGTGAGGAGGGTACAAAGATAGCCGAAAACAGACCCGTCGATATTCCCTGGTAGGGGGGCTTCAGGTGACCGGTTATTAAATATCCTCATCCAGAAGGAAGACGTAATGTCTGGGAGAATCATTTCTCTTTCTGAAAAAGAAGGGTCTGTTCCTAGATTGCCAGTCCCTAGAATCCCTTTCTCTCTGATAGGTCTGTGAAAGTGATTGTTGATATGTAGAAGTCTAAAGATCATATAATCAACGCCGGCGTTCCCCAAGGACCCACTCTTGGGTTCACGCTCTTCCTGGTATTCATCAATGATCTTCCCAATCAGATTCTGAGATCAGGAGAGCACAAAGTTGACCTTGTGTTTACTTTCGACAGCCTCGTAACTCTCGCTTCCCGTATTTTGTCATTTAGTCCTCACATTCCATGAGCGATGTTTCTGACAAAGTGGGAATAATTGCTGTTTTCAGGGTCGTAATATATCCATCTGACACTTATCGTTGGCTAGTGTTTTTCAACTTGAAGTAGTATTTTTTTAAGCTTTTTACATCAAGTGGCTTCATGCCTAGTCTGGAGCGATTTCCATGAAAAAAAATGTGTTGACATTTATGCAGACGATGCAAAAATCTATGGCAGCACTTCGAAGAGCATCGGTGATCAAAACCTTGCTAATTCTCTCTCTTCCGACCTGGATCACGTGGTGTATTTGAGAAACAAGTGGCTCGTTACTTTCCCACCTGTAAAACCAAGCTTCTCTACTTTCACCACAAACTCTCGGATCTTCGCTTTGCCCCAGTTGAAATGAATGACTCTTCTTGAAGAAGCCCCTTGCTTTTGACCGATTTTCACTCCAGATCTGAAATGGAAGACTTACATCAAACCTGTTTCTCAGGTCACTGGAAAAATCGTTGGATCATTATACCGCGCCAGAAAGTACTTCACTCCGGACGCAATCCTCTACCTGTATAAGAGTTGTATATGTCCGAAGATGGGGTACTCCTTGGCTAAGATCAAAGTGTAGTATCTGTTCCGATGGATACTGCACGCCTGTCCTGTGCAGTTCTAGGAGGTCTATCCTCCCAGGCTTTGCCCCCCCCTCTTTGGGGAGGAGTAAGTTTATTGCTTACTGTCTGAGGCGCCCCTACCGGGGAATGCCGACGGGCTACCCAGGCAATTTTTAAATGGCCAGAGTGCTCACCTCTCGAGCGCTGGCTTTTCAAACCCCACTTTCTCGACCCGATCTTGTGTCACATCTTACTTGTGGGAGTAAGATAAAACTGGCCTTGTGCCTAACTCCTGGGGAGGAGTAAATAAAACTCCTGCCACATCTGAGGAAGTGCCGCTCAGAACAGTCTGTCTTGCCTTGAGAGAGTACAAAATCGATTTCGCAATCTTCTCTTCTCTGCAGCCCCTTCCTCACAGAACAGACATTGCTAGTCTCTCTTTATCGTTATTTCTATGGTAGGTACTCGACTGGGCTTAGGCTAAGATCAAAGTGTAGTATCTGTTCCGATGGATACTGCACTGCACCCCATGGACTGGTATTGTCTTGGCATTCGGGGCTTGATTTACGCCGGTCTATGAGTCTGTTCTGTGCAGTTCTAGGCGGTCCACCCTCCCAGGCTTATCCTCCCCGCTTTGGGGAGGAGTAAGTTTATTGCTTACTGCCTGGGGCGCCCCTACCGGGGAATGCCGAAGGGGCTGCCTAGGCAATTTTTAATGGCCAGAGTGCTCACCTCTCGGGCGCTGGCTTTTCAAACCCCACTTTCCCGACCCGACCTTGGGTCACATCTTACTTGTGAGAGTAAGATAAAAACTGGCCTTGCGCCTAACTCCTGGAGAGGAGTAAATCAATACTCGACTGGGCTCCAATCTCTCCTCCTCGTAAACATTCACAGGAAAAACTCGTCTAGCTACAACCATTGCAAATAATTTCTTTTTTTGTGTACCTAAAACCAAAGCAGAGTTTCTTTTCCAAAATTTCAAATCTGTGGGACACAAACCGCTGTGCTGCTTACTAGCTGAGTACAACATGGTCGTTTTCAAGTCCAATATTAACAAATAATTGTTTAGCCGTCTTCTTACGTGATAAAATTCTGCCCATTCCACCGATCGTTTCTAATCCTCTCATAGTATTGGTGATCATCCAACTGACAATCTTATTCGTTCTTATACTCGAGTGGCTTTTCGCCTTGGTAAGTGGTATATAAAATAAGGAAAAGTGTGCCAAGGTTTTCCCAGAGAAACGTACTGGAAAGTCAATGATCGATTTTGGCATTTTCTATTCACGTAGTAAACGAATTCCATTTACGTAGTAAACAAATTCTATTTACGTAATAAACGAATTATATTTACGTAATAAACGAATTCTATTTACGTAGTAAATGAATTCTGTTTACGTAGTAAACGAATTCTGTTTATGTAGTAAACGAATTCTATTTATGTAGTAAACAATTCTATTTACCTAGTAAACGAATTCTATTTACATAGTAAACGAATTCTATGTACGTAATAAACGAATTCCATTTACATAATAAACGAATTCCATTTACGTAGTAAACGAATTCTGTTTATGTAATAAACGAATTCTATTTAACTAGTAAACGAATTCTACTTACGTAATAAACGAATTCTATTTACATAGTAAACGAATTCTATGTACGTAATAAACGAATTCTATTTAACGTAGTAAACGAATTCTATTTACGTAGTAAACGAATTCTACTTACATAGTAAACGAATTCTATTTACGTAGTAAACTAATTCTAGTTATGTAGTAAACAGGACATCCCCCCCCACACACACAATCTCGTCTGCCAAATTGTTTCTGCGTGGCGATGACGGGTAAAGGGAAGCGGACGACGTGAGTTTTATCTGCGAGGTAGACATGATTTTTTTTCTCTCGTGAACAGACGGGGAATGGAGTGAAGGTGCGTTGGAATGAACCAGAATAACGTGTTAAAAAAGACAGAAAAAGGTATAGAAGCAAAGGTCAAAATAAAAGCAAAGGTCAAACTAAAATAGATATAATATTGTTCCAAAAAACTTGGACGGATCCAAAGTTCCACGCGCCACTGTCATCACTCACTAAATATCGAAATGACGATTACAGCGAATAATATAAATCACAAATTGATATTATTTTCCCGGGAACGCTTTTTTTTTTGTTTGGGTATTTATTTATTTTTTTATTATTTTAAACGCCGTGATATATTGGGTCAGCAACTAAGTTCCAGCCGTTTTCTTTTTTAATTTTCGAATCTATTATGTTTTCAAACTTTTGAATTTTATTTTCGGGAATTCTATTTTGGAATCATTTTTTGATATCTCTTTTTCCTTCGATGATTCTATTTTGAAATATTTTTTAGAATATTTTGTTTTTAGAATTCTATTTTAAAATAAATTTTTGGAATCATTTTTTTGTTTTCGAAAATTCTATTTTTGAATGATTTTTTGGGATCTATTTTTTAAAAGAATTCTATTTTGGAATATTTGTTGGCGGAATCTGTCTTTTTTAAAATTCTATTTTTGAATATTTTTTTTAATATCTCTTCGATAATTTTATTTTGGAATCATTTTTTGAAATCTCTTTTTTTTCGATGATTCTATTTTGTAATTATTTTGTGTAATATCTTATTTTTAAAATTCTATTTTGGAATCATTTTTCGGAATCGTTTTTTTCCAGAATCTTTGGATCTTTTTTTTCGAGAATTTTAGAATCATTTTTTGAAATCGTTTTTGTTAGAATTCTATTTTAGAATCATTTCTTGTGAATTTGTCTTCATATTTTTCAAGAATTCTATTTTTAAATCAGTTTTTGAGAACTCAATTTTTGAATAATTTTTTTGAATTCTTATTTTTAGAATTCCATTTTTAGAACCAATTTTTAGAATATCTTTTTTGTTTTCGAGAATTCTATTTTGGAATCATTTTTGGAATCTCTTTTTTTCGAGGATTCTATGTTGAAATAATTTGTTTTAATCTCTTTTTTGTTTTCGAGAATTTTATTTTGGAATCATTTTTTTGAATCGCTATTTTTCAAACATTCTATGTTGAAATAATTTGTTTTAATCCGTTTTTTGTTTTCGAGAATTCTGTTTTGGATTATTATTTCTCCATCAGATATTTTTCAACTGATGCAATCGGATATGCAGATGCTTTATCCAGACTAATGGATAAGCAAACCAGAGTCAAAAAGATTCAGTCATTTCAGCATTATATGCGGAACCAGAAATTATTTCAGTGCTCGCGTCAACTGTAAGAGTAGTGACAATTACTTCACAAATGATCCGCAAGGCTTCAGCTTCCGACCCCTTAGTCAGAGCAGTGTTGCATTTACACCATACAAAATGTCATAAAGAATATAAAGACAAAAACCGTCAACCCTTTTTTCTAACGTAAATCATCATTGTCTGAGGTTGATGGGTGTATACTTTTGGGAGAACGTGTGATTGTTCTGTTAACATTTCAAAATTGTGTATTAAAACAATTTCATTTTGGAAATCAGGGCATTAGCTACGCCTATTAGCCAAACATAGACCAACAATTAGAAGATCTGATCCAGGCTGTTCAAAATGTTAGCTGACAGCAAAAGCTCCGACAAAACCTCAACTTTTTTCTTAGCCTTTTCTGGATTCCTCCTGGTCACGTCTTCGCGTTTACTTTGTAGGACCCATTGATTGAAAATGTATTCTACTACTAGTAGATGCCTACCGTAAATGACCTGTGATTTTTTATGACGAGCCGTATTATCTCTGAGGAAACACTCTTAAAATTGCAACATATTTTAACAGATTCAAAGTTCCAGAGATCATAGTGTCTAACAATGGTACTGCTTTCACTTCAGCAAAATTTATAGATTTTTGCAAGAAGAATAGTAATAAACACATTCGCACCCCACCTTTTCATCCGCAATCACATGGACAGGTTGAGCGTTTTGTGGATACATTTCAGAGAGCGCTCTTCACACTAAAAGGGGAGGGAACTACTACATAAATCCTAGATATATTCCTTGGAAGTTATAGAGTTACTCAAAATCCAAATGCACCTTATGGTAGTTCACGGACAAGCTATATTGAACCGGGCATTCCGTTTATCAATGGATGCCATTCGTCCAGCTGCAAAAACAAATAGCATGGCAGTTAAACCATTATTATGGTGCAGTAAGCCGCACTCTCAAACCAAGACAAAACATCTTAGCAAAAGACTATCGCATTGGCAAAAATAAATTGGCACAAGGTTATATGTTGCGTCAAAGCGCAAATGTCGTTTATGACGACAATGCTCAGTCTTCCGTTTGGGTTCGACATGCGAATTTATTTCAACCTTAGTTTCTCACAGAAAACAACATGCAGAGTACACAGGATGATACTTCCCACACTGGATATACTATTGGATACATTTGATTTGCCCCAACAACACGCCCCAGTGATCGAAAAGGGACCACCTCTTTCTCACATGAATACACTACCAAGGATGTATGTTCGTATACAGAATCGTGCGAATTAAATGCAGGTCAGGCCACGATACAAAATTCAAGGCTCAAAGCTAAAAACAGATTTATCTAGAGGAAGCATGTAAATAAAGGGAAGTAACTCTTTTCTTGTCTGGCTTGCCTCAAATATATTTTGAGAAGAGGTACGTTCTTTGAATTCATTTTCAGTGAGCAGATTTCAATAGACGTGCGTCGCACAGCAACTTCAGTTAATGTTCTCATAATAAAAGTATTTTTTTCTTTCAGTTGTAAATACATTAATAAATATTATTATTGATCTATACCTAAGATTTTTCATCCAAATCATTTTCAAATACACGTATATTTTGCCAAATGCTAATACCCGACTTTGAACATTGTCCGTTGACTGACGTCATAAACAAAGTCCTAACACAAAATTGTATTTTTAAAATTCCCAAGCAAACTGTGTCTCAATAATTCTTCGACTTTTTTTTATTGTTTCGGGTTCTTCATCAGTAACTTATAGCGAAACTATCTGTTTACAATCTCACCATGTTACAAACGTATATTACATCTCTGAAAGGTAAACCATTTTAGTAACATAATGATGCATTATTGACATGGGTTGAACAGGAAGTAATTGATATGCGTTTATTATTTCAACTTGAAATATAACAAGTATTTTTGTAACTAAATATAAATATAAACTATTTAGGATTTTTCAATAGTAAGTCCGTTTGGAAATATGTGATTTATTCATGGTTGAACATACGTTGGGTTTGAATGACGTCAGATAAGGTATAAGGCTACCATACTAATTTAAGTGCCTGGCACAGCCTGGGTAAGTTTTATACATACCATTCAAGGATACGTCCACCACAATCAGTCCGACAACTGTGGTCATTTTTGAATAGGAGATGACCTTGCATCTGTCAGGCTGAAGTATGTTCCTAGGCAATTCTAGGAGTTAACCCTCCCAGGTTTTACCATCTCCCTTTGAGAATGGACTAGTTTATTGCTAATCGCCTTAAGCGCCCTTACCGGGGAATGCCGACGGGGCTGCTAAGTCATTTTTGTGGTCTTACTTTCCAATTCCCACCTTCCGATCTTGTGTATTATTTTCTCGAGGTGGGAGAGACATACATACCTACAAATTGAGGTGCTTAATCTAAATTTGGTTCATATTTCTTTCAGAAAAACAATTTTGTGATAATTATTGGTAAAGTGGTGGTTTCCGATTCCAGACATGTACACAAGGAAATGACACTCGCCCTGGTATTTGCCACAATATCATTTGTAATTATTACTGACATTCGTTCCCAACCGTTTTTCGATTAGCAAAATGGGGAGAGAGAGGAAGGAATTAATGGAGAAAATGATAGTGAGTAAAAAGAAACAAAAATGAGATATAGAGGGATATAAAGAGATAGAGAGTGTGAAAGAACTAAAACATGGAAATTAAGAAAGAGAGGGGAGACAATAGGAGAGAGAGAGAGGGGGAGAAGAAATAAAAGCAAAAAGAAAAAATAGAGAAAAACAAAGAAAGAAAGAGAGATAAAATTCAAAAAAGAAAGAAAGGTAAAAGAAATAGACAAAAAGAATAGAAAATAGAAAGAAAGAAAAGAAAAACAACAGAGAAAAAGAACAAAAGACAGATAGATAGAAAGGGTGTGCATGGGAGAGAGAGAGAGGGTGTCGACAGATATAGATAGAGAGATAAACTAAGGGGTAGGGAAGTAAAAAGAGAGGAAGAAAAAGGGAGAAAATAAGAGAAGGAGAAACAACAGAAAAATAAAAGCAAAAAAGAAAAATAGAGGAAAAGAAAAAAGGAAGAAAACAAAAAATGTCATGTGACTTAGGTGAACGGTCATCGAGGACAACCTGGATCTTTCTTTTGATCAGGAAGGATCTAATTATATAAAATATTTGTCCAGTAATACCATATGAGTGAATTTTCAGACAAACCCTTTATGCCAGACCTTGTCAAAGGCTTTGGATATATCAAGCTTCACTTGCCTTGTCCAGTGCATGATATATGCGTTCACAGATGACCGTTATGATATCCGCAGTAGATCGTGCTTGTCTAAATCCCTACTGATGATCAGAAAACAGTTTAGCATTAACTAGATACCGGACTATCGCTAGATTGATTAAGGATTCAAAGATTTTAGCAAAGATCGGGAGTAGACTGATTGGGCGGTAGTTTTGAGAATCAGTACTATCTCCAGAATTATTGAAGACTGGTACCAAATAGGCAATTTTCCAGCTATCAGGAAGGAAGATTCAGCAAGGCATGTGTTGTAGAGTTTGGAGAGGACAGGAGCCAGTTAAGCAGAGCATTTCTTTATTTCTATTACTCGTATAAGATCAAGGCTACAAGCTTTGGAGGTGTCAAGGTTTTTTATGACGTCTCTGGCCTGTGATGGGGTGATGACCAGGTTTTCGAGTGTGGCTTCAGTCCGCAATGGGCATTTAGGGAGGGGGTAGTTTGCTGAGTCCAAAGTGGAGTTTACAGCGAATCACTGGGCAAGTAGTTCAGCCTTATCAGTTGTCGTGCAAACGACATCGTTGTGGTTTGTATAGCAGGGCAATTGTCGATTGTCCATTGTTCACGACACTATTGTAGATTTTCCAGAAATCGCGAGTACTTAGTTTCTGTGACTAATGTGTTTTGTTGCTAATCTCTATATACCTTCTCTTTGCTTTACCTATCACTAATTTACAATCATTTCTTGACTCTATGAATTTCTATCTATTCGTAGTTGATTTATGACAGCCGAATTTTCGGAATTATTGCTGCCTCTTAGCAATAACAGCTACACATTCCGAAGTGAACCATTGACGAGAGTGGGGTTGGCTGAAGAACTTTCGCATTGGGGACATAAGCTTCAATGCCTGCTTTGACCTATTCGGTGAACTCATTTGCATATTGATCAGCAGGGAGCGAGAAGGTTTCAATCCATGGAACGTCGCTGATGTGATCTCTGATGGATTCAACATCAACCTGCTTGTAGTTTCTCGTCGTTTTGAGAAACGGCTCATCAGCTTTTGGACGAGTTTTTCAGGTGATGTAAATCATTACCACAATCGGATCAGAGTTTCAGAGCTGGCTATGGGCATGCGCCACACAAGCCTCGGGTAGTGAGGTCAAGAACAAGTCAGGAAGTGAGGCTTGCTGGTCCGCATGATCAGGGAGGCGGGTTGGGAAAGTGACAGTTTGTGAGAGAGAGAGAGCTTAGGAGAAACTAGACGTAGAGTTACCAGCTGCGTCTGTATAGCTGGAGAATCTAAGCCAGTCACGGTGGTGTGCATTAAAATCTCCAAATACATGTATTTGGGCATTCGAGTCGAGTGAGAGTTCTTTAGCTAGGATTTCAGAGACAAAGTTAAGCAGGGTAACCTCCTGGGTCGAAGGAACACGGTATG
>OY744547.1:21478430-21490930 GCA_963556195.1 Sepiola atlantica | reverse complement strand
CTTTGAATTTTCCATTACTAGACATAATGACCGGCGGCCTGTTTATGATCTTAACCTATATACAGTGATTAGGCCCCAGTTTGGGAGCTTTAGGGAGTGTAAAGTTATCCCTTAACTGGCATTATTCCCAGGTCTATTCTGAGCTGAGTGGTAGTGCCTATCAGGTTAGCATATATGGGTCAAATAGAATCTAGTGCTTGAATATTGTTTACTTACAAAATATATACATACAAAACAAATTAAGATATTACATTCATCATCGTCGTCGTCGTCGCCGGCGCCATCATCATCATCATCATCATCATCATCATCATCATCATCATCATCATCATCATCATTATCTAGTCATACGAGTGTCACGGATCTTCTTGACTCTCTCACCTCATCTCGTTCTATCCTCCACCTCATCAGGTAGATTTTCATATATGTATTACGTTGATAGTCACTCTCTGCTCCATCGTTATTAACATGGAAGGTGCTCGACTTAGCTCTAATGTTTGGTTCCTCCTTGTAAAACATTCATTCATCGGCCTAACCTTCACATGGAACATGAATTGGAGCAAATACATTGAAGACATTGCCAAGGCTGCTGCAAAGAAGGTTGGCTCCCTCTACCGTGCTAGTAAACTCCTCACGCCTGACATCATCCTGCATCTCTACAAAGCCACCATCCGCCCATGCATGGAGTATTGTTGTTACATCTGGGCTGGCGCATCATTTACTAGTCTTTCCCTCCTAGACAAGGTCCAGAAAAGAGTCGTCGACCTAATAGGTCCCTCACTGTCAACCAAGCTCCAGTCCCTGTCCCATCGCCGCAATGTAGCATCCTTGTGCTTGTTTTACAAATATTTCAATGGATTATGCTCCGATGAATTGGCTACTCTGATGCCCCCTCGACGTAAATCTACTAGACCAACTCGACAATCAACTTAATCCCATTCATTTACTGTGGAGGTCCCCAGATGCCGGAGAGCTTTCTATTCCAATAGCTTCTTTCCTCGTGCTGCTGGCCTCTGGAACTCCCACCCTGCCCCCTGTTTCCCCGACAGTACTGACATGCAGAAATTTAAAACTAATGTAAACAGACATCTCACCTTTTTTTTCTCAGTAGCCCCTTACGTCTACAGTGGCGGCCTGCCTTGTTTGGGGTGAACTATGTTAAAAAAAAAATTTTTAAACAGAAACTCGTTTTTTCAACCTCATCGACAAAAGTCTTTCCTTTCTCCCTTCACGTGCTTAGCATCAGTCGGAACGTCTATAGACAAAGCTTCTTTGCAAAGATCGCCTGCTCTTGGAACACATTACCACGGGACTGCTTCACTGCTGATTACAACTTGGTCGTCTTCAAGTTAGATGTTTGCAGATACTTGTTAAAAACCGCCCCATAAGTTCAACCATTGATCAATGTCAGTGCTCCCATAGTTTTTTTTCCTCTTCCAGCTGACAATCATTTAATTCTCTTTAACCCTTATCGTCGAGTGGCTCTTGGCCTTGATAAGTGGTGACTACATCGTAAAAAGAGTTATGTGCTAGTACATAAATTCTGTGACGTTTAACGCCTGAATTATATATTTATTTCGGCATCCGTAAAAGAACATCGCTGACGATTTCAAAATTAGCTCTTCAACAGTGACTAGCGAATCTGTATCTTCTCTCTTTAAATCTGTCTCTGTCTGTCTGTCTCTGTGTGTCTCTCCCCCTCTCCCTCTCTCTAATCAAGGTAAGTGTCCATGAAGTTGCTTCTTTCCCTCCTTCTACACCACCCTCCTTTCTTCTCTCTCTCTATCACCCACTCTCACGTTATCATCTCTCTCTATATATACACTTTTCTCTGGCAACTGGAAAAAAAATGTTGACGAATTACTACATAATAACATTAAAAACGAATCTGGTTCTTCTCTCTTTCAACCTGTCTCTGTCTGTCTGTCTCTTTTTCTCTGTCTCTCTCTGTCTGTCTGTCTCTCTCTCTCTCTCTCTGTCTCTCTCTCTCTTTCACCTTTCTCTCTCTCTCTCTTTCTCTCTCTCTCTCTCTAATCAAGGTAAGTGTCCATAAAATTGCTTCTTTGTAGTGTGCTGGCCCTAGGAGATGTTGAGAACAACTTTTTAGCATTCTCGTGTACAAACTGTTAATTAAGCATTAAATGACCGAAAATGGGTTAATATTCCGTAAAGCAAAACAACCAAATTATCAATTATATAGAACCAGGTTGACATCAACATGTTCTTTTTATTGCCTTGCTTGGCCCCTGTTTAATTAATGTCTCGTGTGTGTTATTACATTTGAAACTAAAACAAAGACGATATACTGTTTCACTCGAAATAATTTGGGTGACATAAATAGGATTTAGCCGATGAAGCACTTAAGCAAAAAAAGGACGCACTTGCTACAAGTGACACCGTAACCAATCGCCGACCGCTCTGACACACTGTAATGCTTCCCCCCCCCCTCTCTCTCTCTCTCTCTCTCTCTCTCTCTCTCTCTCTCTCTCTCTCTTTTGCTTTTATATTCCCCCAAAGTCCTTATTCCGGTGTTTCAGAAATAAAAGTTTGCATATGGCAATGCTAACTGCGTCACTCTCAACATCTTGTCTTTTCAGTTGTGTACATTCACGCTACTCACTGAGATCAAAGTGTAGTATCTGTTCCGATGGATACTGCACCCCATACTGGTATTGTCTTGGCCTTCGGGGCTTGATTTACGCCGGCCTATGGGTCTGTCCTGTGCAGTTCTAGGAGGTCCACCCTCCCAGGCTTTGCCTCCCCTCTTTGGGGAGGAGTAAGTTTATTGCTTACTGCCTGAGGCGCCCCTACCGGGGAATACCGACGGGGCTGCCCAGGCAATTTTTAAACCCCACTTTCCCGACCCGACCTTGGGTCACATCTTACTTGTGGGAGTAAGATAAAAACTGGCCTTGTGCCTAACTCCTGGAGAGGAGTAAATCAATACTCGCTGAGATCAACCTCAGATCTTTAATGCACGGCTCGGGTTCTAATCGCACCAGCAACTGTTATTTTTCTATACGGTAAATATTAGCAAATACTTTTCGCAACGGGCAAATGGCGCTTTCTCTCATACCTGTGCCCCACATATCAAACAAAAACGGATTATCTTTTGGATAAAAGTACAGAATAATTTACACTTGAGAACTTGTGAACATAAAAAAAATGTTAATATTTTTTTTATATAAAACGCATTAGAATGAAATTCTCTACCGAACCCGGGTAGGTTAAACGTGTGGAAAGATTGTTTTCAACGATACAAGTACAGAATAGTTAACACTCGAGAACTTATAAGCAAACAAATAAAAATGCCAATTTTAAGTGTGGAAACGATTTGTAAAATGTTTTAAAAGTTAAAATTATACAAATCGTTTTCACACTAGTCGGTTTGGGTAGAGAATTTCATTCTAATTCGTTTTATATAAATGATGTGTGTGTTTTACGCGTTCTCAGGTGTTGACTGTTCTGTACTTTTGTCGTTGAAAAAAAATTGTCCACACGTTAAAACTAGTCGGGTTCGTAAAGAATTTTATTTTAATGCGTTTTACATAAATTATGTGTTGTTCTTTTTGTTGTTTCCGTGTTCTCGAGTGTAAACTATTCTGTACTTATATCCTCTTTTGTTGCGAATCACTCACCCTATCGGCTGCCAGACTCCGGTTCACCACTTCTACTACAGCATTCAGTTGTGTTTCTATTTTGTATAACTGCATCTATATCAAAATAATCGGTCTCAACTGAGATTCGAACTCTTGCTGACGGATTCATTTCGCATTACGACACTCCAGATTGCAGGACTATTGTTTTTAAGCAAAATATATAATAATGTTCACTGTTTGTTTAGGAACGGATACAAAAGAAAATGATTGAATTTAAGGAAAATATTTTAAAAAGGCAGCTGCGTTTATCGAACAAGTCAGCAGATGTTTCCATTATAAACAAAAATCCAAGTCTTTATAGTCATCTGATAGTATACTAGCTGTCCCTATCCGGCGTTGCCCGGGAATACTTTTACTTTTATTTTTGTATTATTTGGATTTTTCGGACTACTATTCTCATCTTCGTGATTATTTTCACAGCGTTCGGCCGATGTAACCCCCCCCCCAACCTTCGTCATGGGCGTCTTTTCGAACTTGGGATTCTTTATGTCGAACTCGCGAACCTATACGGAATTTCGAACTAAATCCTTTATTTAAGCTACGGGGGTAGATTGTTCTCGTTCCATCAACCATGACCGGATAAAAGATTTTATTATTATGGTATTCTTAGTCATTTTCGCCTGAAGTAAGAATTGAACCTTTAACCCCCAAAATACTCTCACTTAGAACCGATTGCCATTAAACATCTTCAACCGGTGCGCGACAAATTCATGTGGACCAAATAATACAAAGTATCAATCGTCTTCTAAAAATTTCAGAAACATTTTCATTTTTTTTTTTTCGTTTGTTCTCGTTTATTTGGGTTTTTTTTTTTTAAATATGTTTTTTTTTATATCAAATTATTTTTTTTTTAAATAATATTTCAAATGTTAAATTAAGTTATTACTGTATTGTTTGACCAGTAAATTATGAATTGAATTAAGTTATTAAAAATATAACTAATTGTTAGCGGTAATTTTGTTTTAATCTCTATTTATAAAATTATTGGGTGTAAATAGCTTCCAAAACTTTCAATCTTTAAATACATGAGGATTTGCTAAGAATTTAAAAGCCATTTGAAATGATTTTCAATTCAACAGCTTAAATGCTTCCAAATTCCTTTCAAATTTTGAAGGGTTACAAATTAATTCATTCGTTTATTTTATCAACTATTAACAAACGATTGACTGACATGAGAACCCCTCCTTCTGAGGCCCTCACTCCTGTCCCAGAAGCAGCCTGGGTGGCGTAGAAAACACTCAATCGCTTAAGGGCGGGAATAGGGCAAGACTCAACTGCCTGAGAACGGGAATAGGGCGATCAAATGTTGCTCTGGCTAGATCGGGGTACAAAATCGACCGTACCATTTAGGTGGTGGAGAGGGTTACCAGCCGATGCAGCACTTCCGTGTCTCCTCTCTACTGCCCTACTAGTGCAGCTTGAAAGATCTTGCAGAGTATTCAAAAAAATGCAAAAGCTGGTAAAAAAAGTGGTAAACTGTCGTATGAACACATGCTTCAAAGACGCGCAAAGGAAACTGACATAACTTTGTAAGTAGTTATACGAGTTATACGTAATGTCCCTGACCCATTTCCCATAGCAGTAGATAAATGAAACTTGGCACAGTTATTAGTCTTTCTCTACATAGGAACCACCCAGAGTTATGCATTTCTCCCATCGTTTGATGCAGCTCTGGGCACCGTTTTTGTAGAACACCCCAGGTTGGTCCTCCAACCACGTCGTAACTTCAGAAATCAAGGCTGCATCATCTAGAAAACGCTTTCTTTTCAAAACAACTTTATGGCTGGGAAGAGATGAAAGAGGGTGCAAGGTTAGGAGAGTAAGGGGGATAGGAGAGGATGTCATAGCCACACGCCCGTGCTTCTGATCTGGGGACATGTGAGTTGTGGTCCGGAGCGTTGTCCTGCAGGAGGATACCTTTGCTGAACTTGCTCCGCTTCTTGATTTTGATAGCTTCTATTAATTTCATCAAAAGTGAAGCGTAATAGGCTCCTGCAATTGTGGTATCCTTTGCCAGGAAATCTGTCATCACTACTCCGTCCTGGTCCCAGAAGACTGTGAGCATGACCTTACCAGCGGAGAGCGGCACCGTTGCCTTCTTTGGAGGTAGTGAGTCCAAGTGCTTCCACTGGGCTTTAGATATGATTGTGATATAACTGGTAAGTAGTTATAAATAACAAAATAACTCAGGGTGTAAAGGTCTTAAAATAGTACGGTTTATTCCAACAAACAATAGTAACTACAGGTAATCCAATAGAATTTAACAAAATACAATCAAATCCCCCATACTACTGTTCGTAGTCGTATTTATTGTCCAGACTATTCCACTTATTTAGTGACTGAGGGGTGTCCGGTATCCCATCACAACAGAAACGAAGAAGAACAAAAGATTAAAATGGCTGACTTGTTTATGATTAAACAGAAATGCCTTGTGATGGATTTAATTTCGTAATTAAATTATTTTTATAGGATTTTAAAAAATGTATATTTTATCGCATGACATTTTTTATTTTAATAAATAATCGATTGATTGTATCTAATAAGGAAACAAAATGTAAAACCATATTTGGAATCGGCGAAAAAGGTAGAAATAGCTAAATAACCTTTTTGTCTACTAAAACCTCAAAAAATGTCAAAAAATTGGCAAAAATATTATTTTTACGACAACTCGAAGTCCAAAACAAAAAACGCGAGATCATTTCTTAGGAAGCAGATGATTGTTGGAATTGGTTTTCCCGATATCTTTCTAGTAAAAATTCTTTATCTTTAGAAAGACATCGGGTGCTTAAACGATGGACGACATGAAGGTTGCAAACATCCTAAGCGAAAGTGTGTCTGAAGAAAGAACTGGATTCGAACTTCGTACACACAGGTTGTAAGTTCGTGTCGTTAATCACATAGCCACCGTCACCTCCCAGCGCGGTATAGTTGCCAGGGAGTCTTATTATTTTCATTTTTGTTTCAATGCGCTTTTCTTTTTGTTGTTTTTTACTAAATTATTGTTTGAATAGAACTTTGAAAGTTAAATATAATTATTATCGTATCGTTGGTCATTAAATTATTACTTGAACCGAACTGTTATAAAACCATAACTAATTGTTTTTACGATAATGCTGTTTTAATCTCGATAACATTATTCGATATAAAAATCTTTGATGGCTAAGTGGTTAACGACGCAGGATGAGAATCTGGGTGTATCGGGTTCGAATCCAGCGCGTTCCACAAAAAACATTTTAATAAAAACCCACACCTGACCTTATGTCTGTCATAAGTATTTGCTAAGAATTGTAAACTTATTTTAAATAAATTTCTATTCAACAGATTAAAGGCTTCAACATCATTTTCAAATTTCAAAGGGTCACAAAGTAATTCATTCTTCTTTCTTAAGTTATTAAGAAAAGATTAGAGAACTTGACTTATTTACGAAGAAACTGAAATGCATTGCGTTGGATTTAATTTTGTTGATTAAAAAAAGTAATAATTCTTTTCATTTTATGCTTTTGCATTTTTTATTTTCATAAATAATCGATTAATATTAAATAAAAATTATTAATATGTAATTCACATAGAGGCGAGAGACGCACACATACACAGATACGCGAAACGTTTTCCCATGATTTTAGTAATATAGAGATAATACATACTAGATGGACCTGTGCCAATTTAGTGCAATAGAATCCGTTCAGTGAACCACTTAATCTATATATTAATCTTAATAATAACTGATAATTATAAAGAAAAGAATGATCACGTATGCAACTGTGATTTTATGAGTAAAGAAGATGGGGCTTAATCTTAATAATTAATAATCTACATAATAAAGTAAAGTCGATTTTCCCGTTTGCATTCAGACATAATAGTTTAATAACCAAAACCTTCATATGCTAATCTGTTCCGCACTTCAATTTGCCTAAGCCCTCATGCGTGTTTCCAGGAATTATGTTTGTATTTCGTCTTCTTTCAAAAAGTCGTACCTTTTATTGGGATATTCTGCTTCTCCCAAATACGACTTCCAAAGAGAAGGTGACCCACATCTTATCATCTACTCCTTCCGCCACCAGAATAACCAGGTACTAATGTTCATGGCATTATACTGACACGAACACCGTTTATTGCAGAATTACAATATACTCGCTTTAATATTACTACTTATACATATTGACTGTTTTCTATTTACATTCACTTCGCATTTTATACATTTTACGATTTATGTAATAACAAAATAATATAAGTAATTGGAGCAATCCAGCGAAATTAAACTAATACAGATTACTTCTTTAGAACTCGGATTTCATTCGAGAATAGCAGATTACACGTATTTACGAACACTTCACATTCGCATTCCTGAAAAACAAC
Organism: Sepiola atlantica; assembly: GCA_963556195.1. Classification (NCBI taxonomy): domain Eukaryota; kingdom Metazoa; phylum Mollusca; class Cephalopoda; order Sepiida; family Sepiolidae; genus Sepiola; species Sepiola atlantica. Next base: position 21,482,915 of record OY744547.1, on the reverse strand, counting down.
TAATGCCCACAAAGACTTTATACGATTATTTTTTATTAGTTTTTTTTCTTTTAATAAATACTTAATTAAAACTATTTATTTTTAAATACCGCCAGCGAGGGGAGTGGAACTATTAACACCTAAACTTAGACAACAAACTTTTATTTACTTATTCAATAACATATAAGTTATTTCCTGATTTTTCTTCAAAAATGATACTCTAATAAATGATTTCTCCTTCCCTGACCGAGGACAGAACAGATGTAGTGTCAGAACAGAGATGACATAGGTTTTATTAGCATAAATAGGTCACAGTTAGTTGTTTGCATGTATTTGTTTCTTAATTTTCGATTATTTCGCTTGTTTATTTTACGGCGACAATATTTCGGTGACTAAATTAGGAAATAACACTGTCATCATTTATTACATTTGGAGTTTAATGTCTACCAGTGGGTTATAAAAATATTTTATTTAAAAAATGTTAATATTTATCAAATTATTTGTTTAATAAAAGTCGATACTCAGATTTCACGGAACTTTATTTAAGACTTTAAAATATTTTCAGTGTTTTCTTAAATAAACTTGTGTTGCAAAAACACAAGAATTGTGTTTTAAAATATTTTTTTGTTATTTATAGATATTTTAATTTAAATTATTTTATATAGGTCACTAAAAGATTTTACTTATTTTCAGCGAACCTGATCAAATGAAACATGTCGTCAACAAGGAAATAAACCGATAACACTAGCATATTTACTCATTTAAAAAGTGTCTTTCTTCAGATTTCATATGTAATACTAAATTGCTTTTAACCGGCAGTACTTTTCATGCCTACCACTTACCGCCTCTATCTCTCCCCTCGATTTAAATATTTGGCGATTTTACAATATTTTTCGTATTTTTTTTTTGTTACTTTTCAAACTAGAATTAACGTTAAAGTGTAGTATACTATACTTTTCTGTCCTCAGTGAAGGAGAAATCTTTCTAGACTAAGAAAACATGTATTAATGACACAATACTTTTATATATATTGAAATTGTTTCAGAAATCAAAATATAAATGGAAAAAAAAACAAGTTAGCTTGTATACCTATGAAATAAAAAATGAAAATAATTCGAAAATAAACAAATATTGTAAAATCAGAAAATATTGGAATTGAGGGCAGAGTTAGACACATTTCGGTTGGATATGTAGGTAAATCTATCTACCCAAATGATTGGGGCAAAAATGATAATTGTCGCAGACTAGAAGCATTTATCCTTTACTGACCGAGGACAGAAAAGATAACGTATAGTATCAGAACAGATACTACACTTTTCCCCTAGCCAAAACGTTAATTTTTTTTTTGGGGGGGGGAGGGGGGTTAAAAAAAATAATAAACACCCTAAAAATTATTATAAGTCGTCAAATATTCTTCGTAGACGTAAAAATAAATTTTATTTTATTTTAATATTCAAGGCAGACAATTTTCTTTGATTTCAAATGGTTGTACTTGATTGGTTAATTTGAACACGTGACGCAAATCCTTGATAGTGATTGGCGGCAGGTAGGGCCACTCGATTTTTACTCAAATACGCTCAGCATGTCATATCGCCTTTTTGAACAAACTTAGCTGTCACCTAATCTACACGTTTGCCAAATTGTTACTATCATACCATCGTGGTTGGGGGAGGGGAGTAAATAAATAAAAACGCAGCTACTATTAAGTACTTTACAGTACAATAAAAAAAATAATGTAGAAACTATTTGGGTGGGGGATAGTGTTTTTTACTTTTTCCGAAGCAGTGGAAAAACTTACAATTTTTATATTTGGGGGGGGGGGGCGTCAAAGATACACTATAGGTATATCTAACCTACCCCTAATCTCTAAACTAACCTAAAACTGAACTAACCCTAAGCTAATCCTAAAAAATGTAGAAAGAAGCGATGTAGCCGAAAGTGAGGATCGTTTTTTTTTCTTTCTTGTAAACACTTCAGAAATTTGTTAAAATATATTGTCGAAAGAAAAAGTAAAAGAAAATAGTTACACGTCTACATTTACGTCTAAATGGGCAAAACGTGAGTGCTCAATTTACATTAAATTTATATAGGAAAGTGATCCCCCACTCTAAAATCTAAAATATATTCCTTTTCTGTTGATATTTTTTCAGGCTGTTTACATGTAATCGCCCCAAAAGAAGGGTGTGATAGGAAAAGAATACGTTTACCTTTTCTTAATTTAATTCCGGTTTGTTTATTTTTGAATACCCTCCTTACCACTTATCATTTCTTCAGACTGGTACATATTTACTGTTTCACCGCTTACACTCTTCCTCTACCTACCACTACACAACCACCAGATGAACTATTCTCCCTTCACACAACATAAGGGGAGATAATCATCCAAATAATGGCACAAGTTTATTAGTTTTGTACATAGCAACCTTATCTTTGCATTTTTTCAGGCTCTCATTTTTATCTTTTTTTTTTGCGACTTCATATTTAAACTAGCAAAAAGGGGGGGAAATCCCTTTATTTACTCGTACCTTTTCTTCTTCGTCGTGGAGAGGTGTCGTCTCGATGTCGTCCAGCGGTTGAGTTCTCTCCTCGTTTCGGGACTGCTGTGGAACATCGCCGCCATCATCGCCACACGCCACGCATCCAGTATCATCATCGTTATATTGGACTGTAACAAATATTCTCGTACACAGCAAAAAACAAGGCATACTCTCTCTTCTAAATGTGATTACTTTTATTTAGGCGTCAAGTTTCTGTCGTTCATTAGAGATGTTTTACTAACGAAGAGAGAGATCAATTCACTACTTTTATCGTAGTTAATTCCTACGTATCTATGGTCCATTAAGTCCTTAGCCATTCGAGGAGGGGGGGGGATTTAATCACGCCTGTATTCTTTTAGGAAAATAAATTCTCCTTTTCAGTTGCGGACTACATGAAGAAATACGTCTGTTCAGCTTGCTTCCAAAAACCAGACTGGAAAAACTCAGTTTCCCACACAAGAGCCGGTGACGTCACAGAACCCTTATGCACAGGTGCTTTCGTCACAGCCTGACTCACTTGAACCCCTGAACTAAAAGGTCTCATCAAAATGGTGGCTTGTCAACGTTTGTGAGCTCCAACTGTGAGAACCAGTTTTATTTTGCACTCGACTGTACGGTCCCCCCCCCCTCCGCACTAAATCGAGCAAGCCAAACCAAACGATCCCTCACACATACGCCCACTTAACATGCGTCCGGCCCCACAGGGCCATTATCCAACACCTTCAACTGATTGCCCGATTCTTTCCAATGAGAAAACGCGTGAAACAAGCCTCCAATGTAGAATTAGAGCAGTTGGCTCTCGAAAGAGAAGTCGACAAGAATAAAGTAATGCGAGTTTCAAGAGAGCATTTGATCGCTTACTTCAGCAAAACTGAAGGCACATGAACGAGATAAGTATCTACATAGACGATGGTTTCGACTGCTTATCAACCAAGGTATTTGGGTCAGAACTAATACTAATAATAGATAACAACGACCCGAAAATACAAAGAAATCTGAGGATCTGCTTTTAACATTGTGCGGTCTGTGTTTAGGCCGAATAATCATAAGTTCAGTAGTTGAATTCAATAGGTCAGGGGTCAGCTAGTCTATATAATAAAAGTGAACGTACGAGTGTTCGGCTCGCTTCAATTAGCATATATGAAAATCACATTTTTATGAGCAAAGCAGTAGCAGCTTAATCTTAATCATAATACTAACTGATTATAATAAAGGAAGGGAAGAAAAATCACGTATGCAAAATTAATTTTTATTAGCAAAGAGGGGGCTTAATGTTAATAACTTTTTTAACATAGTTCACCCCATATAAGGCAAGTTGTCACTGTAGAAATAAAGGGGCTACTGAGAATCAGGGTGAAATTAAAGGGGATCATCCTAAATTAGGAGCTGTGCAGCGAGATGTATGTTTACATTAGTTTTAAATTTCTGCATGTCGGTACAGCCAGGGAAACATGGAGCAGGAGGGAGTTCCAGGGGTCGGCAGCACGAGAAAAGATGCTATTGAAGTACAAGGCTCTCCGGCATCTGGGGACCTCCACGGTGAATGGATGGGATTTAGCTAATTGTTGGGTTGGTCGAGTGTATTTACGTCGAGAGGGACACCAGAGCAGCAAGTTCATCGGAGCTCATTTAATTGAAGTACCTGTAAAACAAGCACAAGGATGCAATATTGCCACGATGTGACAGGGGCTGGAGCTTGGTTGATAGTGAGAGACCTATTAACTTAGCGACTCTTTTTGGGGCCTTGTCTAAGATGGATAGACTGGTATATGGTGCACCAGCCCAGATGTGAAACAATACTCCATACATGGGCAGATGGTGGCTTTGTAGAGATATAGGATACTGTCAGGTGTGAGAAGTTTTCTAGTACGGTAGAGGGAGCCCACCTTATTTGTAGCAGCCCGGCAATGTCTTCTATGTATTTGTTCCAATTCATGTTATCTGTGAATGTTAGGTCGATGAGTTTGAA
>OY744547.1:21468430-21473430 GCA_963556195.1 Sepiola atlantica | reverse complement strand
TTGGTCTGACTTTCTTCATGCTTTCTCACTTTCTCTTTCTAGTTTTCTCTCCTTTGATGGTTTTTGCGTTCTCTTTCTTTTTTCTTTTCGATATTCTTCCATTTATTCTCAGGCTCTTTTTCTTTTTATCTCTTTTCCTGGCGTTTATTTTATTTCTTTATTTTTTTATATTTTTCTTTCTTTTCTGCAATTTACTTTTTCGTCTTTTTTATCTTTTCTTCTTTTTTCCTCTTCTTTTTTATCTTTTTCTGTCTTTATTTTTTCTTTTCCTTTTTTCTTGTTATCTTTTCTTTTGTTTCTGATTTCTCACTTTTTTTCTTAGTTTTTCTATCTTTCTTTCTTTTTCTTGCGTTATTTCAGTTTTCTCCCTTTTTAAAAATATAGTTTTGTTTTTGCTTTTTTTCCTTTCTGTGTACTACGTTTGTTTCTTTCTTTATTTTCTCTTGAGTTCTGTTTTTTTTTTTGCTTCTCATCTTTTCTCTCTCTTTTTATCTCTCTGTTTCTCCTCGTCCTTTCTTTCTGCTTTCGTTCCGTCTTTTTTCGTTCATTTTTTTAATTTTATTTTTATTTCTTTTTTATTTGTTTATTTTTTCTTTTCTGCTTCTCTTCTTCTTTTCCTCTCTCTTTTCTTCTTTCTTTCTCTTACTTTTCTGTTTCTCTTTTCTTTTTTATCTATTTATTTCTATTTTATTTGTCTTACATTCTGACTTTACTTCTTTCTTTCCTGTTTTCTTTCTTTCTTTCTCTCTGTCTTTCTGTCTTTCTTTCTTAACTTTTCTCTCGATTTATTTTTTTTCTCTCATTATTATTTCTCCCTTTCTTTTTCTATTACTGATTTTCTTTTATTTCTTGCTTGCTTCAATTTTTCCTTTGTTTTTTCTCCTTTTCTTTTTGCTTATTTCTCTCTTCTATCTTTTCCTCATACTTTGTCTTTTTCTTTTTTTCTTCTTAAATTATAATTCTTTTTTTATACTACGACATTACCTTCTTTATTTCTTTTTTTCTTCTTAAATTATAATTCTTTTTTTCTACTACGAAATGACCTTCTTTATTTCTTTTTTTTCCTGTAATAATTTTTTTTCACACACTTTAATTGCACCATTTTAAAAATGGTTATTTTTCTTTCTTTTTCTTTTTCCGTTTGCTTTTTCTTTCTTTCTTTGCTTCTACTACTTTCTTTCATTGTCTTTCTCTCTCTGTCTTCTTTTCTCTTTCTTACATTATATTTTCTTTTCATTATCTTTCTTTTTTTATTTCTCTTTCTTTCATTCTTGTTCTTTTTCTTGTTTTTTCTGTCTTTATTTCTTTATTTTTCTATTTTTCCATTTTCTTCCATTTTCCTTTCTTTTTATTTCTATTTCTGTTTTTTTATCTTTCTGTTTCTTATTTCCTTACTTTTTCTTTTTCCTTTTCTCCTTTCTTTCATTACATTTTTTCCTATTTCTGTTTTCATTTTTCTCTACTTTTATTTTTATCTTTCTTTCATTCTCTTTAGTTATTGTGTTTCTTTTTCTTTATTCTTCCTTTTTGTCTCTTTTCCTTCTTTCTCACTTTTTATTTCTTTTCCGTTTCTTCTTTATTTCCGCTTTTTTTTCTTTCTTTTTTGTTAACTTATTTTTGTTTCTTTTCGTTTTCTTTTATATTTCATTTTTCTTTCTTCTTTCTTTTTGTTTATTTTTTGCTTCTTCGTTGTTATTTTTTTCTACTTTCTTTTCTTTTTTATTTGTTTCTTCTTTTCTTGTTTCTGTTTTATTTTTTGTTACTTCTTTCTTTTTTTCTTCTTCTTTTTTCATCTTTCTTTCTTTTTGCTTTGCTTTTTCTCTTTCGCTTTTTTCTCGTTTTTATTTCTTCATAGTTTTGTGTTTCTTCTTTATTTATTTCTTTCTTTCTGTTTCTTTATTTTCTTTATTTTCTTTCGTCTTTCTGTTTTTGCAACTTTCTTTTTTATGTTTTCCTTTTTTCTTTCTTTTTCTTTTTCTCTCTCTTCGTTCCTGTGTTTCTTGTTTATTTTTGCTCTTGTTCTTTTTTGTTGTTCCTTTTTGTTTCTTCTTCATTTTCTTGTTTATTACTTTCTCCTCTCTTTCTTGCTTTTTTATTCTTTCTTTTATTTTCACTTCTTTAATCATGTGTTTCCATCCTTTCTGACATATACGTTCGATGCACTCATATACAGCCGCACACATGCACACACATACACACATATTTGATGCACTTACATACAAGCAAATATGCACACACGTTTTATGCACTCATACACAACTACGTACACATACAAACACAAGCATTCAGATACATGCACACACTTGCACACACTTGCACACACGTTTCATGCACACAGGCAAGCATACTAACTTACATGCACACGCAAACACACTCATTCTACGAATTAATATACAAGCACACACACATAGATGAACTCATTGTGTGCCCTCACATACAAGAACATGCGTATACACTCGTACACACGTGTTATGCTTACACATACAAGCACACGCAGTTATGCACACACACGTGTATCCACTCATATAAAATCACACACATATACACACATCGTATGAACTTATACGGCATAATCACGTTGACACACCGGTTCCGTTAGATCACCGAAGTTAAGCAACGTTGACCCTGGTCAGTACTAAATGAGTGACCATTTGGGAATACCAGGTGCTGTATGTGACCTGGGGAGGACATGGGCTTCACCAGGTTCTATCATGCCCACAGAAAAGTTATGACAGATAAAATATCTGCTTGAGTCCCCGATGATGCCCTTTGATGTTATGGGATATGGATGGATGGATGGATGGATGGATGGATGGATGGTATGAACTCACAAGCCCACACACATATACACATCATATGTACTCACATATAACCAAGCACATACACAGAATTTATCTCACACATACACACAACCGTTATATGCTTTCATGCTTTCACATAGAAACGAACACACTAGCAGACGTATACACAAAAACACACACTCGAACACTAATATATATATATATATATATATATATATATATATATAGAGAGAGAGAGAGAGAGAGAGAGAGAGAGAAGATTAAGACAACATCGGTACCGTCGGTTTCAAATCCAAATATTGGCATTCCTATGCCGGACTCTCATCAGCCTCTGTTTATGTCGTCTTCTCCTTTTTTCCGAGGAGACGGATGTAAACAGAGGCTGAAGAAAGTCTGACATAGGAGGCCAACTATAGCTCCCCTTTGTTTGGATCTGAAACCGACGGTACCGATGTTGTCTTAATCTTCTGTAATTACATATATAAAGAAATATTACGCTCTATTTTTTCATTTGTCTAAATAATCAAGCACTCTGCTGGGGTTCTCTTCCACTAACCTTACACACACACACACACACATACATATATATATATATATATATATATATATGGGAAATGTGAAAGGAAAAAAACAAGAGATATTTTTAATAATATATTCATCAACGTTTCGTCTTCATTTTAAGACTTCCTCAGGATGATAATTTGAAGAAAAATGTCATGCAAGTACATCGAAATATTGGGTTGACATGATGGAGTGATAAGGAAAAGTGATAACACTGGAGGAGAGTTCAGGCTGCGAGAAGTTAGTGGTGGCGAATAATGAAATGAATATGGAAAGCTTTGAGTGGGTATTGATTTACTCATCTCCAGGAGTTAGGCACAAGGCCAGTTTTATCTTACTCCTACAAGTAAGATGTGACCCAAGGCCAGGTCGAGAAAGTGGGGTTTGAAAAGCCAGCGCCCGAGAGGTGAGCACTCTGGCCATTAAAAATTGCCTGGGCAGCCCCGTCGGCATTCCCCGGTAAGGGCGCCTCAGGCAGTAAGCAATAAACTTACTCCTCCCCAAAGAGGGGAGACGAAGCCTGGACCTCCTAGACCTGCACAGGACAGACCCATAGACCGGCGTAAATCAAGCCCCGAAGGCCAAGACAATACCAGTCTATGGGGTGCAGTATCCATCGGAACAGATACTACACTTTGATGTGGGTACCATAAAGGCTATTAATAAAATTATGGGACAACTTCATGTGGGTGTGTATTTCTCCATCAACATATTCATTATTTTTTTATTTACGAATAATCGACTATTAATTGAATACAATAGCATGCTATAATACGATTTTTTTAAATCCTATTACTTAGAATGATGTAATTACGAACTTGATTCCTCCAGAATGCATTTTGATTTCTTCATAAACAAGTCAGCCATTTTAATCGTTTATTAATAGCTCGGAAAAAAATGTATTACTCCGCGACCCTTCGAAATTTGAAAGGAATTTGGAAGCATTTACACTGTCGACTATCATTCTAAGCCAATTTTCATTTAATTGAAACTTTTAGAGGCTTTTTACATCCACTAATTTTATGAATAGAGATTTTATTTATCTTTAACATTTTACAAAAAATAGTTAACAGTATAGTATTTTTTTTTGTAAAATAAGATGTGACACAAGGTTGGGTCGGATGGTGGTCGGCTGGCGTCCTCTTGGTCTATTGTCTAAGCTAGTTTGAGTCACCAAAATACCACATTCATTCTATGGGTAAAACCTACTTAACATTATTCCTTATAGTTTCACGTCTTTTTTATTTACACAAAATATATGTGAACATTTTAAAAAACAAGATTGCTGAAAAATAAGATACTAATAGAAATGAATAGTGAGTATTGATTTATTCCTCTACAGGAGTTAGGCACAAGGCCAGTTTTTATCTTACTCCCACAAGTAAGATGTGACCCAAGGTCGGGTCGGGAAAGTGGGGTTTTAAAAGCCAGCACCCGAGAGGTGAGCACTCTGGCCATTTAAAAATTGCCTGGGCAGCCCCGTCGGCATTCCCCGGTAAGCGCGCTCAGGCAGTAAACAATAAACTTACTCCTCCCCAAAGAGGGAAGGCGAAGCCTGGGAGGGTGGACCTCCAAGAACTGCACAGGACAGACCCATGGACCGGCGTAAATAAAGCCCCGAAGGCCAAGACGATACCA
>OY744547.1:21318430-21463430 GCA_963556195.1 Sepiola atlantica | reverse complement strand
TCTGCTTTTGATTCCCAAAGCAGGGTTAAACACGTTAACCTATGGTGACAATGGAAAATACAATAAAATAAAAAAATAGCCCAATAAAATTAGAATTAGATTGAGCTAAAAAAAAAAATAGCCCAATAAAATTAGAATTAGATTGAGCTAAAAAAAAATAGCCCAATAAAATTAGAATTAGATTGAGCTAAAATTAAAAAAATAGCCCAATAAAATTAGAATTAGATTGAGCTAAAAAAAAAAATAGCCAAATAAAATTAGAATTTGATTGAGCTAAAAAATAAAAAATAGCCCAATAAAATTAGAATTAGATTGAGCTAAAAAAAAATAGCCCAATAAAATTAGAATTAGATTGAGCTAAAATAAAAAATAGCCCAATAAAATTAGAATTAGATTGAGCTAAAACAAAAAATAGCCCAATAAAATTAGAATTTGATTGAGCTAAAAAAAAAATAGTTAAAAAAGTGAGTCTCTACTAGTCTCTATTCTGTTAAAAGGGGGGGGGGGCGTTTCAGACGATAATAGAAGATAACCAAGTTTATTCAGTAACTATTATCGTCTCAAACGACACCGAAAAATGAACAGATATGACCAAGCAGATCCGTTCTCAAACAATGGTTATCGCCTCAGACAATAACGAAAAGTGGCAAGAAAAACAAGAAGTCTCGCTTTTCCATCATGTACACAAAAACAAGATATCTTACTTTGAAAGGGCTGAAAAGAAGAATAAAACAAATACAATAAAAAATGTCCTTAGGGGGAATTCAAATGTCTTTCCTCTCCTCAGTCCTTCGATATCTTTTAAATGGTCGTTCCAGACCAAATGTCTTTTAAATAAAACCTACAAAGTGTCAAAGTCTTTGGGTTTTCTCGCCCAAAATTCAGTAAATAAAATATCCTTTTCAAAAGGATAATTTCACTCTTCGAACGACGGGTCTGACAACAGGTTTTCTTCTGTCTGGAATTCTTTCAAACTTTTCTGTACATGAGAAGGGAATTCTTTTTTTAATAAGGACGCTTTGTCCTTGTACATAAAAACCTCGGGCCTCTTCAAATAATTCTTAAATAATGGATCTCTCTGAGTTTGGGTCTTTAAAAAAAGTGTAACGCCAGTGTTCCCTTGCTGAAGGAGTTCAGCGAAAAACTGTCTTGTCTTCGGTTGAATCGAACGGTAACTGACGAGAAAAACGCAATAAAAAGGGCGCCAAAATTTCAAAAAGTGAAAGGAATCTCTATCACCAATCAAAGGTCAGTTCCTTCCCACTCTTGCTTGTCTGAGGACTGATAATGACGCCCCCCCCCCCCCGCTGTCATCCAAGGGTCACACACCTGATTGTAAGCTGAATTATTTCTACACTTGATTATCGGGGAAATGGTAGTTTAATCAGTACCATTGGAGAGCCATGAATATTATAACTGTCCTGTTTTTAAATCTCCGAAACAGTTACATGGTAAACAGCTGATGATCCCCGTGTTAATATTAGACACTTACGTTAAGGTCTCCTGTTTTTGTTTCACTGTTAGATACTTAATCCCCTGTTTTTATTTTATTTACTTACTATTATATATTTTTATTTATGAATTTTCCAACGAATGTTCAGTCTGCAATAGTTCGGATTTAGTTAGTTTCTCTGGGAATTTAAACTGCATTTTCCTTTTTTTCCCTTTTTTTTTTCTTTTTTTTTTTTAATAACGCAAAGCTTCTTTAGACTATATATATAGAAAGAGAAAGAGAAAGAGAAAGAGAAAGAGAAAGAGAAAGAGAAAGAGAAAGAGAAAGAGACAGACAGACAGACAGAGGGAGAAAGAGAAAGAGAAAGAGGCAGACAGACAGACAGACAGACAGACAGAGGGAGAAAGAGAGAGAGAGAAAGAGAGATTACAGAAATATCCATGTGTATTTGTGTTCAATAGTTTGAGAGGGAGAAAGTGAAAAAGGAGACAGAGAGGAAAAACGTGAGAGGAGTGACAAAAAAATAAAAAAGTGACAGAAATAAAAACAGAGAGAGAAAGAGAAATAATAAAAACATGAGAAAAAGGAAACGAGAAAAGAAAAAAAGAGAGGGAAAGAGTGAGAAAGAGAGATAGATAAGATAAAATGCAGAGATGGGAGATAGAAAGGAAGAGAAAAAATAAATAGGAATATATAAAAAGAAAAGGAGAGAGTAAAAACGAAACAGAGGACAACAGAAGGATAGAAAGAGGGGAAAAGGAAAGAGAGAAAGATAACGAGAGAGAGAGAGAGAGAGAGAGAGAGAGAGAGACTGATAGACATAAAATATAAAAAAAAAAGAGAAAGAGAGAGAAAATATAAATAGATCAAGAAATGGAAAGAGGAGAAATAGAGAAAGAGGAAAAAAAGAAAAAGAGAGACAGATCAAAAAAGAAAGAGAAAGGGGAAGATGAAAAACGCAGAGTCATAGGAAAAAGAGAGATCTACATGAAAAGAGAGGAAAAGGAAGAGAAAAAGAGAAAAAGAGGAAGAGAGGAAGAGAAAGAAGGAGATGAATAAAGAAACAGAGTGAGAGAGGACAAAGAAAGAGAACGTGAGAAGGAAACTTGGTGAGAAATAGAAAAAGATAGTTAATGAGTTGGTGTGAAAGAGAGAGGTATAATTCGAGAGAAAGACTAAAGAAAAGAGAGGGAAGTAGTAAATGGGTGTGAGAGAGAGTGGGTAAATGAGAGAGAAGGAGGGAGAGAAAGAGAGAGAATGAGTAAATGAGATAAAGAAAAAGAAAGGGTGGGAGAATAAATGAGAGAGAGAGAGAGAGAGAGAAATAGAGGGTGAATTAGAGATAGAAATAGAAAGAAAGAGAGAAAGCGATAGAAAATAACGAGAGAGAGAGAGAGAGAGGGAGGAGAGAGAGAGAGAGAAAGCGATAGAAAGAGAGAAAGAGAGAGAACGTGTGTGAGAGAGAGATAGTGAGAGAGAGAAAAAGAGAGTGTGTGAGAGAGAGAGGGGGGGCGATGCTGATGCAGTAAATCGCTACTTCTTAGCCACAAATAATATTTTTAACTGACATGAATGCGCGCGTTCATTTTTATTCGGCGTTGGCCTGATTTCGGATCAGAGATCGACTCAAATCGTTCACCACCTCCACCGCCCCCTCTACCACAAACTACGCTCACCCACCCCCGCCCCACATTGCAAATCTCTTGAATGTCGTTTGGCACATTTGCAAGCACAATCTGATTAGTTTAGATTTGTCATTCATCACTTACGGATGAACTTCCGTCCTTTTCAGTCCTTCGGCTCCCCCCTCCCCCCCCCCCCCCCCGCTCGAACGGACCAAACACGCGGACTGTATGTATCAATACTAAACGCAACTACAAGACGGTTTCACAGACAAATGGTCTCTTTCTGACAATCTGCTCAGTGCCAAAAATCATGGCACCTTCTAAATATTGGAACTCAGTCAGCCTGGCCTTCTAAATTAACCACCAACCACCCCCACCCCCGCCGCTGCATGCCCTACCCACATCAATAAAAACCTTTACGATCTACCCTTTAAGTAACCATAAGTATATTTTCAATTCTTATTCTTGCATTTTTTTTTCTTCTTTTTCTTCTTTTTCTTCTCTTTACGTAGGATGTCGTTCTTTTTTTTTTCTTTAATTATTCTTTCATTTTTTCTTTACTTTTTCCTTCATTGTTTTCTTTCTTTTCTTTCTCTTTACTTACGATGTCGTTCCTTTCCCTTTTATTTTTTCTTCAATTTCTCTTTCATTTTTTCTTTCATTTTTCTTTCATTTTTTCTTTCATTTTTCCTTCATTTTTTTCTTTACTTTTTCCTTCATTTTTTTCTTTACTTTTTCCTTCATTGTTTTCTTTACTTTTTCCTTCATTTTTTTCTTTACTTTTTCCTTCATTGTTTTCTTTACTTTTTCCTTCATTTTTTTCTTTACTTTTTCCTTCATTGTTTTCTTTACTTTTTCCTTCATTTTTTTCTTTACTTTTTCCTTCATTTTTTTCTTTCTTTTCTTTCTCTTTACTTACGATGTCGTTCCTTTCCCTTTTATTTTTTCTTCAATTTCTCTTTCATTTTTTCTTTCATTTTTCTTTCATTTTTTCTTTCATTTTTCCTTCATTTTTTTCTTTACTTTTTCCTTCATTGTTTTCTTTCTTTTCCTTCTATTTACTTACGATGTCGTTCCTTTCCCTTTTATTTTTTCTTCAAGTTTTCTTTCATTTTTTCTTTCATTTTTCTTTCATTTTTTCTTTACTTTTTCCTTCATTTTTTTCTTTTCTTTTTTACTTCACTTTTTCCTTCATATTTTCATTTCTGGTTCAGATACGAAAAAAAAAAATGACACCGCTGAAAACATTTACAAATGAATGATGAAAGATATTGGACATAGAGACTTCCCAACAACTAATTCAAAATTTAAGATACTTATATAAAAGTGCATTTGTCTAGTACCTCATCAGAAATTAATTATAGATTGAGCTCTTTATTTAGAAAAATAACCGTTTCCATTTAACGTAAAGCAATACTATTCCATAAAAGAACGGAGTTCTCTAGGTTACTGTTAGCATAGAAAATATATATATAAACAAAGAAAATGCAGGTGCGTATATTATTTGAGGACATACGTTACTTTTACTCTAGCAGGAATATTATATGTTTTTATATTTCAGGATTATCAACCCCCATACTTCAAGCAAGTCAAAGTCCTTCGTTCAGTCTAGGGAGACTATGGACACCCTTGTAAGAGACTGGGCGCGCATGTAATTGTGAGGCAAGGGTTGCACAATCCTAACATCACCTCTCCTGAGTCGACACTGCTTGATTCCAATGGCAAGCAATTCAGGACGACTGGAAACAATGTCGATATAAGCAGAGAGCACATACAGCACCTGGTATTCCCAAATAGTCACCCATTTTAGTACTGGCCAGGCTCGACGTTGCTAAACTTCGGTGATCTAACGGGAACCGGTGTGTCAACGTGAGTGCGCCGTATATACCCTCCATAATTACATAACAAATAAAGAGACAATAAGTTATTGCTATGGTGATCTACCCTATTCCGTTACTGCATGGACTCTTCTTGGTTCTATGAGTCGTTATGACCAATCAGTAGAAGTCAAGAAGCACCTCTGTCAACCCATTACTTCTGTACTTTCTGTTAAAACGATTTCTTGTTAATTACTTTCTATCCGTGTTATTTCCTCTGCCCCTTTAACGCCACCAACATTGATCATGACTACAAAGGTTGAATATCGTAATTTAGAAATAGAACCATTTTTAAAAGTCGCTTGGTATTTCGTTTACAAAGTTCGCAAAGAGTTAAAGGCTTAAAATAGAAATGTATCACCATTATCAAAATGTAAGAGGCATTCTAGGAACACTGATAACATTAGAATACCTGAATGTATTGGGCCAATACAGCACACCGTTGGTGGAAATCTTAGAAGATCCATGACGTTGATTGCAAACGAACACCGTGTGCCAGAAGAAACAATCTGAAATGTTGTCAACAAATACATCAGATAAAAGTATTATTAATTTTGCTAAACGAAAGAAGAACGAGGCCCGATCCGATTAACTAATCTTATGCTCTTGTATGTATAAGTTTATCCCAAACCGTTTTATTCAATATGATCCTTCAAAAACTCAAAACCTTATTTCGCATTTTTAATTTTTTCCTCAAATAGATACTAGAAGGTGGTGAGTGTATGGCAATCATGTAGAGAACAAAGAAGATCACCAATGCCAAAGAGGTAATGTTTTCAAAGAGGTAATGTTTTCAAAGAGTAATGTTTTCAAAGAGGTAATGTTTTCAAAGAGTAATGTTTCCAAAATGTAATGTTTTCAAAGAGTAATGTTTTCAAAGTGTAATGTTTTCAAAGAGTAATGTTTTCAAAGAGTAATGTTTTCAAAGAGCAATGTTTTCAAAGAGCAAACAATTCTAAGAGTAATGTCACTGGTTTGGTGCTCTCTTAGAGTCCTCAATTTTCTCTGTTCTTAATTAATGGTGTTAAGACAATATTTCAGGGAGTTTTCCAAAATTTCAGTTTCTCTCCAACTATATTAGGTGGCGAAACGTAAGGGAGAAAATGCAAGTAATATGGTGTTAGGAGTAGAGTGAATGGGGCATGTTTCTCCATTAAATCCATAGCAAACACAGATCTTGTTAGGGAAAAATAGAGTATAGATTTACTCCTCTCCAGGAGTTAGACACAAGGCCAGTTTTTATCTTACTCCCACAAGTAAGGTGTGACCCAAGGTCGGGCCGGGAAAGTGGGGTTTGAAAAGCCAGCGCCCGAGAGGTGAGCACTCTGGCCATTAAAAATTGCCTGGGCAGCCCCGTCGGCATTCCCCGGTAGGGGCGCCTCAGGCAGTAAGCAATAAACTTACTCCTCCCAGAAGAGGGGAGGCAAATCCTGGGAGTGTGGACCTCCTAGAACTGCACAGGACAAACCCATAGACGGGCGTAAATCAAGCCCCGAAGGCCAAGACGATACAAGTCTATGGGGTGCAGTATTATGCGATGAGTAAAGGTCATTTTACACCAGAAAAAAACTAAACTAACAGACTCCTAAACAAACGTTTAAATCCGGCATCATTTTTTTAATCACATTGTAAGATAATGCTTACCGTCACGGGTGTATAAACATTACACACCCGTGAATCTTCTGTTGTAGCCCAGGTCGTCTGAAAGGTGACGGTGGTTAAGTGGATATCGACACGGACTGAAGACTTGGGTGTTCCGAGTTCGAATCCAGTCGGTTCCACAGTACCACTTTCACTTAGGGATGTTGGCAACCTTCTCGTGGTCCTTCCCGTAAGTACCCGATGTCTTTCCCGAAAGATTTCTAACTAGAAAAATACCGGGGGAAACTGATGCCAACACCAGAATCATCTGATTCACACGGAGAAAGAAGAAGAAGAACCAGGCCGTTGACGCTGCGAACTCGACTGTTCCTCGGATGTTGATTGAAAACTACGTTGACGCTGGTTTGGTTTTAAAAAATTTATTTAAACAGAATAAAGACATAAACTGAAATGAGAGAGAGAATTGGAGGGAAAGATACCAATAACATAGAGACAGGCCGGCCGTTAGCAACACTGCACGCCACCGTTCTCGCCCCTTAGTATTAGCTTTTCTTGGCAACTTTAGGGAAATTGGAGATACGTTCCACTCCCATAGGCTAGAGGAAGAAAGAGATAGAACATGAGGGGGGACTCTTAAACAATAACTATTGGTTTGTAATTTAGTTCCGAAAGGGGTCAAATAAGAAATGAATTCGGCTTTGCATGTGGGCTACGAGAAAAGATTCCATTTGGTAGTAGAGAAATAAGTAAGGGAAATAACTTAGTAGTTGTTTGTTTTGTTCTTTCCCTATCATACTCCTCTCTACTGCAATTATAGTATACATATAAATATACCGTCGCGTGTATGACATCACCATGCATCTACTGTTGTAACTCAGAACACTGAAATGTGTGTGTACAACAGAGAGTGAGAGAGAGAGAGAGAAAGAGAGAGAGAGAGAGAGAGAGAGAATTAGAGGGCGATATACCAATTACATAGAGACAGACAGGCTAATTTTAAGTAACCTGTACGCCCCTCCACTTCCGGGGCCCGATGTGACAGCGACGTCTCCCGGTCCAGTTGTCGGCAGACTAAAAAGAAAGAACCGCTCTCTGGGCGGAAGTCACGTAATTTTTCGACTTCCGCTTTTATCCCTCCCCCTCACCTTTTAGGGCGCCCTTCCTCCGGAACTCCCTTCGCTATCTAACAGCATTACAACTAACATTGGGCCTCCTAGCTCCCCAGATCTATATCCTTTGGACAACTATCATAGAATTGTAGCACAGATCAGTCCGATAGTGGCTTTCTTGCTGTCAGGCTAAGTTCTGTTTAATCCTAAGTCAACCCCAAGCTTTACCCTCTCTCTGAGAAGGGGTCAATTGATTGCTAATTCCTGAGGATCCCTATACCGGTGAATGCCGATCAGAACTGCTCACGCATTTGTTGTAGGTCAGAATGCGCTTATCCAAGTTCGGTGGCTCTCATAAACCACACCTGACCTTGCGTCTAACCTCCTGGTAAGCAGGTAAATAAAATCTATGAAACGTACGTGAGAAAAAAGTTAATAAGCACTTTCATAACACTAAATGGGAGATTATGGTTGGTAAGTAGTTAACGACACGGACTGACAACCTGGGTGTTCTAAGTTCGAATCCAGTTCGTTCCACAGAAACACTTTTACTTAGGATGTTGACAACCTTCACGTGTATATTAACTATCTCTATCTAGAAAGAATTCTAACTAGAAAGATTATCGGGGAAACCAATGCCAACGATAGAATAATCTGATTCATACAAAATGAATAAATGAATAACACTATATAATTCCTAGTTTGGGTTTTACGGCATGTCAACTCTCTTCGGGTTATTTAATGCCGAATCAGGTCATTTTTTTTTTAAATGTATGCTTCAAGTTCTTTATATCTTCAAATATTTATTCATGGTGTTTGGTTTGGTTGTTTTGTAGAAGAAAATGTTGTTTTAGTTTTTAGCTTTGAATGACATGATTGAGTTTTGAAACGGGGAAGGAAGAAAATCAATAATATAAATGTTCGGTGCATTTTAAGCCAGGAATCCGGTATCTTCAGGCAGGCTTGTTTTGGGTAGCATCAGGAAATAATCCCTAAAAGTTTCTATATTAAGACTAATATCCAACATAAACAAGGACCAGTTAATCCTAGCATGTAGGCGTCTCATACCTCACATAAAAGCCGTTATCAACCTGGGGGCTTTAATGAATAGCATTACAAAACAAATAAATTGTTTCTTATCCCTAAAATCGTATTATAGTAAAAATACATTATTTTATGTTTCTCAGAGACATTTTTGTGTATGTATAAATCTGTTCTCAAATACGTTGCGCACTCTGTACACACACGCTATAATTTCTCCTACTGTGAGTGACAGGTGCGTTGGTGCAGAGGTAAAATTTCTGACTCTTTCCGAAATAAAACCAAATACGGTGACTAAATGTCCGATTTACATTCGTTTACCTTGGTTAGGTACAGTAAGTGAGAAATTCGCCAAGCAAATAAGTTCAGCAGTTGAAAATTGCTATTTTTCTTCGAGTGCGCGTATTGTGCTTACTACAAAACCTTTATTGGCGTCCTCTCGTAAAGTCGTTTCCCCCCACACCATGAAAATAATGTAATTTATCATTTTAAATGTAGTTGCAGTGCTGACTACGTGGGCCAGATGAAGTTAAGCTTGGATAGTAGAGTCCAACAACACATTCCGAGTAAGATCAGGAATGGAACCTTCCGGTCAACGGACGTTCAAAATAACACATACGGGTCTTCCATTATCGACCATTTACTTAAAAAAAAAACCGCCGTGCGCTAGGAATTTTAGCATGGACTCCTTCACCATTCTCAGTCATGCTCACTCATTCTACAATCTAAAAATCTTGGAGACGATCAACGTTCGTCTTAAACGTCTCTCCCTTTGTAAGCAAAGCGAATGTCTATCAGGACTAGATGTGATCAGTATCTAAGATTTATCCTCCATTGTACACATACAATAACGCTATTTTATTTTCTGTACTCTCTCTTTTCACCCCCTTTTTTAAAAATCCCTCGATACAGCCTTTGTTAAGAAGGGGCGAAGCCGGTCGGCTGGCTTTATTTTCTCTCTTTTTTTTCTTGATTAACTTTTAATCATGTACGATAAAATTCGTCTTCCCTTCATGCTTGCGATATATATATATATCAGGTTTAAGCCTGAAGATTTCCCCCGGGGATGGAACGCGGGAGCCTCTGTGTAGCTTAATTGCCATAAATATATTTTCATAGCTTACTATATATATATATGTGTGTGTGTTAGTATTTCATGTATCCACATCAAATTATAATCATATATCCTTATAAAATTAAGGATATATATTTTTTTATGTATAAATATTTAGTATTTACTTCAAGTTACTAGGTATTCAGTGTAGCTTAATTGCCATAAATATATTTTCATAGCTTACAATATATATATATATAGTATATATATACTATATATATATAGTAAGCTATGAATATATATATATATATATATATATATATATATATATATATATATATATATATATATATAGTCATCCACATACAGACTGTTTCGCAGCTCATTAGTGCCTCAAGCCAGGATCGAAACGCAACCGTCGAGCTGACAGTCGGTGCTACTAACCCCTACGCTATCATGCGACACTGACTGAATGTAAGTAATATCTCAATGTTAGTAAACATTGCAAATGCCGGAGCTCGAATTAGTTTTACTTAATGAGCTATGCCTTAAAGCTAAATGGCAGTTTGCGATACCCTTACAAAATAGGCTCTACCGGGGGGGGGGGGGGGGGGCTTTATATAGTCATCCACATACAGACTGTTTCGCTGTTTCACAGCTTATCAGTGCGGCTAGACGAGTTAGTGCCTCAAGCCAGGATCGAAGCTGTACCAAGACAGGTGTAAGCAATAAATATAGAACTACTTTTAAATTTTAATGTTTTTCTTTCTTTAGAGATTAGGGTTAGGGTTTCAGTGGCACTTTCTAAATGGTAAAGTTTACAGAAAATTCAATAAATAATCAGGTTTGTACTCCCCGATATATATATATATATATATATATATATATATATATATATATATATATATATATATATATATATATATATATATATATATATATTACTATTTCATGTATCCACTTAACATTTTATAGGGAGATATAATTTTTTATGTATCAATTTTCAGTATTTACTTCAACAGTGTTCGATACATAAGTAGAGCTAAGTAGTAAGCGATGAAAATATATTTATGGCAATTAAGCTACACAGAGGCTCCTGCGTTTCATTCCCGGGGGGAATCTTCTAGGCTAACATGCATGGAGTTATTTTTGTCGAGTATTTTTATATACACGGCTAGCTAGTTAACCAATCAAATTCTTTGTTGTTCTCTCAGCTAATCGTTGGGCTTCCCACAAACAAAGTTCTTGTTAGTGTTCCTTCCTATATCATGTTCTATTGTTATGTTTTTTATAGATTGGCCTATATCATGTTTCTTTTTTGTGTCAATATAATGGGTAAATTTATTTTAACACGTGGTTCCTTGTATTTTTATTTTAAGTTTAAATTTTTTAAATTGTTAGTGTTTTGTTTAGTTTAGTTTTTTTACTTATTTGTTTATTTATTTATTTATTTATGTATCGTTAGCCCAAAGTAACTTTATTTCTCTGTAGGCAGCTGTTTGCTATCTCTCTTCTACAGTTTAATAGATTTCGGGGGTCTTCGAAGTTTTGTATTTCCAATTTTTTGTTCAGACACAATCTACATGAGTCGTCTAAATTTCTACATGTACGAGCCTGTCGTATTATTTTCCATTCAATTATTGGTGAGCGTACATTTTCTTTGAGCTCCCAATAGTAGTTGTCAAGTGCTGTTTTAATTCGACGTTCTCTGTTTTTAAATGTGCTTTTGTGTAGCTTAATTGCCATTAATATATTTTCATAGCTTACTATAGTATATATATACACATATATATTTATATATATACATATATATACATATATATATATTATATACATATATACATATATATTTATATATATATATATATGTATATATAGTGTAAATATATAGTATATATATACATATATATTTATATATATAGTATATATATATTTACATACATATATATATATATATATGTATAGTATATATATACATATATATTTATATATATAAATATGTGTGTATGGATGGAGTAAATATGAAATGAGAGTTTCAGACAGAATGTGAAACATAATTTATTTTGAGTGTCTTTTGAGATTGTTTGAATCTTATTCAGGTAGAGGAGAGTCTATGTAATTATTCAGCTTTGAACATTTTTGTTTGTTTTATTTGATAAAGATAAGTATATATATATATATATATATATATATATATATATATATAATGAAGTTATACATTTTTTTTCAGGTTAACGGTTTTTATTTGGGATTTTCCTGAGTTTAATTTAATTGGAGATAAAAGTTCACCGAGTAAGTTTTTTTTGGGAAAAAATATCTCAAAATTATGAATTATCGGGGAAAAAAATGTGTTTTGAAATGGGTAGAAACAATTGTATGAATAATGATATTAAAAAAATAAACTCGAGACATTTATTAAATCGTTTAGTAATACTACACATTACGACAAGGTGTGGGTTAAAGCTTGCAAAAGACGTACGAGAATTGTCCACATGGACCCATGGCGCAACGGTAAAAGGCGTTGATTAACAATCAGTTTGAAGTGACACACTCATGGGTGCGATAAAAACTGAGAATAACACAAAAATAATTAACACTATAAAAAATAAATAAAGAGTTCAGGTGAAATTTTTTTAGAAGTTTTCAAGTTCTCCATAAAGATTCCCGAGTCCGAAAAGATGCACCTGACAAAGGTTTTTTTACCTACCTATCTACCTATGTAATTACTTGCGCATTTTACTTATTATGATCCAACTCTGTATCTTCCACGAGTACAGCTGTTTATTTTTGTTTTCTTTATCTACATTTTATTTTTTTCTATAATTGGCATTTTCAGTTTTGGAAAAGTTTGCTCGAATTGTTGAATTGAGGGAATGAATTATGATAAAAACACCGCAGTGAGGGCACCAGTTCCTCTAACACAACCCTAAACCCTAACACCAACGCTAACCCTAACCCTTGCCTTCCCATCATAAACAATGTTGTTTTAATATTTTTGTTTCATGTGATTTTTTGTAAAGAGAAATATTTCGAATATTCTGCTAAGAAACAAAAATCTTATTCGACAATCCCTCTAAACAATAACCGTTAATAATAATAATAATAATAATAATAATAATAATAATAATAATAATAATAATAATAATAATAATAATAATAATAATAATTAATAATAATAATAATAATGAAAATAATGAAAATAGAAATAACAATAAATACCACAATAATAAAAATAATAATAATAATAATAATAATAATAATAATAATAATAATAATAATAATAATAATAATAATAATAATAATAATAAGTATAAGAAGAACAACAACAAGAACAATAATAATTATGATAGTAGTAGTAATAATAATGATAATAATAATAATATGAAGAAGAAAAAAAAAAATAATAATAATAATAATAATAATATGAAGAAGAAGAAAAATAATAATGATAATAATAATATGAATAATAATAATAATAATAATAATAATAATAATAATAATAATAATAATAATAATAATAATAATAATAATATGAAGAAGGAGAAGAAGAAGAAGAACGAAGAAGAAGAAGAGGAATAATAATAATAATAATAATAATAATAATAATTATTATTATTATTATAAAACAACAACAACAAAAATAACAACAATTGTATCTGACTTGAGATTTATAATTACCCCCAAATCGGCTTCCCCTGAACAAAAGGTCATATTCATTGGCAGTTTCAATTGTTTGATAATATTATTAGACATAAATACATGAAGAAAAATACGTCCTGACATTAGAGAGTTTCAAAAACGAACCCCGGCTCAACTGATTCTAATAATCTCGGATCACGTAAGATGAGGGTCTCTCGACAAAGGTCAAAGTTAGGGCGCAGGGGAGAAAAAACTAATAAGCGAACAATAAAATGTTATTTCTATCTAAAAAATTTAAAGATGAGCGGGGGGGGGTTAAAAAGATTACCCATTGTGGCCCTGAACATTACTCAGATATTTCAAGCAAAATAAAATAAAATAAATAAATAAAATAAATTTTTATAAAGTCAGCTAAGTTGTTTTTGTTATTTATTTTTTGTACCCCTATTTAAAAAAAAATTCTGATTCACATTTTTGGTACCGTAAAATTTAAAAGGAGACAATAATTGTTTGATATTATTTGAGCCGTGCACCCTGTGCTAATTCTCCTATAAATAAAAATGAAATTCTATTTTTTAGGCGATTACATGTTAACAATCTGAAAAGGTAGGCAGTAAAAACAACTAAAAAATAAACAATATTCTAGAATTTAGAGGGAGCCCCCTTTCGTATATAAATTTAACGTAAAATGATAGTTCACTTCCGAACCAGATATAATTTTAAAGACCGGTGTTTAAAACGTTATCTGGGCAGGAAGTGGGTGATCATTTTTTCTTTTTACGTAATTTAATAACACATGACTTATATTGAACTGTCTCCGAATTGAATATTTCTCAGCTGTTTGAAGATGAATGCCACACTGTTCCCTAATGCTGACGGACCATCTTTTTACTGGATGTCCTCTTGGTCTTGCGTTTGAGAAGTCTTTTCTGTAGCTGGCATTTATCATCCCACTACCCCTAGCAACATAACCAAACCATCGAAGCCTCTTAGCCGACATCACATCTTGGATGGTTTCCGTCATGCCCAGCGCTTCGCGTATGCAAGCATTACTTAGCCTATCATTCCTAGTAACCTTGAGGATTGTCCTAAGACATTTCATCTCTAACACCAACAGGGCTCTGACTTCTTGTTCTCCAGTAGTCCATGTTTCTGAATCGTATATGGTGATCATTTTATGTTCAATTTATATGCGAAAATGATCCCCCCTTCTAAAGTCTAAAAAATTGTTGTTGTTTTACCAGTCCTTAAAAACGTTATCTGTTCCAGAAATTGGTAATTATTTACACATGGTGGCCCGGAAGTGGGTGATCATTTTACGTAACATTTATATGTGAGAGTCATTCTACAATATAAAGTCTAAAATATTACTTGTTTTATTATTATTTTAATTTCTTCTTAGAGCCAACTTTTTGGTGGTGTGTTCAGATGTAATCGTCTAATAATAGTAAAATCGCATTTTTCTGTAGGAAAATTAGCAACTGGTGTAAGGCTACAGTTTTACAGATTAAAATAAATAATAATGGAATATATATTATTATTGCACACGTTTTTGTCTGTCTGTCTGTCTGTCTGTCTGTCTGTCTGTTAAGTGGTAAGTTAGCATATATGGCAAAAGGTAGAAAGAAAGGAACAAGTGATTATAACACAATTAGACATCTGTAAGATAATGAAGAGTGGCAAAAATGAATCGTGGATGAGTCCATTGTGGGTGGCACGTCGAGAAAGAAAAAACAGCTACTTGATAACTTTTAAAAAGGAGAAGGTTCCGCAGTGCAAAGAATGGCAGTTTACCGATGTTTATGGCACCGATGAAGCTTTATTGGCTATGGTACCCAAGCCCGTCTTGCTGTTAGGCTTTCGTGTCCGCTGACTACAAATGCAGCTGATAAGCAAGTTGGTACCGTGAAGAAATCCCCTGACTTGTACTTCATCAAAGTGATTGTTGAACAATTGCTTCAGTTCACGCTCGGATAGACAATGCAGATCAAATTGCTTTCCAATCGGATGTATATACGAACGAGTTTCTAGTGGAAATCAAGTCTGTGACCTCAGCAAGAAAAAGACTTTCATGAGACAAAAATATGTCAAAAGATTGTTATGTGGGTGTGCATAGCCGGCGTAAACCATCCGGTGATGGCAAATAAAGAAAACCAAAGTGTTTCCATATACGTTCTGTTCTTTGTCATTCTTGTTGGATCTTACCTAGTATCCCGAAAGAGCAGGTAATGCAACACATGCCCGTTGGGTCACAAAAAACTATCGATATTCTGATTTCATTAAAAAATTCATAAACATATCTGTTAAGACATTTTTCTTGCATAACTAAAAGTAATAACTCTCTTTACTTCAATATTATACCTATTATTATTATTAATATTATTATTATTATTATTAATATTATAATTATTTGTACTCACTAGGAGTTTTCACACAGATCATCGTCAGTGATTGCTCACCGACAACAATCAGTGGTATTTCCTGGAGTCTGATTGACAACAAGCCTCCCCAGATTTCCAGTATTCTTCACCTCTTTTCGATAACGATGCGGTATCGCAACAGCCACTTACCATTGATTTCTCGCTGGTAAGGACAATTGGTCTTCTCTGGCATTTGGCTGGCAATAAGCCTCCCAAAGGTCCCAGCATTCTCTGCACTTTTCCAGTGGAGGTCTGGCTTGTGCTGTCCCTCCTCGGTCTTTTCATCCTCCTCAACCCTCTATAAATATTTTGTCTGGTGTCAGCCTAGGCCGGCACCAGTTAAAAAAAATTTTTTTTTTTTTTAATTAATTTTAAAAAAAGAAAAAGAAATTTAAAAAAAAAAAAAAAAAAAATTTAAAAAAAAATAAAAAAAATTATTTTTTAATTTTTAATGTTTTTCCTTTTTTTCCTTTCAATTCCTTAATTTTTTTTCCTTTTCTCTTTCCTTATTTAAAAAGAAAAATAATTCTTTTTTTATTTTAAAAAATGGGGGGGGGGACGGAGGAGCTTATAGTGTTTCTTCTTCTTCTTCTTCTTCTTCTTATTATTATTATTATTATTATTATTATTATTATTATTATTATTATTATTATTATTTTTTTTTATTTTTTTTAATATTTTTTTTTCTGCTTACAACGAGTTATCACACAAATCATTGTCTGTGATTGCTTACCGACGGCAAACAGTGATGTTCCCTGGAGTCTGGGTGACAACAAGCCTTCCCAAAGTTCCAATACTCTCTACCTATTTTCGATCACCACCGCAAATGACCTTGCGGTATCGCAACAGCCGCCTACCATTGATTTCTCACTGGCAACGACCATTGGTCTCCCCTGGGATTTGGGTCGCAATAAGCCTCCCCAAGGCCCCGGCACTCTCCGCACTTTCCGCACTCTTCCAGTAGAGGTCTTGTTAGTGCTGTCCCTCCTCGGTCTTCTCATCCTCCTTGACCCTCTACGACTATTTTGTGTGCTGTCAGCCGAGGCCGGTGGCATTATTATTATTATTATTATTATTATTATTATTATTATTATTATTATTATATAAAAGTATTATTATTCTTTATTATTTTATATATAAGTAAAAAGACTTATTATTTTGCCATGTAAATTACATATGTGCTTGTGGTGTGTACAGACACATCTATGTAAATTAGATGTTGAAGCTGAAAAAAAAGAGTCACTCTTTCTCTAAATGTTCACGGATAGGTTAAGAAATATCAGAAAGTGGTTGCATCAACATAGAGTTAGAGGGGACGATAGAAATGCATATATAGAAACGAGAGCGAGGGATGGGTGTGATAATCAGTTAAGTATAAGAGATAGGTGGGTGACTAATAAAGTTAGTTATAAATTATGGTTAATTAGAACAATTAAACAGAATTGTTTTTCAAATATAACTCAATCCCAGAACTAAATGTGTATGTTGTGTTACTAAAGTATATAGGAAAAAGCTTTAGTATAACAAACGTTAATTAACTCACATTTAGTATAATAATAGATTAGGAAACAATATAAAGTGGTCGACCGGAACGTTCCTGTTAATTAGCTACTCTACCGAGGTGTAGGGAAGGGCGTGACTCCTTTCTCGGGATTACTCCATTTATAATGCAAGTGTTTAGCAAGGAGGCATCAAGCACCATTTTTAAAGTCTTTTGGTATATCTCGACAAAGGATTGAACTCTGGTGTCCTGGCCCGTATGCGAAGACGCTTACCATTATGCCAAATGTGCCGGTTAATAAGAGACTATAATAACAATAGATTAGAATAACATCAACTGATCAGGTCAACACACAAAGTAAAGTCAAGTATTACCGTTCTTTAATTTAGAGAGTCTTTTAAAGGGAAATAACTTATAAGAGAATCCCTAGTTTGCTTCCAAAAGGGAAAATCTGAATGGGGACAAAATATCTGTATAGACTCGTTCGCACTCTCTGGCAAATGAGAATATCTAAGGTGCCATAAAACCAATCTCCTCCAAAAAGAGTATTGATTTACTCCTCTCCAGGAGTTAGGCACAAGGCCAGTTTTTATCTTACTCCCACAAGTAAGATGTGACCCAAGGTCGAGTCGGGAAAGTGGGGTTTAAAAATTGCCTGGGCAGCCCCGTCGGCATTCCCCGATAGGGCGCCTGAGGCAGTAAGCAATAAACTTACTCCTCCCCAAAGAGGGGAGGCGAAGCCTGGGAGGGTGGACCTCCTAGAACTGCACAGGACAAACCCATAGACCGGCGTAAATCAAGCCCCGAAGGCCAAGACAATACCAGTCTATGGGGTGCAGTATCCATCGGAACAGATACTACACTTTGATCTTAGCCAAATTGAACCTTCAAAATTCCAGAAAGCTGTCACTTAGAATTGATTTTTGATCTACACCATCAACACTCACGCCACAGGGTCATGTAGACAATTCGCGTTCCATTGGTAATATCCCGGCACGACCTCTGCCAATTCGAGATTATTTCGCATTTATCGTGCTAACGCAGAATCTTTCAGGTCCACATTTTTGGCTTGACCACTTGGTAAATCAGGGCTTCAGCGATCCCACTCAACATTCTGGGCTTCTATGTCACACTTACTTAGCATATTTACTGATGTATTCTCTCCTAAAATAAGAAATCAATTAATCAATTAATTCCCTATACCATCAACACCGCAGTTTCATTAAAAGGACTCAATGCCCTGTCGCAAAATAGTTGGGTTTTTTTTTCATACACCGCCTTTGCTATAATATGTCAAAAAAGAATTCGATAATAGAATCCGCAACCTCTGCTCTACGTCTTTGCCAACTTTTTCGTCACCAACTGACGTTCGAATAAAAATACATTTAACAATCATTAAGCAAAAATAACAAAAAAAAACAAATAGTATTGTGTCATCTACCGGAATACAAAACAATAAAGAAAATGTCTGCGGGTCTGCTTGTATGTTTGTCTGTCTGTCTGTCTGTCTGTCTCTCTCCCTCTCTCTCTCTCTCTCTCTCTCTCTCTCTCTCTCTCTCTCTCTCTCTCTCTCTTTACAAGCCACTGTTTCTCTTTCTATTTAAACTTTTATCAATCAGTAAGTTTTGTGAGCACGTGTTTGCGATTTAAAAAAATCATGTTCTCTCTCTCTCTCCTTAACTTATTTAGTGTTGTGCGAATATGGAAGTTGTTTATCGTATTCTCTCTCTCTCTCTCTCTCTCTCTCTCTCTCTCTCTATATATATATATATATATATATATATATATATATATATATATATATATATATATATATCTATCTATCTATATATATATATATCTATATCTATATATATATATATATATATATATATACTTTAATGTCTGTATGCGTATGCTATAGTTAAAAAATCATGTTCGTTTCTCTTCTTTCTCTTTACCATTGCGTGTGCATTTTATTTCCTCTTCTTTTTTTTCGGTTCCCTTCTTTTCACATGTGCGTATTTCGTTAAATTTGTTTATGTATAAACTATTTCTCTCTCTCTCTTTCTCTCTCCGTATGTCTCTCTCTCTCTCTCTCTCTCTCTCTCTCTCTATATATATATATATATATATATATATATATATATATATATATATATGAAAAATACTTGTAGTCCAGGGTTTCGAATCGCATGACCGGTAGTGAATAGTCATATCTCTATTCTGAAGAGTCCAGATTAAAAAGGACGAAACGTATACATACATAGATAATAAACAATAACATATATATATATATATATATATATATATATATATATATATACAAAGTACATCTCTCTTTTCTCTTACTTATTTCCTATTACTCTTTATTCTCTTTCGCTTTCGTTCTCTTAAAATTATCGTCACGCTCTCCACGTGTTTTACGATTTTTTCTCTTTTTCTTTTTTCTCTATCTCTTCCCTTCTCTGCTTCTGTGTGACTCAAATTCTTTCATTTGTTTTCTTTTAGATCCATATTATGTTTTGTATGGCAACCCCTTTTCAATCATATTCGAATACTCATTTTCCTAGCTGGGAAATCTTTGTTCACGAGCACCAGATAATGTCTGTTGCATTACCTCCCCTCCAAGGGGAGATCTAATTTTTCGCATGTCACGATCAAATAAAATTGACGTTTTTTATCGAATACAAACCAACGAATCACAACAGTTCAATTACATCAAACCTCGTGTCTTCAACGCTCAGCCATCGCAGTCCTCCGAGACTGAGGATACCTTATCCCAGATCATCCCCTATGGGGGATGCATTCTCACTCCAAAATTAAAGTTTGTCCCAACAACACATAGAAAAGAAATATATTCCGAATTTGGAGAAAGACTAATTTATTAGGCTGTTGACGTTGCCTTCTTCT
Source organism: Sepiola atlantica (assembly GCA_963556195.1). Lineage (NCBI taxonomy): Eukaryota > Metazoa > Mollusca > Cephalopoda > Sepiida > Sepiolidae > Sepiola > Sepiola atlantica. Next base: position 21,443,217 of record OY744547.1, on the reverse strand, counting down.
CTGCTAGCGGCAAGGTGGAGACATAACAGAGCGACGGATTTCCGTTAGATTTAGAGTTAGGGTTAGGGTTAGCGTTATCGTTAGGGTTAGAGTTAGTGTTAGTGTTAGGATTGTGGTTAGCGTTAGGGTTAGGGTTAGCTTGGGTCCTAATCTGGATAGATACCTTTGAGTTTTCACAATCTTAGGAAAACTTAGAACACATAGCAACACCCGAATATATGAGAAGACTCAACAAGAAACATGGGGTACTAAAATCAGACGCAAATCTTTAGGATGTCTGCCAAGCAAAAACCCTTGTCGCATCGTCACAGAATTGAACCGCTGTACTTGTTTTATAAGTACTTCTACGGAATATGCTCCGATGAACTTAGTGCCCTTATACCCCTCTCAATGAAAATACCTAGAGAGCAGCGGACTTGCTGCTAATTCCCACCCTTTTCACTCTAGTGATGTTTAGATGCCGGAAGATTCTTATACTCTAATATCTTCTTTCCTCGGAACGCTTGCATTTGGAATTATCTTCCTGTTCCCCGTTTTCCCAAAAGTACCAAAATGCAGAAATTTAAATGTAACGTGAACATACATGTTGCTGCTCAACTCCCTACCCAGGTCGCCCGTTAATAAATTTGACCCCTCCCACAGTATCCTTTTGAGTTTCAGTTTAAATATGCCTTACTTGGTGTCAATAAAAAAAAAATGTTAAAGTGCGTTATCCAAATAAAATACACAAGGCCAGTTTTATCTTACTCCCACAAGTAAGATGTGACCCAAGATCGGGTCGAGAAAGTAGGGTTTGAAAAGCCAGCGCCCGAGAGGTGAGCACTCTGGCCATTTAAAAATTGCCTGGGCAGCCCCGTCGGCATTCCCCGGTAGGGGCGCCTCAGACAGTAAGCAATAAACTTACTCCTCCCCAAAGAGGGGAGGTAAAGCCTGGGAGGGTGGACCTCCTAGAACTGCACAGGACAGATCAGACCCATGGACCGGCGGAAATCAAGCCCCGAAGGCCAAGACAATACCGATCTATGAAGTGCAGTATCCATCGGAACAGATACTACACTTTGATCTTAGCCAAAAGGCGTTATTTAACCCCTACCCACAATAGGAATATGTGACACAAGGTCGGAAAGTGGGATTTGAAAAGCCAGTGCTCGAGAAGGTGAGCACTGTGGCCATTAAAAATTGCCTGGGCAGCCCCGTCGGCATTCCCCGGTAAGGGCGCCTCAGACAGTAAGCAATTAACTTACTCCTCCCCAAAGAGGGGAGGTAAAGCCTGGGAGGGTTGACCTCTTAGAACTGCACAGGACAGATCAGACCCATAGACCGGCGGAAATCAAGCCCCGAAGGCCAAGACAATACTGATCTATGAAGTGCAGCATCCATCGGAACAGATACTACACTTTGATCTTAGCCAAAAGGCGTTATTTAACCCCTACCCACAATAGGAATATGTGACACAAGGTCGGAAAGTGGGATTTGAAAAGCCAGTGCTCGAGAAGGTGAGCACTGTGGCCATTAAAAATTGCCTGGGCAGCCCCGTCGGCATTCCCCGGTAGGGGCGCCTCAGACAGTAAGCAATTAACTTACTCCTCCCCAAAGAGGGTAGGCAAAGCCTGGGAGGGTGGACCTCCTAGAACTGCACAGGACAGATCAGACCCATAGACCAGCGGAAATCAAGACCCGAAGGCCAAGACAATACCAGTCTATGAAGTGCAGTATCCATCGGAACAGATACTACACTTTGATCTTAGCCAAAAGGCGTTATTTAACCCCTACCCACAATAGGAATATGTGACACAAGGTCGGAAAGTGGGATTTGAAAAGCCAGTGCTCGAGAAGGTGAGCACTGTGGCCATTAAAAATTGCCTGGGCAGCCCCGTCGGCATTCCCCGGTAGGGGCGCCTCAGACAGTAAGCAATTAACTCACTCCTCCCCAAAGAGAGGAGGTAAAGCCTGGGAGGGTGGACCTCCTAGAACTGCACAGGACAGATCAGACCCATAGACCGGCGGAAATCAAGCCCCGAAGGCCAAGACAATACCGATCTATGAAGTGCAGTATCCATCGGAACAGATACTACACTTTGATCTTAGCCAAAAGGCGTTATTTAACCCCTACCCACAATAGGAATATGTGACACAAGGTCGGAAAGTGGGATTTGAAAAGCCAGTGCTCGAGAAGGTGAGCACTGTGGCCATTAAAAATTGCCTGGGCAGCCCCGTCGGCATTCCCCGGTAGGGGCGCCTCAGACAGTAAGCAATTAACTTACTCCTCCCCAAAGAGGGGAGGTAAAGCCTGGGAGGGTGGACCTCCTAGAACTGCACAGGACAGATCAGACCCATAGACCGGCGGAAATCAAGCCCCGAAGGCCAAGACAATACCGATCTATGAAGTGCAGTATCCATCGGAACAGATACTACACTTAGATCTTAGCCAAAAGGCCGTTATTTAACACCTACCCACAATAGGAGTATGTGACACAAGGTCGGAAAGTGGGATTTGAAAAGCCAGTGCTCGAGAAGGTGAGCACTGTGGCCATTAAAAATTGCCTGGGCAGCCCCGTCGGCATTCCCCGGTAGGGGCGCCTCAGACAGTAAGCAATTAACTTACTCCTCCCCAAAGAGGGGAGGTAAAGCCTGGGAGGGTGGACCTCCTAGAACTGCACAGGACAGATCAGACCCATAGACCGGCGGAAATCAAGCCCCGAAGGCCAAGACAATACCGATCTATGAAGTGCAGTATCCATCGGAACAGATACTACACTTTGATCTTAGCCAAAAGGCGTTATTTAACCCCTACCCACAATAGGAATATGTGACACAAGGTCGGAAAGTGGGATTTGAAAAGCCAGTGCTCGAGAAGGTGAGCACTGTGGTCATTAAAAATTGCCTGGGCAGCCCCGTCGGCATTCCCCGGTAGGGGCGCCTCAGACAGTAAGCAATTAACTTACTCCTCCCCAAAGAGGGGAGGCAAAGCCTGGGAGGGTGGACCTCCTAGAACTGCACAGGACAGATCAGACCCATAGACCGGCGGAAATCAAGCCCCGAAGGCCAAGACAATACCGATCTATGAAGTGCAGTATCCATCGGAACAGATACTACACTTTGATCTTAGCCAAAAGGCCGAGAACAAGGAGTGTTGCATGTTTATTTACTCCTCGCGGAGTTAGGCACAAGGCCAGTTTTATCTTACTCCCACAAGTAAGATGTGACCCAAGATCGGGTCGAGAAAGTGGGGTTAAAAGCCAGCGCTCGAGAGGTGAGCACTCTGGCCATTTAAAAATTGCCTGGGCAGCCCCGTCGGCATTCCCCGGTAGGGCGCCTCAGACAGTAAGCAATAAACTTACTCCTCCCCAAAGAGGGGAGGCGAAGCCTGGGAGGGTGGACCTCCTAGAACTGCACAGGACAGGCGTGCAGTATCCATCGGAACAGATACTTCACTTTGATCTTAGCCAAAAGGCCGAGTGTTGCATGTTTTATTTACTCCTCCCCAGGAGTTAGGCACAAGGCCAGTTTTATCTTACTCCCACAAGTAAGATGTGACCCAAGATCGGGTCGAGCAAGTGGGGTTAAAAGCTAGCGCTTGAGAGGTGAGCACTCTGGCCATTTAAAAATTGCCTGGGCAGCCTCGTTGGCATTCCCCGGTCGGGGCGCCTCAGACAGTAAGCAATAAACTTACGCCTCCCCAAAGAGGGGAGGCGAAGCCTTGCATGTGTATCCTGCTCAGATGATCGCCGTCTTCCCACATACAGCGCCTGGTATTCCCAACTAGTCACTCATCTGGTATCGACCAGGCTCAACCTCGCTTACCTTCGGAGATCTAGCGAAAACTGGTGTGTCAACATTATCATGCCGTTTAGAAGCGATCGTAGAGTCATGCCAACTCACAATGGTCTCAATATGTCTATAAGACACTTATTAACAGAGTCAGACAGTTTACGAAAATACTGCGAGGCAGGACCGATCGTTCCATTCGTCTCCACGACTTTTTGCATTCCATTTTAAATGAACAGACAAAAGTTAAAAAGAAGGAAGTCCTCTGGTGCGCTTCTGAAATATATATTCTTAGCTCTACCCTTTAGCAGACTTGGGCCCACCCCGTTAAGAAGGCGGATGGGGTAACGCCGATTCTGTCTGTGACAATCCTGAAATGCAACAAGTTGATCAAATTGCTATTGCCGTGCGCTTGATATTTGGTACGGCCATAAATAAAAAGACTTGTTAATCTTTAAGAGTGCCGATGTCAGCAAGTGTTTCAAGAAAAAGGACCAAGCCCTACAGAACCGTCTCGAATAATCAGATAACGAAATAAACACACCTTGATTTATTTCATCATTAGTTTACTTATTATGCCTACAAACATTCCTTATTCTGATATATATATATATATATATATATATATATATATATATATATATATATATATATATATATATGCAAACATTGTTAAAAATTACAGAATTCGTCTGTTTTATTATACCTCTTTTTATTTTTTCAATTTTTCTGATGGTCTTTTTTGTATTAAAATTTAAAAAAATAATAAATGTTCCATAGGTTTCACGAACGTTTTCGATTCGTCGTCGAATCATCGTCAGGTGTCAAAAGCAAATGAACAAAGAAGCTGGAGAAAGAAGAGAATTTTAAAACGACGGCTGATAAACGCGCAGAGACCTTTTCGCATTCTTCCAGGAAGTCGTTGACGATTTAAATTCAGCAACGCTGGATTGCATCACAGAACAAAATCGCACTACGTTAAGCATTTTAAAATGTTAAATGTTACCACTGGTTTTATATGTGATGTTATTAACTTTAGGTTGTTTTATTTTTATTTAGATAGCTTCCAGCTTAATTTTTAAAAAATTGGTTTCGGAATGTATAATGTTAGTGTTATTAACTAGAATTTATCTTAAATCAGAGGGGGTGGTAAATTGAGCTAGATGAATGTTAAGGCGGCGGGATAGGGTAGTGCCTGTAATGTTCACAGAGACACCTTGAATCTGTAAGCGTTAACTAAGTCCTTTAGGCCATGGGAGATTGTCACGTAATAACGGAGAAATCAAGTTATATATACACTGAAAACGGCGAGTATAAACATCAAGACATCCGATAGAACTCGACAACAGAGTCGTAGCATTACACTGAGCTTTTTAGGTGAATGTCTATTTTTAATCTCCCTAATATATATATATATATATATATATATATATATATATATATATATATAGGATCAAGATAAACCAAAGCCAAAGTGAAAACTTTTAGTAGATGGAACCTATTGTGAAAAGGATTAGCTCAATATACGAGATAGAGCAATAGTAGAGATAGAAGAAAAAAGAGTGATAAATATGCGACGATTGTCCAAAGATTCAGATTTAAACCTTGAATGAGATTCTTCTGTTTTACTTGGCCCGGAAGTAAATCAAAAAAATGGCCTGTCTTCCTCTTCTCAACCTTCTTTAAGTGCATCTGGACTTACCTACATTTTGAGCACTTCTCCAATCTGCTATCCTTTAAGTGCATCTGGACTTACCTACATTTTGAGCACTTTCTCCAATCTGCTCCCACGCAATGAGTTTTTCTTCACATTCTACAATTTCACCGGACTTCTTTTCAACGGAAATTTACCACCCGGACAATTTGCATATATTTTTCACGGAACTTTTCTTTTCATTCAATACGTTTTTTTAACAAAAATTATTTTAATAATTTTTAATAATAATTTTCATATTTTTCAAATATTTGAACTTTTTTTTTCGAAAGCCAACTTATCCATCTGTATTTCTCCTCTGATGATAAGATTTCGATCTTTGAAAAGCCTTGGCTTAAGGAAAGAATAATAAACACTAGTTTATTACTGAATGCCCCTTGCATTGAACAATTGAAATTTGAAATAAATTTGGACAATCGTCGCATATTTATCACTCTTTTTTGTTCTATCTCTCTCTATATATATATATATATATATATATGTTAAATTAAATATATATATTAAATATTATATATATCTATTAATAATGGAGTTTATGTATCTGTCTGTCTGTCTGTCTGTCTGAAGCCGAAACTCCAGTATGACTATTTTACTGAAACTAATCTTTTTGAAATTCATTATATACTGTCATCAAAAGTCGTTCAGACAACAGATGGGTGTTTCCATTAACATAAGTCATTCCTTTAAACCTTCAATTAAATTCATATTTACAAATATACACTTATAACTGCTATTATCAAATTTACATATGTATTTACAATATTTTCCGATAAGGTTATATTAATAAACATTATTCATACAATTAATTAAAGCCATTTTCATCATAACCGGCGTGTTTTCTAAACCATTTCAACTCGAGTACTGTTAAAATTGCAAAGCCATTGGCTGTTTAATCAGTGGTGTCCTCCCTCCCTCCGGTAATTAAATATGGCGATCTGATTAAGCAGCCGATTGGCTGTTTAATCAGTAGTGTCCTCCCTCCCTCCGGTAATTAAATATGGCGATCTGATTAAGCAGCCGATTGGCTGTTTTATCAGTGGTGTCCTCCCTCCCTCCGGTAATTAAATATGGCACGTTAAATATGTAAACAACAACGCTGGAAAACACTGTGCTCAGTTTTCCATTTTTAAAACCGTCCTAAGTTTGTTTATTCTTAGCCATTATGTTTGAAAACAAATTGTTTAATTAAAATAATAATTGATTTAAAAAGTACTATATAAAAACTCGCGCACGCACACAAACACACACACACACACACACACACAGTTCAGATAAACTTTTTCTTTCCGAGAATTAAAAAACTTTTCGTGTTTACTGTATTTGATTTCTTAATACTTTCATATCCAATATTATCATTTTTTCACGACCTCAACAGAATTTATGATTCCATGTTTTATTTATTAAAAAAAAAGATGTGATTTTTTTTTCTTTAATGTCAACAAAATAAACTAACACATTGTACTGGAAAACTATACAACTGATTGTAGAATCAAATTGTTTAATTAAAAAAAGGTCATTAAACAAACACCCCCCCCACACACACACACACACACACACACACACATACACACTGTGTATTTGATTTTTTGGTGCTTTTTCATTTTAGGACCCACGCTAACTTTGACCCCGTCGTTACAGTTAGGGTTAGGTTTGTTTTTTTTCTTTTTTAATTAAAAATATTTACATGTATAAGGGGGGGGGGAAGATAAAAAAATTGGGGGAAGGCGGTCAAAAATGTTGTTTTTTTTCTTAACTAAAAAATATTTCAATGACTGGTAATATAAAAAAATTGAGTGATTTTCCACTGAACGACTTCGGACTTAAGGTTTTTTGGTTTTTTTTAATATAGTTTTAATGGTTGAGAAACTTCCAAGACTATATATATATATATATATATATATATATATATATATATATATATATATATATATATATATATATATATATATATTTAATTCTTATCCACATACATATATGTTTAATCCTTTTCCGGGAATCATCAGTGTGGAGGATGAATGTTCTGCCGGTTGCACGATTCGAACCCCAGAACCAAGTCACCTTTAACCTTTCAAGTCTTAACTTTTCTATCAATGCGGCCAACCCAACAGCTATGAAAAAATCAGAGAATTAAAGTCTATTTATGTCTATAAAAGCGGACATATCTAGTAGGATGTCACAACAATGTTCAACATTCTAATTGAAAGGAACATCGCATTACGCATTAATTTAACAGCCTATTTTTACTTCTCTTAAAAGGCCCATCCTGAATTAAGTGATTATGAACAATATTATGATAAATATGTTTAATTCATAGCCACATACATATGTGTTTCATCCTTATTTTCTAGGATTCATCAGTGCGGAGGATTTAGGCAAATGTTATTAAATAACATAGAGTGACCTTTGCTTGATGAGACTTTTTTCCCAATTTTTCGAATAGTCCATTTAGTATTTCGGTAAAATTGGTGCATATGAGTTCCGTAGGTTTCTTGTTTCATTATTTTTTTCTTTTTCGCGAGTACTTATGATTTGATCTGTTAAATCATCATCATGTGGGGTTAGTCTTGATATGTTTACAACTATGTCTTTACATTTGAGGTTTATAACGGCTAGTAATTAACGACTTTAAAATGAGCGTATGTAGTGATGAGATGTACCATGCGAACGTGATTACGTGCTAAGCGCGTGTAAAATTAAAAAATAATGTTGTTTAAAGGCTAAGAATTTGTTAGTATTAATTACTACGCTAGGCATTATAAAATTGTGTCACAAGTTTCGTAACTATAAATATATATATATACATACGTATGTATATATACATGCATATATATGTATAGATATAAATTGATATATATATAAATGTATATATATATAGGAAGGTATACATGCATATATATAGTACATATGCTATATATATATATATATATATATATATATATATATATATATATATATATATATATATATAACATTGTCCTACATATAGTGAATGTTGATTTAAAAAACATGGTTTACTATAAAATATTTTGTTAGATTTAACGAGCATTTTTTATTTAATTCGTATATATATATTATCTAGATACGTATACTTTTCATATACTCAGTATTTACTTCAGTATATTCAGTATTTACTTCAACAGTGCTCGATACGTAAGTAGATCTAGATAGTAAGCTATGAAAATTGGTTGAGAGAACAACAAAGAATCTGATTGGTTAACTAGCTAGCCGTGTATATAAAAACACCCGGCAAAAATACCCCCTATGCATTTTAGCTTGAAGATTCCCCCAGGGATAAAACACGGGAGCCTCTGTGTAGCTTAATTGCCATAAATATATTTTCATAGCTTACTATATATATATATTCTTGGAGGTTTCTCAACCATTAAAACTATATAAAAAAAAATTAATACAAAATGTAAAAAACCTTAAGTCCCAAGTCGTTCAGTGGAAAATCACTCATGTATGTCAATTTAACTTTTACAGTTATTATATTAGTTTGCTTCTAACATTATTTAAGGGATCATCAGTTGTTTACCATGAAAAACTATTTCGGGAATTTCATTTTTATATATATATATATATATATATATATATATATATATATATATATATAAGAAAAAGGAAATGATGAAAAAAATAAATTGGATGAATTACAATATTTTTTAATTAATCAGATATTCCATGGATTTTCAAAGATAGACTCTTTTCACCACAGGAGAAAAATCATTAAAATAATGTATTACTAGTCAGCATGTATTCGAAAATATAAAAGTTGTAAGCAAAATACATTTTCAACGAAAGTTGGGTAGAAAATACAAATCAATCAAAGAAGAGCAATGATGATTTTTTAAAACTTTTTAATCCAAATATTTTGAAGAATAGTATCTTCTACACTATTTTTGCTATAATTTTTCTTTATTCCACAGTAAATCTTAATATATTAATGCTAGAGTGTAGTCATCATTACATGTACAGTTCTATTACTTCATCTTTATCATGTAATATTTGCCTATTATTAATATCATAGATATATATCATTATTGATATAACATTTGTCTCATTTATAATTTTTTATAATTCCGTAAGTAAACATTTGGCAAAAACCGCACTGAAACAATGCAATATATTGCGCCACTACGATCCCGGTTAAAGCAATATTTCTTTTTTACTACATTTCAGCAATATTTTCTTATTTTTTTCTCCTCCCAGCCTTTCTCAATTTAACGTCTTTCCGCACGTGTTTTATTATTCTTTTCTTTTTTCAAAAAGTTAAACACGTGCCAATGACGTGTCTTTGTGCGTTCTTGTTTTTCCTATGTTTTTACCGTTATCGAATAAATTTATAATCTCAACTTTTTCTGAAGACGTTCGTTGATCCGAACGAAACCGGTAAAATCTCTCGTTTCTTGATGATTTTTCCCTGTATTTTAATGTGTTTGTTTTTGTTTCTTTATCACAGACACACACACACAAACAGACACACACACACACACACACGCGCACACACATATATATATACATATATTTAAGTTTATTTTTGCTAGTTGTTGAATCGCTTATTCTTTATTCCATTTTTATTTTCACACATATATATATATATATATATATATATATATATATATATATATATATATATATATATATATATATATATATTTAAACATCATTGTACGCCTAATCATTGTTGATCTTGAATTCTTGGAACTGAAATAAATAATGTCATAAATGTATTCGTCTAAACTTACTTTCTCTCTCTCTCTCTGTTTCATATATATATGATAGACTCTCCCGTCGATTTCGACGTATGAGTGCCCCACTAGGGGCTGCCCGCGCGTGAATTTGTAATTGCAAGGGTTGCGCAATCCTCAACAACCGCTCTCCTGAATCGGCATTGCTTGATTCCAATGGCAAGTAGTAATACAAAACGACTGGAAACAATGCCGAGATAAGCAAAGAGCACATACAGCACCTGGTATTCCCAAATGGTCACCCATTTAGTACTATATATATATATATATATATATATATATATATATATATACAGCGAATAAATACTAGAGCTTAAATATAAGAGAATAAAATATATATATATATATATATACATATATATATACAGCGAATAAATACTAGAGCTTAAATATAGGAGAATAAAATCCGAGTTTCTTTTAACAATACATGCTTATATTGTATGCTCATACAGCCGTTTCGTCCGCATTATATCATATTTTACCTTGTTTATTACAAAACCAATAACATGTTGAATCGAACTCATCAGTGGGTATTGCTAAATCCGATGAAAAACATCAATGAATAATCAATAGAAAATGAATACTTTTGAAATAATATCATTCTTTTCTGCAGGAATCGTATCGAAAGGAATAAGATTACTGTTTCACAAGTAGTCTTCTCTATTTCTAGCGGAAAAGCGAGGGTCACTCTTCCTCTAAAAGCTCTAAATTTTACTTCAGTTGAAGTTCTCAGAAATCAAGAGGCCTCTACCTGGGGCTAACACTTGATCCCTATATGAGATACAAAGATATTCGAATATTCTATTAAATTTCTCGTTTATCTCTCAAACGTTGAGTTAGTAAAGAAGTTAAGAACATTAATTTTCATTTTCCTCTCCCCAATTGACCAGTTAACTATTTTATAGTATATCTTTCTTTTGGTCTCTTGGTCTTACCGGATTCCAGGACCAGAATTCATCTGGTCTGGTGGAGTATCCAGCTACGTGTTGTGACTTGAAGTAACATTACTTAGAGAAGGCGCCCTATTCCTCGTATGAGCAAATGCCAAGGGGATCTTATTTGGGCTTCGAATACTATGTTATTTTGAATATTTTGTCAGGGTTTACTTGTAGGAGTAAGTATCTTCATGTCAAGTCGTCCTGACAAACCCTTGTACAGAGAGACCGAAGACATTTGAGGATGGTGTCTAGTAGGTAATTCAAACTCCCCTGTGGAGAAAGAAATACATCGATAGCTAAGTGAGGGATGTGTCTGGGATGTGAGTTAATTACAATTTACGGCTAACCAAAATAATTAAAATGGAACATTTTTCAAACATAACTAAATCCCAGAATTAAGAATGTTGTTAGCATGTATTTTGTGTGATTTAAGTATATAAGAATAAAAGGCTTGAGGAGAAAATGTTGATCAACTCATATTTAGTATAATAATGGTGGGTGTATATTTTTTACAAGTTTATATAAAAATTTGGTCCATGTGAAACACATAGAAATATCTGCAGATTACGAAAAAGTAAAAAAAAACAAGGAGAGAACAATGAAGTTAAAGAATTTCCAAATCTAAAATGGTAAACAAAATAATGAAAATAAAGGAAAGAATTTACTGACATTTCTGCAGAATAATAAATTACTTTGGAAATTGTTGATTTATTTGTCGGAGAGACGTAAACTGATATTGAGAGAGAGAGGGGGTATGGATATAGAGAGAGGGGAGAGATAAAGACAGGGGAGAGAAAGACAGAGAAAGAGAGTTAGATAGAGAGAAAGAGAGAAAAAGAAAGATAAAGACAGGGAGAAAGAGAGAAAAAGAAAGAGAAAGAGAGAAAAAGAAAGATAAAATAGAGAGAAAGAGAGAAAAAGAAAGAGAAAGAGAGAGAGAGAAAGAGAGAAAAAGAAAGAGAAAGAGAGAGAGAAAGAGAGAAAAAGAAAGAGAAAGAGAGAGAGAAAGAGAGAAAAAGAAAGAGAAAGAGAAAGAGAAAGAGAGAAAAAGGAAGATAAAAGAGAGAGAAAGAGAAAAAAAGAAAGACAGAGAGAGAGAAAAATAAAGGCAGGTAGAGAGAGGATAAAGAGAAGGGGGGAAAAGAAGACAGGGAGAAAGAGAAATTCAGATAGAGAGGGTGATAGATAGAGAAAGGCAGAGAGAGAGAGAGTTGAGAGAGAGAGTGAAAGAGAGAAAGACAAGAAGAAAGAAGATTAAAAGATGGGGATAGAAAAATTGTAGAAAAAACGACAGTAAGAGATATAAAAAGAAATACAAAATAGAAAGAGAGAGAGAGAGAGATTGGAAGAGAGAAGCACAAAGAGAAAGACAGAGAATAAATGATTAAGAGCGGGTGGAGAGAGAAATGGTAGAAGAGAAACAATTTAAAAAAAGAAAGAGAGAAAAAGATAAGAGAGAGAAGGAAAGGGAGTAAGGGGGAGAGAGAGAGAGAGAAAGATAGAGAAGGAAAAAGTGGGAGAAAAAGCAAAGAGAAACGGTAGATGAGAAAGAAGGTAGAAATGACAGACAGAGAGAAAGTTTAGAGAGATTGAGAATGAGTGAGAGAAAGAGAGATGAAAAGAAAGAGAGAAAGAGAGAGAGGGGCGAGGAATAGATAGAAAGAGTTGAAATGATGAAGAGAAAAAGAGAGTGAATTCTTCTTTTCGTATGAACCGGCATGTTACGTTTTTTTTAAGCCATCTCAATTATTACCTATGATAGCCGTATAAGAAACGTGATGTTGTATGGCAATGCACGTTGGTCCTTCACCCAGTCGTCACTTACCAGACCCCAGAGAAATGAGAGGGTAATGATTCGGTGGATATGCAACGTAAAGCCAGATCAGATTCAGCACATTAAGGTCAGATACTTTACTTGAGAAGTTGACCGTCTCAAGACTTGATGTCTTGATAGGGGCAAACCGTCTTCGCTGGTTTGGCCATGTTGAAAGAATCAAGGGGTATATCAGAACTTGCAGAGACCTAAAACTGAACAGCAAAAAAGAAAGTCTTAAGAAGACATGGAAAGAAACCATCAGGCAAGGTCGTAAACAGTGGCAAATGGACACAGTCAATTCCCACAATCGTGAGCACTGGGGACTTAGCCTACGGACCGCCAGACAATGTCAAACCTCTTGTCAAAGGGAACATAGACGATAAACCTGGATAGTGAGTGTGTTAGTCTGTTTGATTCTGTTGTTGGCATTGGTTTCCCTGATTATATTTTAAAACCAGATACTCACATGAGGGACCACGTGAAGGTTGTCAACATCCATAGTAAAAGTGAAATATTCGACGGAGATTCGAACACGGTTATTGTCGGTATCCACTTGACCAATGCCACCTCCCAACAGACTGAATACAATGATCATCTATATAATAATACGCTAAATCAATTTCATGCTTGTACGTACGTTATCACCCTACACCCATTTTTTACAGATAGGATTGCCCGATCACTGAAAGTGCAATGCAAAAAAAGTAATTTTGAAAATTTCATCTGATGATGCTCTTGTGTCGAACGTGAAACTCGAACTAAAATACTTTTTCTTGGCTTTCGGACTACGATCAAATTGTAGTATCTGTTCTATCCAAAGATGATGCAATAAAGTTGTAGTGTCTGCATTCGTGTCGGGCATCTATAGAATATAAATTTACAATGGGGTTGGAGATAGATCCCATCAGCAAATATATTCTAAAACTTTATTAACTAGAATACTTATATGAGTATGTTTTATTTGGAGCAAAAATGGTACAATAATATCATGGGGTCTGCATTCGCGTAGAACTTCCATAGAATGGAAATAGTTCACAAACTCATTTTAAGCATGGCAGTTACATACAACAGATGAAGGATGCAAAAGTTTTTATCATGTAACAAATTTACCTTGATCTATTTAGACCAAGTAATACCATTTCATTTTATTTAAGCTTTACTGAAATGAAATACATTTTGGATTTCTCCCCCCCCCCGCGAAAAAAAATAGTTTTATTAAACAGCTATTACTCCTAGCACTTTTTTCAACCCCAAAATAGATTGTAACTTTGGATCCAGAGTTATCTCCCTTTGAGATATTTGGTTTTAATGCTAGAAGAAACTAGTGTCATGTGATTTGGTAATCTTGTACCGCATTTCGTCGTAAATTCTCTTATTGACGTGACTTTCAAACAGGACGGATGTTTTCTGAACCCACGCATCATCTGAGCAGGCTTTTTAGACCATAACTGGGCTTGCCTATTAGGATTATCTTTCTGATATGGTCAACAATGGTCAAGGAACTAAACAACTTTGTTCATATTTTCCTCCGAATGGCGATTCATCAGTGTTGAGACTATTTAAGTAACTTTACATTAATGTTTCTTTACACACTTCTGGGCAGTATAGGGCGAGGTGTGCAGAACAGGAGCCATTGTTGGTTTGTTCACATTGAAAAAATGGATGAGAGTGTTTAGGTTAGTAGATGCAGAAAAGTTGAAGTAGAAGGGTCAGTTGGCAGGGGAAGGCCAAGGAAAACCTGTGAGGAACTGATAAAGATGACTTTGAGAGAAAGAGGGATAAATAAAGACCTGGTCAAAGATATGTTAGTTTGGAAGTCAATTTCTAAAAGCTGTTCACCATATGCCAGCTTGTAAAATTGGCGTTAAAACGATGATGATGATGATGATGATGATGATGATGATGATGATGATGATGATGATGATGATGATGATGATGATGATTGGGTTAGTAGATGTAGAACAGTTGAGGTTGTAGGGTTAGTTGGCAGGGGAAGGCCAAGGGAAACCTGGAAGGAAAAGATAAGGATGGATTTGAGAAAAAGAAAGATAAATAAAGACCCGACCAGTGAGAGGTTAGTTAGGAGTCCATTTCTGAAAGCCGTTCCACACAGGCCAGCATGTAAAACAGATGTTAAACCGATGTTAAACTGATGACGATGATTATGATGTCGTCATCATCATCATAACCATCATCATCATCATCATCATCATCATCATCATCATCATCTCTACCATTGTCATGGAAAAATGTACATCTTGTTTAGGACAAACATTCAATGGTGCTTTGTTTATTTACCTTCATGCATTTTTTAATGGAAATCGCTCTAGACAAGGCATAAAGCCACTTGATGATTTACATGCATCTAACCTGCTTTTTATGTCTAGTTGGCGTTTCTAATATACAAATATTTAATACAGACAAATCATTTTTTCCCATAAATATTATAGATTAGGATAATCAGCATTATTTGGGGATAATATTTTTATCAAACTGCATGTTCTTATGTCTAATAACTTAGAAGCAATTAACAGTCCCACTCAAAGACAGACAGACAAACACATGTCTCTTATATATATATATATATATATATATATATATATATATATATATGTATATATATATATATATATATGTATATATATATATATATATATATGTATATATATATATATGTATATATATATATATATATATATATATATGTATATATATATATATATATATATGTATATATATATATATATATATTTCGATTATAGGGGCATGTACAAATGTATACCTTATCAGAGGCAAATATTTCCCTTAATCCAACGGAGATCTGAAGAATTAGCTGGGCTTTTCCGATGGTAGGAATCGGCAAATGCTTAAAATATAAAAATTAGAAAAACAAAACAAAGTATCCGACATCAACGACGTAATGATGCGTACCAATACAAGATCCAGGATCTTCGTATGAAATATCCGCTTTTTTAATATGGCTGAGTGGATTTCGGAATATTTACCAAATGAGATGAAGATAAAAAATAAAAACAATGAAGAATAAGAAAGAAAAAAGAAAGAAAGAAAAAGAAAACGAAAGGAAGAAGAGAAAGAAAAGGGAAACAGATAGAACGAATAATGAAAAAAAGACGGGAAAAGAAAGAGAAATAAAGAAAGAAAAAGATAGAAATAGAGAAATGGAAAAAGAACGAACACAAATGAAACAGAAAAAAAGAGAGGAATATTTCGAACGAAAAAGAAAGAAAAAAAAGAAAAGAGAGAATGAAACAGAAAGAAAAGAAAACAGGACAAAGAAAAGAAAAGAAATAAATAAAGAAAAAGATAGAAATAGAGAAAGAGAAAAAGAACGAACATAAATGAAACAGAAAAAAAGAGAGGAATATTTTGAACGAAAAAGAAAGATAAAGAAAATTAAAAGAGAGAATGAAACAGAAAGAAAAGAAAACATGACAAAGAAAAGAAAAGAAATTAAAAAAGAGAAAGACAGAAAACGAACTAAAAAGAATATAAAAAAAACGGAAAAAAAAGAGAAAACGGAGAAAGAAAGAAGTAAAAGAAAGTAAAAAGAAAGTACAGAAAAAAGAAACGGAAAAGAAAGGAATAAGAAAGAAAAAAACGAAAATGAAGGTAAGAAAAAGAAGCAGAAAAATAGAAAGAAAAGAGAAAGAAAAAGAAAAAGAAGCAGAAAGAAAAAAACGGAAAAAGAGAAACGGAAAAAGTAAGAAAAAAAGGAAAAAGAAAGAAAACAAACAATAAAGAAAAAAAAATACTTCGTTTCTTTGCATTCGTAAATGTAGCAAAATCATTTGTGCCTATATTGTATGTTTCTAAGTTTAAGGCATCAAAATATTCTGTGCAGCCTTCATATCAACACAAATGCATCCATATGACTCTAGGTGAGGGGGGGGGGGCTCAGTTTGACAAGCCTAGTCAATCCTACCCTCTCTGTCTCAACTCTCTCTCTTCTTCCTGTTAACTACCGTCAATCGTTTTCTTCTTTTTTCTTCTACTTTCTCCTTCTTCCTTTTCGTCTTCTTCTTTTTCTTCTTTTTTCTTCTACTTTCTCTTTCTTCCTTTTCGTCTTCTTCTTTTCCTTCTTTTTTCTTCTACTTTCTCCTTCTTCCTTTTCGTCTTCTTATTTTTCTTCTTTTTTCTTCTACTTTCTCCTTCTTCCTTTTCGTCTTCTTCTTTTCCTTCTTGTTTCTTCTACTTTCTCCTTCTTCCTTTTCGTCTTCTTCTTTTTCTTCTTTTTTCTTCTACTTTCTCCTTCTTCCTTTTCGTCTTCTTCTTTTTCTTCTTTTTTCTTCTACTTTCTCCTTCTTCCTTTTCGTCTTCTTCTTTTTCTTCTTTTTTCTTCTACTTTCTCTTTCTTCCTTTTCGTCTTCTTCTTTTCCTTCTTTTTTCTTCTACTTTCTCCTTCTTCCTTTTCGTCTTCTTCTTTTTCTTCTTTTTTCTTCTACTTTCTCCTTCTTCCTTTTCGTCTTCTTATTTTTCTTCTTTTTTCTTCTACTTTCTCCTTCTTCCTTTTCGTCTTCTCATTTTTCTTCTTTTTTCTTCTACTTTCTCCTTCTTCCTTTTCGTCTTCTTCTTTTTCTTCTTTTTTCTTCTACTTTCTCCTTCTTCCTTTTCGTCTTCTTCTTTTTCTTCTTCACTATCGGTAATATTCTTACTTAAATAAAAGAAAAAAATCGCACAATCTCCTCACCCTTTTATTTCATTGGGTTTTATACCCTCTCTCTCTATTTCTTATCCCCATAATTCGTCACTTCCCCAACTAACTCCCCCCTATATTTATAGATTATTCATAAAAGAAGACTATTGTCATAAAGTAAATATAATAATGGAAGAAATACACGCAATAAATAAGAGAAAGAAAGATTAGGAAAAGAACAGAAAATAAATAAATGAAGAAACAAAGAGAAAAGAAGAACGAAACTGAAATAAATGAAGAACGAATAAGTGTTGGTTAAATGAAACCAAATTTTATTTTTCTTCTTCACTATCGGCAATATTCTTCAAACAAAGAAAAAATAGCACAACTTCCTCACTCTTTTATTTCATTGGGTTTTATACCCTCTCTCTCTCATTCCCATAATTCGTCACTTCCCCAACCAACTCTCACCTACATTTATAGATTGTTCATAAAAGAAGACTATTGTCATGAAGTAACTTAAGATCTATGTTCTTTCCACTTATTTAAACCACACTTGAAATTTGAAAATGATATAAATTCAAGAAATAAGAATAAAAATGGTAAGATAGGGGTTCAGGTATAGGAGCAGGAGAAGGGAGAGGGTTTCATTTGTTCCCGGGGACGCTTGGTGTGCCTTCCAGTAACCCACATAACAACACAAATGAACCCACGTGGTCCTTGGGGAACCCTGAGTTTGAAATGCCTGCTTTAATTAATGGTTCAAAGAATGTTAAACATTAAACTGATTTATTCATCAAAATATATTCCATCATATTCCATTCTTTGTTGGCATCGCTGCATCAGAAGCTTAATCCTATTCGTATACCATTTGGGTTATGTACAAGAAAAGAAATCCTGCAGCCATTTCAAGATCATCCACATTGCTGAACCTCCGTCTGTTAGATAATGGCCCTATGAGAATGGACGTATCCGTTGGAAATCGTTGATTTGACTAGTGCGAAGTAACGCGGGGTGGACCCGGCAGTTGAGTGCAGAATAGGGCCTTTTCTCACAGTCAGAAATCACAGACATGACAAGGTCACCGTGTGACGAGATCCCAGATCGTGGATCAGTGTGCACCTGTGAGAGGCTCTGTGACATCACATGCCCTTGCGTGGGACACAGAGGGATCCGTGACGTCATTCGTTCTTCGTGAGAAGCGAGTTTTAGTCAGTCTGGGTTTTGGAGACGAACCGATTAGACGTGATTGTTACCATGTAAACTACAACAGATAAGGGAAATATTTTCCTAAGAAAATACAGGCGAGAAGTATCCTTCCCCCCCCCTCCATGAATGGTTAAGACTTATTTGATAAGTAACTACGATAAAGTAGTGATTTGCTCTCTCTCTCTCTCTCTCTCTCTCTCTCTCTCTCTCGACGTAGTGAATGTCTCCAAGTCGATAAATAACTAACGCTTGTAATAAAAAAATTGAAAGTTAAAAAAAGATTGTTGTTTGGTGAGTCGGTCAGGAAGCTTTTGTTGCAGACAACGGACGGCGTGGTTCACGGCAGGAAGGAAAGAAGAAAGAATTCATCCACTAGACGACATCGAGACGGCGACCCTCTACACGGCGAGGGAGAAATCTAAAAGTTGTAAACAATATATGAACTATGTGATTTATGATGTTTTAAAAATGACGAGTATTAAATGTGAACTGCCATGGCCCTTTTCCGGGACTAAATAGTAAACAAGTACCGTCGCGGTCCAAGAGTGGGACTATGCAACACGTCCATTTAGGAAATGAGTCATGGCCGGGAAAAAGTGATAATCTGATAATATAAAATTTGAACTGTTTTTTTCTTTCTTTTTGTTAGTCAAGTCTGACTTCTGCATAGAATAGCTCACAAACATCGTGCCTCAGGGTTGTCTGGTCTGCATGAAGTCCTCCTTGTTGGATGCAGCTATTCAGTAACCTGCAAGATTGCAGATGTTTACACCTGACAAGAAAAGCGTCAACGCTCATCGGTTACATACGAAGTCGGGGAATGTTTGACCCAGAAAACTCAAATGAATATTGATTGATGTATTGATGCAACTCTATCCGATAGGCTATGAAGCTCTTTATCTGTTCGAGAACTATTGTCTTGATTCGGTTCTGTTCCAATTTTGAGAGGTCAGTTTTCGTGTTTGTTTACTAGAAAAAAGTGACATGCTGGATGACTCATTGAGTTTGGGTTAAATTGTAAGAATCAGAAAAAAAGTGAGTTTGTAAAGCCAGTTAAATTTTTCAACTAAAAAGATGAAATCAAAAATTAGTCTCTTTCTGCTCGCTATATCTGCCCTCACTCTTTTTCCATCTTTAAATCTTTCGTCACCGGACACTTTGTCAACGGACATTTACCCAACTGGACAGACTCTATATTTTTATAACATTTTTATGCACACGCCTTTAATTTCCATTACTTTATATCGTTTCTTAATTTTTTTCAGATTTTGAATTTTGGCTATTCCCCTGCAAACTTATCCATCTATGTAATTCCTCTGATAGTAAGATTTTATTTTTTGAAAAGCCTGGCTTAAGGAGAGAAAAGTAAAAAAAATTTTTTTCAGGTATACCTTGCATTAAACAATCGAAGATGAAATAGATTTGCCTTAGCACATCTTTATCTCTCTTACTTCATTTATCTTCATAAATACACACACACACACACACATATATATATATATATATATATATATATATATATATATATATATATATATATATATATATATATATAAAATTGGTTATGGAAATGTGGGCAGGCAAGATAACATGTGAGTAAAAATGAGGAGACAAACACATCATTAAAGATGAACCAACATATTTCGGTCGATGGGTTCGACCATATTCATTTTGTAATGTTACCTTGCTTGTCCACATTTTCATAATTAATGTTACATTTTCATAATTAATGTTACATTTTCATTTCGCACTTACTCCCTCATATATATATATATATATATATATATATATATATATATATATATATATATATATATATATATATATATATATATATATAGTGTGTGTGTGTGTGTTTCCGGAGTATGTTCTATACGTTTAGATATGAAAAGGTTCTTATAAACATAACGCTTGGCCTACCAGCTTTTTACAGATCATACCACAGAAGTGGCACGTGTTGTGATGATCTTAGGGGATGTCATAAATGAAGCCACCTCTTGTCCGTGCTTGAATTTGCAAAACATGCACTCGTTAGTGGTTCAAAAAACTCGCACGTGACATAGTTACCACACACACACATATATATATATATATATATATATATATATATATATTTCTCTCTTGTTTCATTTTACTTGAGTCGAAGTTCTCAGAATCAAGATACATAGATATTCTAATATTCCATTAAAGTTCTCCTTTACCTGACAAACGTTGAGTTAGTAAAGAAGTTAAGAACATTAATTTTCCTCTCCCCAATTGACCAGTTAACTATGTTATATTATATATTTATTGTTATCTCTTACCGGATTCCAGGACAAGAATTCATCTAGTCTGGTGGAGTATCTAGCTAAGTGTTGTTACATGAGGTAACATTACTTGGAGTAAGTGCACTATTCCTCGTATGGGCCACTGTATAACCGTGTCGAGGGGATTTTATTTGGGCTTTGAATACTATGTTATTTTAATAATTTGGTCAGGGTTTACTTGTAGGGTAAAGTATCCTCATGTAAGGTTGTCCTGACATACACTTGTATAGAGAGACTGAAGTCAGTAGAGGGTTGTGTCTAGTAGGTAATTGAAACTCTTTATATCTATATATGTGCGCGTGTCTATGTGTGTAAATATATATATATATATATATATATATATATATATATATATATATATATATATATATATATATATATATATATATGTGTGTGTGGGGGGGGGGTGTGGGGGTGTGTGTGCGTGTGTAAAATAAATATTTATATGGAAATTAATATTCGTAAAAATATAGAAAAATGGCAAAACATAATATTGGAAAAAGTATACAGAACGAATTCGATGAGGAAGGAATATCGGTCCAAAAGTTTTTTTTAAATGTACTTAGATCGCAGGAATTGGGAGGTGAGAAAAGAGAGGGGGAGAAAGAATATAAAACCCAAAACGACGGAATATTAAGTTAAATAAAGACAGTAACGATTCGTGTGTTTCTGCAAGATATGCGTTCTTCCTGACCAAAAATGGCGGACCATTTCCCCAGCTTGATCGAGTGAAAACCGGCGCCGTGTGCATGACTGCCTTTTATGACAAGGGTACACAGAATGGGCGCACGTCCCTCTTGCTGGCTATGAGAGATCTTCTAGTTATTAATAGGAGTCGCCAAACGGATTGCCTAGTACATTAGATGGAATCGGTGGCGGCTGTCAAATGCATAGTTGGGCTTATCTTTATAGTGTCAGTCTCACTTCTTATGATGATGTTCATACCAGCAGGTAATAACGTGTCGGAGGCAAAGGACTGGAAGCGATAACACGATGAAGCAGGACACATAAACACACACACACACACACATATATATATATATATATATATATATATATATATATATATATATATATATATGGGAAGAGAAGGATGAAAGTAATCCGACGTGATGGGAAAATGAAAAATGAAAACCAAAAAATGGATGTTTTTTATGTGTACATCAACGTTTCGTCTTTATTTATAAGACTTCATCAGGATGATAAAATAGAGAAAAAAAATTCTATTTTTCCCAATATGTCTACCCTACATGTATCTGTACTTGCATGACATTTTTTCTCTATTTTATCATCCTGATGAAGTCTTATAAATAAAGAAGAAACGTTGATGTACACATAAAAAACATCCATTTTTTGGTTTTCCTTTTTCATTTTCCCATATATATATATATATATATATATATATATATATATATATATATATATATATATATATATATATATGTGTATATGTATATATAAATATTTGTTATTGTTAATTATCTATCTCTCTCTCTCTCTCTCTATATATATATATATATATATATATATATGTATATATACATATTTGTTATTGTATATTATCTATGTACGTATACGTTTCGTCCTTTTTAATCTGGACCCTTCATCATAGAGATATGACTATTCACTACCGGTCATGCGATTCGAAACCCTGGACTACAAGTATTTTTCAACTCAAATCCAACATCTTTAACCGCTCGGCCAATTTTAAATAGCTGATAAACAATGATGTTGGCGGCTTAACGTCAAGGCATTCTACTTTTTAATGGAAGGAATGATGCATTATAAATCGATATATATATATATATATATATATATATATATATATATATATATATATACCGTATTTCTTAATTGGGAGAGTTTCCCAGCAGAGTGCTCAATTATTAATGCAAAAGTAAAATTAACTAGATAATTAATAAGAGCATGATATTTATTTATATTAAATAAAGTGTTACAACAACATCCGAACCAAGGTTTCAGATCCGAGAAAATCGGACCTTTATCATCCATTAAATACCCGAGCAAAATACAAGACTTTGATTAATTCGAAAAAGACCTCCTAGATATTATCCCGTCTCTGGTATTTCATAACCGACCAAATAACTTTCAACAGACTCTTAAAACAGACATCAGAAACCTAAAACGTAGCAAGGATGCACTGGTCTTCTCGGACAAAACCAACAATATATACAGAATGACACCAGAAAAGAAATCCCTGCTGACGAACAACACTATCTCCGGGAAATACCAACTAGCTAACCGAGGGACCTACCAAAATATCAACCGAGAAGCTACGGATCTGGCTACGAAATTGGGTATTGAATATAGGACCAACCTCTTAGCTGAGAGGAAAGCCTTTATCACTTTGAAGGACCATAAGGAAAACTTTGCCAATAGACCAACTTGTAGACTAATAAACCCGGCAAAGAGCGAAATCGGCATGCCTAGCAAAATAATAATTAAAAATATTGTTAAAACAATTAAAACTAATTCCATTCTCAGGCTCTGGGGCAATACTAACACCGTTCTAAACTGGTTCAAAGACATCCCAAACAAACAAAGATGCAAATTTACCCAATTTGATATAGTGGATTTCTACCCCTCCATCACTAAAGAATTACTAGATAAAGCACTAAATTTTGCATCCACTTACAAAAATATCAGCGAGCTTGAATTAGAAACAATTATGCATGCCAGACAAACCTTATTGTTTTCCAAAGGAAAAAGCTGGGTGAAAAAATCCAACCCCGAGGACCCTTTTGACGTGGCGATGGGTGCCTATGATAGTGCAGATGTCTGCGATTTAGTCGGTCTGTTCATTTTAAACTCACTTGGGTGCAAATTTCCCAACCATTTTTTCGGATTATACAGAGACGACGGACTGTGCCTCTCAAGAGACAGCAATGGTAACACACTAGACAGACTCAGGAAGGACATTATACATTTTTTTCTTAGTTTAGGTTTAAAGATCACCATTGACACAAACATCAATACAGTACATTTCCTAGACACTACACTAAACCTGGCAGCCGATACACACAGACCATTCCATAAACCGAACGAAACGCTCCATTATATTAATAAGAGCTCCTGTCACCCCCCCCCCCTCAATTTTCAGGAATATGGTCCCTAACATAAGTAGAAGAATTTCTGATCTCTCATCCAACCGAGAAATTTTTGAACAGGCGGCGCCATACTATAATGAGGCACTCCTTAAGAGCGGATTCAAAGATAAGATTTCATATATGCCCACCCAACACTGTAACACTAGGAACCGCAACAGAAATCGGAGCATTATCTGGTTCTCCCCCCCCCCTTTTTCTCTAAACTGCAAAACTAAGGTAGGCCAAACCTTCCTCAAATTATTAGATAGACACTTCCCACAACAGCACAAATTCCACAATTTTATTAACAGGAACTCTATAAAAACGAGTTACTCATGCTTCCCATCTATGAAGAAAATTATAACAGCCGACCCTAAATCAATAGAGGATACAGCCTGCTCATGTACAACCAGAGATCAATGCCCCTTGGATGGGAACTGCAAAGTAACATCAATAGTATATGAGGCGAGCATTTCCAGACAACCAACAGACAAGAAGGAGATATACATTGGGATGACAAAGGGCATGTTTAAGCAAAGACTATATGCCCACAGGCATACCTTCAAATATAGAGATAAAGTAAATACAACTTTAGGGGCTCGTATATGGAAACTAAAGGATGAGGGAACACCTTTTACCATAAGTTGGAAATTAATTGAAAGGCGAAAACCATATTCCCCAATATCAGGCCGCTGTGCACTTTGCGATGCTGAAAAATATAACATTTTGCGAACAATCAATGACCCAAGCATTATATGCCTAAACAAAAAGGGGAGATATATAAGGACTGTATTCACAGGAGAAAAGCACTTCTGATAAATTGGGCAGAACAAAATACATAGGTCATAACCGCAGAGTACCCAGAATACGGACTTTTAGGATTTTGGATTTCACGATGATGGATTTGGCTTCCGAATTTCGGATTGAACTGTATGGTATCCCGACTGTGGCCCTAAACTAGATTTCTATTATTGCATGTTTTAATTATGGATTGTTTTTTATATTTATGTATATAACTGTTTTTAAATTTTAAATTCTAATTTAAAATTTCTAATGCGGAGTACCCCATATCCCCATTCTTCCTTCTCTTGCCTTTTATCTTTTATTTTTACACAATTTTAGGTTATCCTTTATTTTATCTAACAATGTATTTATTTCATCTTTATTTTTCTTCATTTTTCTTTATTTTTCTTCATTATTCTTTTTCATCTTTCTTTATCCCCCCCTTTTTATTATTAGTACCTTAAATTTTTTATGATTAGTAGGCTTAAGACTTCATAAATTTATAAATGGTGTGACTACAATTTATTTAATTATAGGTTTAATTTTAATGATTTATTATTTAATATTTTTAGTAATATATTATTACATTAGCTTATTATTTCAATATAATTTTTAACTTAATATTAATTTTATTTTTATTTTTAACGTTATCTCCATTTACTTTCGATAACATATATAGCGTCTCTATTAGTTAAAGTTGAATCCTTTCTATAACGGGCTACGTAATTCCACGCACGTGACAATTTAAACCTGCTAGGTTCCCATCTGTCCAACTGTTAACGTTATTCCCATTTAATTTCTTGCTTTTTCGATGTACAGCGTCGCTGTTGTTTTGATCTGAAACCTTTCCATAACTGACTACGTATATTCCACGCACGTGACAATTTTAAATCTGAAAGTGTTCTATCTTTCCAACAGACAATATTTTGACATTCCTAGCGGTTGTTCTCACTCATTAAGCTATACGACTCCGCTGATGAAGGTCCGATTTTCTCGGATCTGAAACCTTGGTCTGAATGTTGTTGTAACACTTTATTTAATATATATATATATATATATATATATATATATATATATATATATATATATATATATATAAAATAATGAATAAATAATTAATGGTAATAATAGTAATAGTAAAAATAAATAATAATGAATAAATAGATAATAGTAATAATAAGAAGTGATAAAGTAAATAAACAAACAATAAAACCAAACACACAAACAATAGAACAAAATGAACTCAACCACACACCCTCTCTTTTCTTTCATTCTCCCTTAACGATACCTATAAAACATTAACTCCAGTCTCCTTATTTTAAAAAAAACTAATCCTGAAGACGACTAAGAAGTCGAAAGCGCTCGAGAAAAAAAAAGCCGAATCAAGAACAATCGGGTAAATACTCTACGGATTGCCACCTGAAACCAGAAGGATAGCTCGACGGTTTAAGAACCTCACGAAGAAGATCTACAAACGAGAAAGTTCTGTGACGTTCAACAACGCTTGCTTGGATAATGACTTGCTGCCTAATTATATATATATATATATATATATATATATATATATATATATATATATATATATATATTATAATTTTTGAGAAACCAGTTAACAGACGCTTGAATTTATATCAATAAATAAAAAATAACCACTTTGTGCCTAATATAGATTTTATAAATCCGAATTTTCAGTTTAAAAAACCATACTCATTGTACTTTTTTTATTTTTCATGGTGAAAATCTGTCGGCGTGGCCGAAGATTTACAATCTCCGCCGATGTTATTGGAGAGTTTGTTTATATGTCCGGTGCTTTTTTTTTGGGGGGGGGTCTATTTTTTAGCCGATTATGCGTGGTTTAGTAGTCAGCTAAGAAGAAGCCGTGTGGTATTATGTTCCGCGGATGGTTGATGTGGAAAACCGATGGTCAGGGAGTTGGCAATCTGGTTAAAGTATTTGCGGAACTACAACAAACAAATTTTGATCCCCCTTAATGAAAGTTAAGGAGATATTTTACACTCTTCTTCTTCTTGACGTGCTATCGTATAATGATACTGATGATTGTTGTTGTTATTGTCTAGCAAGTCAGCCTTCTGCATAGAGCTCACGAAGATCGTGCTTCATGATCGTTTGGTCTGCATGAAGTCCTCCTCGATGGTCGCAGTAATTTGTTACCCTGTAAAATTCTAGGTTTAATCGCAACACCGAGAACAGCAAAATGCAGCGGCTGCATGCAAACTCAGGGAAGGTTTGGCCCAAAACACACAAATGAATGGTGCAGAAGCACCACTGTCATTTGCACTTCATTGATTTGCAGTTTCGCACCTGGCAATCTTTACTTGCTACATTTAGGGGCAGAGACGACCAGAGGACGACGGATCCTGATGTCGAATACTCCTGGATTTTCACCAGAGCCCTGTTAGCCGGGTAGTTCTGACACTACCACATTGCCACCACCCTTACAACGGTGAGGAAGGGTTGGACTTTAGATGGCGATACTGGCAATGATGTCCAACCAAGCAACGCATTTCTATCATCTAATTAGGATATGTAGATATGTAATATCTATTTACTTATCTACCTATCTGTGTCTCGTCACAATTGTATCTATTATTATGCTTAAGTTGAGCGAATCAACGTTTGTTTCCTCAAGGCTTTTTTTTCCTACATAATTTAATGACACAAAATACACACTAAAATATTCCTTAGGATTAAATTATGTTTGAAAAATTCCATTTTAATTCTTCTAATTAGCCGTAATTTGTAATAAACTGAACAAGTCACTCATATTTACATTAAATCAAATTCTTATGCTATTAAATACATGCACCAGACACTCATTTTGCTCCCCCCCTTTCTCTCTCTCCCCCCTCTCTCTCTCTCTCTCTTTCTCTCTCTTTTTATAGCCGAAAGTCGGTCAGTTAAAGGAAATGAAAGAAAAGAGAGAAAGAATGCGCCCTTCTTTTTCAGCAGTGAATATCGAAGCAATTATCTGTTATTAAATTAATATCCGGTGATATGGATAGCAGTATTAGGACTTACGACACTGCGAGGGTTAGCTCCTTCAACTCCCTCTATAATATTAGTAATTATGATAAAACCTGTTGATAGGATTAAATATGAAATATTTCAGATTTGCATGAAATTTTATCCATAGCCATTTATCACCGATTAAGCAAGATTCCCCGAAGTTCAACTTGTTCTTAAGACACCTTAAGTTTTAGCTTTAAATGTTCGACATTTTCTAAAATTAAAATCATGCAATAGATTTTGCTCAAAATTGAAATAAGTATTCGAGACAAGGTTTAGTATCATTATATGTTTATTTTAATAGTCGCTAGGGGGGGTGAAAATGGTGCAAATCTGTTCTGGAACGGCTATTCTTCTAGTGAGTTTTAATTACAAGTATTCAGACTGAAAGTGTATTTATTTACTGATGAAAACAGAGAACAACGAACGAGGTGTTCATGTTGAATTCTGTGTGTAGGCAAAAAGTATCAATAGCGAAACTGTATTTACAAACATGGAAATAAAGCCGAATGAGATGTTAATTTTATTCTGTGTACAAGGTGCGATCAGAAAGGTCTAATAGCTCAAAAGTGTTTAGCCTACATACAGTCAGACGCAGACACATATGCACATACATACATACATTCAAATATACACAGACGCACATACATACATACAAACAGACAGACAGATAGACATACAGACATTCAAATATACACAGACGCACATACATACATACATACATACATACATACATACAGATAGACAGACAGACAGACATACATTCAAATATACACAGACGCACATACATACATACATACATACATACATACATACAGACAAACATACATACATACATACATGCATACAGACATTGAAATATACACAGACGCACATACATGCATACATACATACATACATACATACATACATACATACATACATACATACATACATACAAATATACACAGAGACGCAAGCAATAAAGCTGAACACTTTATGGAAAACTTTGTGGAAATCCTTCCTAATAAAAAGAACGAGAGACTCGGATTTTTCCGTCTTATTTTTCCGACAACGGACAGGGTGGTGTCAGAAGTTTGAGATGGAAACAAGTGGCACGGCGTAATAAAGTTCTTTTGGCGCCGTCGTGTAATTTTTGGCCTGGCTACAATTCCAACATTCACATGACAGCAATATGTGCAATAATATTTTTTCATTTCTCCTGGCATTGTTTGCAAGATCCATAAATATATATATATATATATATGTGTGTGTGTGTGTTTGTGTGCGTGTGTGTGTGCGCGTGCGTGCGTGTGTGTGTGTGTTGTGGATTTTACGATTCCATAGGAAGTACTCATAAAATCAAATGTTCTCATATATTGGAGCAGATATTGAATGATTTCTTTGTTCAAATTGTGGCATAAATATGCTCAGATTTTTTAGCAAATCTCAACGAGAAATGAATGAAGAAAGAATATCTGCCAGGTTTAACCCTTTCAGATTCAGTCGGTCTGTCACGCTTCAGGTTGAAATAGAATTTTCATCGCGAAAAGTACAGATTAAATGGACGCATCTTATTTACAGACGTCCGAGCATCTCCATTAGAGACTCTGTCTGTCGGTCGTAATGTCACACTTTATTTTGAGATAGCATTTTAGTCGGTCCCTCATGCTTAAGAAATGATATGATAGATGCTATGATAGATGTGTTATATAAGTCTTAAAGACAGGCATAGTTCTAATGACCTCAGAGGAAGATTAAATCTGAACAGTATAGAGGGATTGTGTAGAACAGACGACTTCGATGGTTAGGGTTACGTTGAAAGAATGGATGAGATTTCTTTGGATAGTATATGTAGAGCAGGTGAGGTAGCAGGGTCAGTTGACAGTGGAAGGTCAAGGAAAATATGAAAGGACGTTATAAGGATGGACTTGAGAGAAAGAGAGATAAATAAAGAGCTGGCCTCTAGAAAGAAAGCGACGTAGCGAACAGGAAGTGGCAAGATGTAATGTCCGCAGACTTTTGTAATCAGAGAGGTAGAGAAAGTAGGAATAATGATATAACTCGTAATGTAGATGATGATGATGATGATGATGATGATGATGATGATGATGATGATGGCTGACGTTGTTACGAAAATGGGTTACCGAACGGAGGTAGGTTGGTTTTGAAGTCGACTTCTAAAAGTTGTCCAACACATATCAGCATGTAAAACGGACTTTCTGCTGCTGCTGTTGCTGTTGCTGCTGTTGCTGTTGCTGCTGCTGCTGCTGCTGATGCTGATGATGATGATGATGATGATGATGATGATGATGATGATGACGATCATCATCATCATGACGATGATGATGGACGAGGAGGATAAAAAAGAGAGACAAAAATGAAAGTAAAACGACTCCCAGGCAATACCGGGTTGACGCAACTTGTCAAACGAAGAGGAAGATAAAATAAAAATAAGACAGAACGGTGAAATATATTCGAAGTATCTTCTATTTAGAAACGGGATCGGATGGATATAGCGCTCACATTTTTCTTCGTTCTTATTTCTTTTCTTACGTGTTTTATTTGTTTTTTGTAGTGTCGAAAAAATAAAATGTATGTATATTAGGGCTTCCGTAAAAGAGATACGACGGTGCGCATGCGCAATACGGCCGGATATGATGGAGAATCGCACATGGGCATATACCAAGATTAAAATAAAACAAAACAAAAATAAGGCAAAAAAAAAAACGGGAAATAAATAAAATAGTTGTTCCAGAAATATGTCCGATAATGCTTGGAACGGAGCGGAAAGGGAAGGTCTGTACGGTCATCTGTTCTTGACACTATTATTTATTCATTCATTCAACATTGCGTCAGGTTATCGTTTATGGGGGAGCTGGCAGAAACTGTCTCCCCCCCCCCCCCAAAGGTAATCCAAGTGACTAAATGGTTATATTATTATTATTCACTCATTTGTTGTTCTCACACGTCATTGTCTTTGTTGTTGTCGTTCGTCGTTACTTTTGTTGCAATACCTATTCATTGAACGGTGTCGGTACAGTAGCTGGGTATGTCAATTTACATCGTTATCTAGCTTCTATCACTTTATAGCTAGTACGAAGAAAAATATTTGTGAAATTTCGTGGGAAAAAATGCGCTGCTTAGTATTTGCACGAGAGAGAATGTAACTACGATGAATGTATTTACGTATTCTTTTTTATTAGCAAAAAAAAAAAAAAAGAAATCATGTTTTTAAGCAAAAATGATTTGATTTAAACTAATGTCGAATACGCTTCATGTCTATTTTTTGCAGGTTATCAAAAAAAGGTCACTTAGTCAAAAAAATATTTATGTGATGTTATTAGGTTATGTTAATTTTTTTGAATTCATAAAACAAGTATTCAGTTTTTAAAAATTCGTTAGGATTCGAACTCAGGTATTAACATCGTAAAAACTACTGCCTTAATAATGTGTAATCTTTCTATTCCCTTTTTATTAACTAATCACATGTTTCAAGTTGCGTACGAAGAGATACACTCCCTAAAACACCATAACGTTTTAATATTATATAGATCATCATTATCATCATCAGCGTCATCATCACCGTCATCATCATCATAGTAATCGTCGTCATCATTGTAATCATCATCGTGGTCATTATCCTCGTCGTCATCATGAACGTGGTCATCATCATCGTCGCCATCATCATCATCATTGTCATCGGCGTCACTATCATGATGATAATGATCATCATCGTCATCATCATCATCGTCATCATCATCATTGTTGTCATCATCATTATCATCATCATCCTCATCATCATCCTCATCATCATCGTCATCATCATCATCATCACCACCATCATCATCATCATAGTAATCGTCGTCATCATTGTCATTATCATTGTAGTTATCATCATCGTGGTCATCATCATCATCATCATCATCATCATCATCATCATCATCATCATCGTCATCATCGTCACTATCATCATGATCATCATCATCATCATCATCGTCATCATCGTCATTGTTGTCATCATCACCATCGTCATCATTGTTATCATCATCATCATCGTCATCATCATCATTATTATCATCATCATCATCATCATCATCATTTACTCACTAGGAGTTTTCACGCTAGTTAGTGTAAGTGATTGCTCACTGACAATAACCAGTGATGTTCCCTGGAGTCTGAGTGACGGCAAGTTTCCCCAGATGTCCATCTCTCTCTGCCTTTTTCAATAACTATTGCAAATCACTTTGCGATATTGCAACAGCCGTTTAGATCGATTTCTCACTGACGCCTACCGTTGGTCTCTGAAAATAAAAAAAGTCTCTTTACTTCTATATTTTATTTATTTATAATAAATAAGTAAATAAACTTATTGTTTTGCTATCTAATTCACATGCGTGTTTACGGTGTGTACAGACAAAAAGTAAATTAGCTGAAAAGAGAGTCACTCTTTAGTGAGAGAAGGTGATAAAAATACATAAATAGCTAAGTGATTGATTGGTGACTTGTTCAGTTAATAGCAAATTTCCGCTTATTAGAAAAATTAAAATGGAACTTTTTCAAACATAACTAAATCTCAGAACTGAGGAATATTTTAGCATGTATTTTGTGTGGTTTAAATATATAGGACCAAAAACAGTCTCTGTGAGCCGCTTGGCCACAACCACTACCAGTAAAAGTGAGTCATGCAAAGCCAGTTAAAAACATAAAAAGATAAAATCCAAATTAGTCTCTTTCTGCTCGCCATATCTGCCTCTCTTTTTCACTTTCTCTCTTTTCATCACAGACTACCGGTTAAAGAGTATTACTGCCTGTGATGATATTTCCTTTCGTCTATAATGCACTACGCCAATCCTTTTCTTTTTTTCTTTTCTTTATTGCCCTTGACTCTTAATAAAAAATGATGGATAGATAGAGAGAGAGAGAGAGAGAGAGAGAGAGAAAGAGAGAGAGACAGAAGCGAGAGTGATATACAAGTGAGAATCTTAAACAACAGAAGATGAAAGTGATAGATAGAAAGTTTGTAACAGATGGACCACTTGTTGAGTTAATGGCAAATTACTGCTAATTAGAACAATTAAAATGTAATTGTTTTCTTAACATAACTCAATCCTAAAACCGAGGAATATTTTAGCATGCATTTTATGTGATCAAAATATATCTGAAAAGATTCTTAGGGAAATAAACGTTGATTAACTCACGTCTCTATTTATATGAAGCTAGGTATGTGGATATGCTTATATATGTTCATGTAGATGATTCACTCCTAAACTAATTAATCAGTCATTATGAATTTTGGAACTGTGGAGGTCCCCAGATGCCGGAGAGCTGCTTTCTAGTCAAATAGCTTCTTTCCTTGTGCTGCTGGCCTCTGGAACTCCCTCCCTGCCCCCTGTTTCCCCGACAGTACTGACATGCAGAAATTTAAAATTAATGTAAACAGACATCTCGCTGCGCAGATCCCAGTTTAGGTTGACCCCCCCCCAACCTTCTCCTCTTTTCTTTCTTCTCAGTAGCCCCTTACGTCTACAGTGGCGGCCTGCCTTGTTTGGGGGGAACTACGTTAAAAAAGAAAAATTAGAAGAAAAAAATAGCTGCTAGGCATAAGGGATGGTAATATGGGCTATATTTAGTTTAATTTAGTTTAATTTAGTTTTATGCAAAGCAAGCAAAAAAAGTGTGAAAGCCTTTCGTCAAAAATTTGGATACCTTCCATTTTGTAAAACTTTCCTTATATTAGAAATCAATTAATAAACATTCCCCAAATTTCAGATTCTTTACAGTATTTTTAATACATAATATGAACACAACCTCTCATATGAAATTTCAAATATTTCAGATTTTCATTAAATTTGATCCATAGTCATTAGACACCAATTAAGCAAGGTTTCCTGAATTCCACTTTCTTCTTAAGACCCCTTAAGCTCAAGCCTTAAATTTTAGACATCTACTAGTATCTCCCTCCTTGACAAGGTCCAAAAAAGAGTCGCCAACCTAATAGGTCCCTCACTGTCAACCAAGCTCCGGTCCCTGTCCCATCGCTGCAATGTAGCATTCTTGTGTTTGTTTTACAAATACTACAATGGATTATGCTCCGATGAATTGGCTACTCTGGTGCCCCCTCAACAATCAACTAAATCTCATTCATTCACTGTGGAGGTCCCTAGATGCCGGAGAGCTTTCTACTCAAATAGCTTGTTTCCTTATGCAGCTGGCCTCTGGAACTCCCTCCCTACCCCCTGTTTCCCCGACAGTACTGACATGCAGAAATTTAAAACTAATGTAAACAGACATCTCGCTGCGCAGATTCCAATTTAGGTTGACACCCCCCCCCTCAACCTTCTCCCCTTTTCTTTTTTCTCAGTAGCCCCTTACGTCTACAGTGGCGGCCTGCCTTGTTTGGGGTGAACTATGTTAAAAAAAAAAAAAATTTAAGAATGAATTATGGAATTTGATCTAAATTAGAATACGTATTCTAGACATAAGGTTTAGTAGCATTTTATCTTAATTTTAATCTTCGTAAGGACACATAAAAGTGGTGCAAAACTGTTCTGGTCACAGAATTAATTTTACCCGTCCTGGGACGAGTAATCTTCTAGTTTAGTATAATTATAGATACTAGTTTGAATACTGGCTCTCTGTTGGGAATAAAAGAATTAGTCGTACTCTGTTTTATGCAAATAATCTTATATATGTTTTATTGCATTTTTAAGAAGGGTCAGGGTTAGGGTGTGTCGGACTAGGAGAACGATGTCCGATTGTGGAGCAGTGTATCATAGATTAAGGGCAGGTCCATGGGCTTCTGGTGTCAGCGCCATAGATTGATGATTCTTTCTGAAGTTTGCATGAAAATTCGAAGAGTTATGAGAATTATTTGCTTTTGGGGTCCACAAAACCATTTGTTAGAATCTCTGTCAAAATTAAAACGTTTGCATCGGAACGGACGTTCATCGAGCCGTGAATATCATCGTTTAACATTTGCTGGGATGATCTTGTGCCAAATATTTGATTTCGATGTCGTCTGCTACGTTAATTCTTGAAGACGCTCGGTTTACCCTGCCTGATTAATCGGCGCCTCCAAGAATAAGGAGAAAGGGGGTTTAGATCCTTTTGCCGGGACAAGGTAGGCAGAGTTTATGGAACAGTGTGTAATAATACCCAAGCTAAAGAGACGTTGCTAGTCTCTCTCTGCTCTATCTTTATTATCATGTAAGGTGCTCGACTGAGCTAGAATATTTGGTTGCTCCTTGTAAGACATTCACAGCAAGAACTCGTGTTGCTACCACATCGTAAAAAGACTTTCTTTTTTCCCCTCCATGTGCCTAGCGTCAGATAGAATTATTATGGATATAGCTTCTTTGCAAGGGATTCCCGTCTGTGGAACACATTCACCCGGGACTGCTTCCCTACTGATTACAACATGGTCGTCTTTAAATCAAATGTCAACAAATTATTGTCAAGAATCGCCCCATAAGTAATAATAAGTTAATACCATTGAAAAATGTCAGTACTCCCATAGTGTTTCTCATCTTTCAGATGACAAGCATTTCAGTCTCATTAACTTTTATCCTCGGGTGGCTATTGGCCTTGATAAATAAAAACACTTGTTGTATCTACTTAGTATGAAAAATAAAGAGACATCTATCATGTGGCATCAATTATTATACTAAAGCTGAGTTAATCAACGTTTTTTTAACATAAGCTTTTTTTTTATACGCAGGGTGTTTGGAAATTTCAGGATTATGTTCTATATGTATAAAGGACATCAACGGACATTTACCAATTTGACAGACACAATATCTTTTTACACGCACTTTCTCACTCTCCATTGCTTAATATTTTTTCAAATTTTAAATTTTGGCTTTTCCACTTCCAACTTATCTATCTATGTAATTCCTCTGATGATAAGATTTTAATCTTTGAAAAGCCTTGGCTTAAGGAAACAATAAAAACATATTTTTATTTTTACCGAGTACACCTTGCATTGAACAATCGAAGTTTAAATAAATTTGTCATTCGTACATGTTTATCCCTCTTTCATCTATCTTTATAATTGCTCTATCTCGTATATTGAGCTTAAACCATTTAACTATGGGTTCTATCTACTAAAAGTATACTTTTAGTTTCATATTTTATATTTTATATTTTATATATATATATATATATATTCTTTTTCTTTTCATTCAATACGTTTTTTATCAAAAATTATTTTAATAATTTTTAATAATAATTTTCATATTTTTCAAATATTTGAACTTTGTTTTTTTCGAAAGCCAACTTATCCATCTGTATTTCTTCTCTGATGATAAGATTTCGATCTTTGAAAAGCCTTGGCTTAAGGAAAGAATAATAAACACTAGTTTATTACTGAATGCACCTTGCATTGAACAATTGAAATTTGAAATAAATTTGGACAATCGTCGCATATTTATCACTCTTTTTTCTTCTATCTCTCTCTCTCTCTCTCTCTATATATATATATATATATATATATATATATATATATATATATATATATATTAATTTTAAGTAAATAATATTAGATTATTTTTACCTACATATGCCAGCTTTCGAGCTTTCGCTCTCATCAGTGTAGGGAATGATAATCTCAGACGGTCGGAAGGTTCGAACCCCTGCTACAGAATAAACCTAGCAAGCGTCATAACCATATGGCCACACGACATTACCACGTCAAGAATGGAATTATTCGTAGGGGCGTAGGGGAGTAGGGGCGCCCCAGGTGATTAGCAATCAAATAACCCCTTCTCAAAGGGTGAGAAGGTAAAGCCTGGGAAAGTTGACCTACTAGAGCTTCACAGGACCATACCTCAGACCGACAGAGAGCAAGCCGTTCTCCAAAAATGGCAGAGACGCTGCCGGTCTGATTTTGTTATCTTTTGGGATTGAGTTATCTTTGAAAAAAAAGTTCCATTTTGATTTTTCTAATTAGCCACAATTTGCAAATAACTAATTAAGTGCCCCAATTTTCTATCCATCACTCTCACCCTCTCTTACTGTATGTTGTTTGACCATGTTCGATTTTATACATTGTCTATCACTCTTGCTTCCGTTATTCTCTCTCTTTCTCTCTCTCTCTCCGTTTATCTACAGTTGAAGGTAATAAAACTATAAAACTACAGACTTATTCATAATAACCAAACAAGAAATATCACCACAAATAATAATACTATTTTAACTGGAGCTGGAGAGGAAGAGAGAGGGGGCGGGAGGGGAGATACAGCGAGCAGAAAGAGGCTAATTTTGGAGTAATTATATCATTTAACTCATAGCTGTAGAGAAATAGATAGATAGATAGATAGATAGATAGATAGAAAGAGAGAGAGAGACGGAAATACAGTGAGCAGAAAGAGACTAATTTTAGATGTTGTTTATTTATTTTTCATATTTAATTCACTTTGCAAACTCAATTTTTTCCTGATTTAAATAATTTAACCCAAGCTTTTATTTTATACTGTATCTGTCACTCGCGCTTCCATCTCTCTCTCTCTCTCTTTCTTTCTCTCTTTCTCTCTCTTTATTAACAGTTGAAAGTCATAAAGAAATGAGAGAATAAAAACATTGAAATAGTCTATTATTAACAAAAGAGAATATTTAACCCGCGGTTGTAGAGAGAGAGAGAGAGAGAGAGAGAAAGAGAGAGAGAGATAGAGAGAGAGAGAGAGGGGGGGAGAGATAGAGAGAGAGCGATAGAGAGAGAGAAAGAGAGAGAGATAGAGGGAGATAGAGATAGAGAGAGAGAGATAGAGAGAGAGAAATATAGAGAGACAGATAGAGAAATAGAGAGAAAGAGAGAGAGAGAGAGGAAAATACGGTGAGCAACAAAAAAAGACTAATTTGAGATTTTGTCTTTTTATTTTTTACATCTAACTGGCTTTGCAAACTCACTTTCTCCTGATTCACACAATTTAACTCGAGCTCAATGTTTTGTTCATTCTTTCTAGAACTAATATAAAATTACACACACACAGGGGTCTGATTAGGTCACTTAAAAAGAATAGACGGTGCTAGTCTTTCTCTACTCTATCGTTATTTCCATGAAAATGATCGATTTTCACAGCAAAATCTCGTCTTCTACCATCACTACAAAGGACTTTCCTTACTTCCCCCCGAGTGCCTAACATGAAGCGGGATTTCCATGAACAGAGTTTTTTTCCAAGAACTTCGCATATGTGGAACAGGATGCCACAAATTTCTTTATTCCTATATTATTACACTGGGTAACAGCCAAAAAAACGTCAGGGGTTTCTCAAATGATTTAGACTAATTTCGGTGTTCTGAGTCCGAATATCACATTGATTTTGCTCCATCAGGTCAACTTTTTGAGATACAGCCATAGGCCTACCTGACGAGCTATACATATGCTAATATCAGGGGTTTTGAGTTCAATCATATTTTTCTTGAAGAATATATCGAATTACAATGCACAGACACGAATAATATTATAAATAATTAATATATTTGTGTTTATCATAAATTTATGTGTATAAATATGTATAGAATTTATTTAATATTTAATATATTTTTGTGTGAATTTAGGCTAACGAGGGTTATACTTTAGCAAATTTGGGTCATTCTTCCCAAGCACTCCGTAGTGACAATATTGCCTCTTAGATTCTCTCTCATATTCTCATTACCTTAACATTCATTGCCTTTGCCTTAAATTAACTCATTGTGAGCTCAGTGTGTGTTTAGACGTGGAAGTTGGTGCACGCCGGTTTTGTTATGCGGGTTCGTGTCTCTGAGAAAATAGTACAATTATGGAATATTCCTGACGTGTTCTGCTACATCTGCGAGAATACACGCTGTCAGGGGACAGGAACAACATCACAATATTTGTGAAGCGCGCCTACGTGGCTTACTTTAAAGTCAAGCTGGGTGACCAAGATAAGTCCTGGGCACCGCACACGGTGTGCAAGACGTGCATGGAATACCTCCGGCGGTGGACGAAGGGAGCGAAAACTTCACTGAAGTTTGGGATTCCGATGGTTTGGAGGGAGCCGTTTGACCATGCATCGGATTGTTACTTCTGCGCCATCAATACTACTGGCATCAACAGGAAGAATCGGCACAGCCTCCAGTACCCCGACCTTCCATCTGCTCGCCGTCCAGTGGCTCACTGCGAAGAAATTCCTGTACCAGCGTTCACACAGCTTCCTGACTGCGACGACGCGGCCACCACTACAGACGAGCAAGGATATACAGAAGAGTTCGAGTATGAAGCACAAGATGGTCCGCAGCTCTTTTCACAATGTGAGCTTAATGATCTGGTTTGGGATCTCAGCTTGTCGAAGACTTCCTCCGAGCTGTTGGCCTCCAGACTCAAAGAGAAAAATCTACTTGGCAAGGACGCGCGTATCACTTTCTTTCGTAGAAGGCATGAGGACTACATGGGCTACTTCTGCTAGGAGGAAGACCTCGTGTACTGCCGAGATATCGCCGGTCTTCTTGTTAAACTCGGCGCTCCTCAATACGATCCGAGAGATTGGCGACTCTTCATTGACAGCTGCAGGCGCTCTTTGAAGGGTGTGCTCCTCCACAACGGGAACCAGTTCGCCTCAATCCCTCTTGCGCACTCCACAACTCTCAAAGAGAAAGATGAAGCAGTGAAGTACGTGCTCGACAAAATCCAATATGAGCAGCACAAATGGATCATCTGCGTCGACTTAAAGATGGTGAACTTTCTACTTGGTCAGCAGTCCGGGTTCACAAAGTACCCATGCTTTATATGTATGTGGGACAGTCGAGACAGAGCCCAGCACTATGTAAAGAAAGAGTGGCCGGCGCGAGAGCAGTTAGTACCTGGGGCTAGAAACATCATAAACGAACCTCTTGTTGACCGGGAGAAGATATTGATCCCACCGCTACACATGAAGCTTGGGTTAATGAAACAGTTCACGCGCGCTCTGGACAAGGATGAGAGGTGCTTCAACTACCTGTGCCGAGCCTTTCCTCGACTGACCATTGAGAAGCTGAAGGCCGGCATTTTCGATGGCCCACAGATACGGCAGCTGATAAAGGACACAGAGTTCCAAAACTCCATGAACACCCTAGAGTGCGCCGCGTGGAAATCGTTTGTGCAGGTGGTGAACAACTTCCTGGGGAACACGAAGGCAGCAAACCACGTCAGACTCATCAGCAACATGATAGAGGCCTTCCAAAAACTCGGGTGTTTGCTGAGTATAAAGATGCACTTCCTGTTCTCACACATGGAGAAGTTTCCTGAAAACCTTGGGGCGATGAGCGACGAACAGGGAGAAAGGTTCCATCAGGACATGCGCCAAATGGAGAAGAGGTACCAGGAGAGGTGGGACACAGTCATGATGGCGGACTACTGCTGGTCGCTGAAGAGAGACAACCAAGCAGCTGCTCACACACGGGAATCGAAGAAACGCCGATTTATGCCGTGAATTCTGAACTTTTGTGTCATGTAACGCTCATACTTATACTAATATTATGATAATTATGCTTATCAAATTTGATGGACTAAATAAAAACTGAATGAATTTCGATACGTTGACTTTATTTCTTGAGGAAAACGGAAAAAATCGTCAGGGGTTTCTCAACTGATGATCCGCAGAAATTTTTTTTTTTTACGAAAAATCGATTTTTTTAAAAATTCTGTAGCAAAAAAAACTGACCTGATTGAGCAAAACCAAGGTCATTTTCGGACTCAGAGCATCAAAATTAGTCTAATTCATCTGGAAAACCCAGGACGATTTTCAAAACATATTTTTTTGTTACCCAGTGTTATTAACATTCTTCTTCTTATTATTATTATTATTATTATTATTAGTAGTAGTAGTAGTAGTAGTAGTAGTATTAGTAGTAGTAGTAGTAGTAGTAGTAGTAGTATTATTATTAACATTATTATTACACACTAAGAATAGAGAAATTACGTTTGAAAAACAATAAAATGGTATTTGTGGTACTTTTAGGGAATAGGTATCCAAGAAAATTTCAGTACTTACCGTCATCAATTCTGAGTTTCACCGGAGACTTCTGAGACTGGCGAACGAACGTTAACGAACTTCACCGAACAAACTGAATGTATTATTAATGTGTTTTTGTTTTTTGTGCGAAGAAGTCATTTAACAAAAGAAACTGTTGAATTTATCTTGTATTTAAGTTTATTTTGTAATGTTGTTTTCGGTAATTCTACACAATACGAACCGAACTGGTTGCTTATACCCTTACTCTAACCAAACCTAAGCTAACCCTAACCTAATTTTAACCTAACTCTATAATCAACCTGATCCTAACCTAACCCTAAACTTACCCTAACCTATTGTTAACAATTGTTCCAAGAATTAGAACATCAAGTCCAGTATGGCGTACGATCGTTTCCGAAACATTTTGGAAATACGTTATTTTATTTTATTTTATAAATTAATAAAGCTAATCCAAAACGTCTCTTCATGAACGCCTTTAGCAACACGTCTTACAGAAAATCAAAGAAAAAATTTAAAAGTTTGTCGTAGAGAAACATCTATTGACAGAAAAAGACAGAGACAAATATTAGAAAAAAGTTACAAATATAAAAGAAAAAAGAAAAATTAAAAAAAAAAAAATAATAATAATAATAATTATAATAATAATAATAATAATAATTAAATAATTAAATAAAAATAATAAAAATAGAATATAAAAAAATAAAAAATAAATAAAAAAAATAAAAAAATAAAGAATAAACTAGTAAACTAATAAAATACAAAATAAAAATAAAAATAAGAAATGAAAATAAAAATTCAAAATGCAAA
Organism: Sepiola atlantica; assembly: GCA_963556195.1. NCBI lineage: Eukaryota > Metazoa > Mollusca > Cephalopoda > Sepiida > Sepiolidae > Sepiola > Sepiola atlantica. The sequence continues at coordinate 21,401,390 of OY744547.1, read as the reverse complement.
ATAAAAATATAAGATAAAAATAAAGAACTGAAATAATTAAAATAAAATAAAATAAAATAAAAATAAAAATAGGAATTAAAAACAACATAAAAAATAAAAATAAAATAGAAACAAAAATAAGTTTAGAAAACAAAGGTTGAATATTATCAAGGCTCCTTTTACAAAGGTTGTTTTAGGAAAACATCCTGCAAGAGGATGTGCAGGGCAAGAGGGGAGGAGGAAGAGCACAGGGGAAGATATGGACAAAGATAATTTTTAGGGGGAGAAAAAACACCTTATAAAATATTATTATAGAGAAAGAGGCGGGAGTGACCAGGAAATAGGGGATGTAATAAAATAGGAGTTTAGTTGCGACTATACCAACAGCACTGTACACATAAATGTATGAATATATATGAGATATGAGGGAGGAGAAAAAGTGTATATATATATATATATATATATATATATATATATATATATATATATATATATATATATCTTTCTATAATTCTATTTATATTTCTATCTACCCTCAATCTTCCTTCCCCCTCTCTTACTTCCCCCCTACTTATCTATCTACTCACCCATCCTTTTTTCTACTAATCTCTTTCTCCAAACCCAAGCAAAAATCCTCACCCCCAACCACCCACACATCCACATCCATGTGTGAACCCAGCAAGGACACCGTCATGAATGACCGGGAATGACCACACCCACATATACCATACAGATTTGACCGACAGCAATTAAAGCAATAAAACCTAATACACAAATTAACTTAAATGACCAAACACTGGCCAAACTAAATATATTTTTATCTCAACAAGATAGCATTTTTTTCTGTCAAACTGAACAAACATTTTTTCTGTCAAATGGAACAGACACTTTTAAATGAAAGAAAATGAAACGTTTTCTCAAATGAAACAATTTTATCAAATGGAATTTACATCTGAAGAGAGCATAAGTGATAAACTATAAATGCTCGAAACGCGTTATGAAATTATATTTAAAAAAAACTTTTAAAAAACTTAAAATGTTAAAATGATAAGATAATGAATAATTATCGAAAAAGTTTTTTTACTAGCGTTGGTAACCACAATTTTTTAAATATATATATATATATATATATATATATATATATATATATATATATATATATATATATATTATGACAAATTCTTACTTATATCTATTATGTTATAATGAATAGAGTTTCTTTTGTGTCTAACATCGGATTTTACTTGATGAGTGACATCTGTTTTCAAAATCGTGCCAAAATCTTGAGGAATCGGAGGTTCCATGATAGAATCGGCCACATTACTGATTATGACTCTGACCTGTGTGGCCAGCTGCCATACCAATGCATCACCAATGAAATCTTTCACCACTAATGGTGCCCGATGAATGCCGTTAGTGCCAACCAATTATGAAGAGTCGGTGCGATTGCCAACCGAAATTTGATGTCAGCTCCTGTCAGATGAATCGCTTAAGACGAGACGGCTTCGTCGGGGGAAACACGTTAGTTCAGCGGTACACCTGTGAACATTTGACAAATTAGATAGGCGGTGCTCCCTGTTAAAGGTTAATTTCTCCGAAGGAGATAACGTTAGGGGCTTCGGCGTGGAATTAGGATCACAGATTGGCAGGATCGCACTTGGAATATCGATCTTTTTCAGAAGCTGCAAGTCTACACATCATCATCATCATCATCGTCGTCATCATCATCATCATCATCATCATCATCATCATCATCACCATCATCATCATCATCATCATCATCATCACCACTATCATCATCATCATCATCATCATCATCATCATCATCATCATCGATGTAATGTCCCTTTTTTATGATGGCATGTGTTGAATTAGGATCACAGATTGGCAGGATCGCACTTGGAATATCGATCTTTTTCAGAAGCTGCAAGTCTACACATCATCATCATCATAATCAACATCATCATCATCATCATCATCATCATCATCATCGATGTAATGTCCCTTTTTTATGATGGCATGTGTTGAACAGCTTCTAGAAATCGACTTCTAAACTATCCTATCCCTGGCCAGGTTTTTATTTATCCCTCTTTCTCTATAAATCCATCCTTATCACTTCCTCCCATGTTTTCCGTCCCTTTCCCGTGCCAACTGACCCTGCTACCTCAACTGTTCTACATCTAACTACCCAAAAATCATCATCATCATCATCATCATCATCATCATCGATTTAATGTAAGTTTTACCTGCTGGCATGTGTTGGACGGCTTCTAGAAATTGACTTACAAACTACCTCATCTCTGGTCAGGTTTTTTAATTACTTGTTTGTCTCTCAAACTGTCCTTATTACTTTTTCCCATGTTTTTCTTCCCTTCCCCTGCCAACTGACCATGCTACCTCAACTGTCCCACATCTACTTACCCAAGCACTCATATTCTTTAATCATCATATTCGGTTTAATGTTTGTTTTACATGCTGCCATATATTGGTCGGCTTTTAGAAATTGATTTTAAAACTATCCTATTTCTAGCTATGTCTTTTATTATCCCCCTTTCTCTAAAATCTATCCTTATCACTTCTTCCCCACATTTTCCTTCCCTTTCCCTGCCAACTGACCATGTTGCCTCAACTGTTCTACATCTAATAACCCAAGCATTTTCTTCCATTCTTTCAATGTGACCATACCAATTAAGTCTCCTTATCTGCACACATCTAACTGTATTGTCTAGATTTAATCTTCCTATGGTCATCAGATCGAAGTTTTTAAGACTCACAGTACACATCCCTTGTATCATTCCTATATCATTTCTCTCCATGCAACACATATCCTCAACCCTCACTGACCAGGTTTCACTTTTATAATTATCTCAGACAAGTATGTCAGAGTATGTCAAAGTACGTCAGAGTATGTTACAGTAAGTTAAAGTATGTCAAAGTATGTGAGAATATGTCAGAGTATCCCAGACATGGTAATGGATGCCAAAGAACGTCAGAGTATGTCAGAGTAAATTAAAGTATGTGAGAGTATGTCAAAGTATGTGAGAGTATGTCAGAGTATGTCAAAGTATATCAGGGTATGTCATAGTAAGTTAAAATATGTCAGAGTATATTCAAAGTACGTCAGAGTATTTCTGAGTATGTTAAGCATGTCAGAGTATTTCAGAATATGTCAGAGTATATCAGAGTATTTCAGACAGGTATGACCGATGTGTAATGTGAAAATTACATTTTCGGTTTCGTTCTTTCGAGTTTTATTCACTAATGAGTCACCACTTATGAAGACTAAAAGCCACTCGAGGATGAGGATTAACGAGATGGATAGATTATCAGTTGCATGATGATGAAGAATCTTATAAGAGGATTGAAAATGATGAATGGAATAAACAAAATTTATGAGGACGGTTTATGACAAGTATTTGTTGACATTTTATTTATAGATGACCATGTTGTAGCCAGCAGTGAAGCAATCCATTGGTAACGTGTTCTTCAAATGAGACGTTCTTGAAAATAAACTCTGTTCATGGAAATTCAGTTTGATGTTAGGGACACGGAGAAAGAAGAAAAATAATTTTGCAATGGTGTTTATTTTTATACTAATGAATCACCACTTAGCAAGGCCAAAGGCCACTCGAGGATAAGAGTTAATGAGATTGTCGGTGGGATGATGAACAATGCGATGAGAGGATTGAGAACGATGAGTTGGATGGACAGAATTAGATTAGTTAAGACGAGATCTTGCTGTGAATGTTTTACCAGAGATCGAAGCTCAGTCGTTTGCGCTCTTTCGATTTTCAGAGATGGTGTTTCATTTTTAATTTAGTTGATTGTTTTTCAGGCATATCAAACCTTTTTTTCCGGTTATTTAATTCGGAATGCATTTATTTCGGAATACGGTTCAGATGGGTGATAGGTTGTTTTATGATTAGACAGAAGGTTAGGAACCGCCATTTGGAGACACAGATAAAAAAGAAAAAAAGGGGAAAGAGGTTGATAAAAATGTTAATTTGAGAAGAGGGAGGTGATGGTGGATCGTGTGGAAGAAAAAAGAACGGGTGGAGTTGGTGTGGTCAGATCTTGTGGCTGTCAAGTCGGACTGTTGTCCAAGCAAGAATTTATAGGCCATAAATAAAAAAGATGGCTGCAGAGTGCTTCGGCCATCTTTATTGTTGCTAATTTGACCATGTTGCCAACAAAAGAATTCATTTGCTCTAGGAAGGCACATATGTTTGTGACTGGTAGTGTACGGTTGTATTTATTGAGTGTCTGAGTGTGTGTAACTGGTAGTATACGATTGTATATATTATGTGTCTGAGTGTTTAGTATGTGTGAGCCTGTGTATATATGTGTACTAGAATAAATGTGACCCGTTGAGCCACCCGTAGATCTTGGGTTAGATTGTTTGAATCAGAAAAAAGTGAGTTTGAAAGAACAGTTAAATTTAGTCTCTTAAAAAAAGTTGGCTGCCTGTTAGGATTAAGATTTCGTGATCTCCGATCGGCCTGGTCGATCGAAGATCTCGACAATGAAAAAGAAGGAAAAAAAAAGAAAAAATGTCTGTAAATACTGAAGAAGACATGTTTATGTCGAGATATTTGATTTAAAAAAATGTTTCATTCATCTAAAAAAGTCTCGCATCGCTTATCTTATTTTTCAATCTGATTACATAATTTTTACTTTCTGATGCTTCCCAAGTAGCCCTAACGGATATACATAGTGTTAGGTTATGTTTTTTGTATGGAAGAAATGACCAGAGAGTTCTCGATTTCGTATGCAAAAACATATATTTTTATTTCAAATAACACTATGCATTAGTGTGATAGTCCATCGATACCTGCGGTTTCAGGGAATCAGTTGAAACGTATGGCTAAAGATACCAAGTGTTGCCGTTCTTCAGGCGATGATATGGAAACTAACACATGTTCATATATGAATGCGTTAGTTCGCTATAGCATCTACTGAAGAATAGCCACACTTGGTAGTTTTAGCTCTATAGACTGAGTTTCCAGTGTTTTTGTGAAACCACGTGTATCGATGGACGACCAAACGAATGTATAGTATTATTTGATATATATATATATATATATATATATATATATATATATATATATATAAAGTTAGTTGAGATCAAGTTAATATTCATTCAAAAACAGCTGTTTTGCCGTATCACATTTGTCAATGTAGTTAGACATAGTGAATGATACAAGCTGAGAATCGAAACCCGATCACTACTATAGTTACTAATCTTACTCCTATATATATATATATATATACATTGAAAGATATATGTGTATATATATATATATATATATATATATATATATATATATATATATATATATATAAAAACTCAAAAATATAAAGCAAACTTTAGTCAATAATGGTTTCCCCAATTACATTATTGACCAACAAATTAAACAATTCAAAAACAATACTAGTAATAATAACAATAATAATAATAACAAAAACAACAATGAACCCAATTCTCTACTTAAAAACATTATAAAACTATTTTATTGCAACCAATTTCATCATAACTATAAAATAGACGAACAGGTTCTCAAAAACATTATAGATAAAAACGTACTCCCCACCGACCCAAACAAAAAAGTAAAACTAATTATCTATTATAATCAAAGTAAAACTACCAATCTGGTTGTTAAAAATAATTCTTCACCCCGGATTAGAGTTCTTGAGAGGACCGGCCTTGTATACAAGTTTAAATGCCCTTTGGGAGAATGTGTCTCCGACAATCATGAAAATGTATACATAGGGTCGACTGTTACGACGCTATCCAGAAGATTAACTATGCGTTTATCTAACGACTCCGCCATAACCCAGCACCTCTATAAAAAGCATTCCTGCCCCCGTTCGCATATGCGTAAACTTCTAGTAGATAACACAAAAATCATCGCACAAAATACTAATACACTTAAACTCCACATACTCGAAGCCCTATACATTAAAACAGAAAAACCAGCTATTAACAAGATTAACTATACTATTAGTACTAATATACTCAAATGCCTATAAATATAAATTTACATAAAACACAGTCCTTTATTTTCCCGCCTAAATAGAATATATATTCACTCCTATTGCTATGCCTGGTTAACATTGCTCCACTGACGATGGACCTGGAAGGGTCCGAAAGCACTTTGGGAAGCTATGGCAATTTTATCAGCAAATTTCCGTCTGAAACTAAGAACCTAACTAGAAAAACGGAAAGGATCTTAGAAAAAATAACCAGACACAAGATGTCCGTTATTTTTAATGATACTTGTATAAATATATATATATATATATATATATATATATATATATATATATATATATATATATATATATATATATAAGGATTTTATATCGTCAGATAAACATTTACACATTCACGGACTTGCTTATTCCTGGAAACTACTTAAATTTCTATATTATTTTGGACTCAAATCTGTAAATATTTCTTTACAGAGGTCTATGGAAGAATCTAAGACGGCCTTAAATTCCCAGCCTATACCCAAATCGGACCAAGATAACAATAAGGACCCCAGTTCAGTAACAAAACAAGCGGGACATCTTTTGGAAGCACCGGCGATTTCCGGTTGATCTCGCAATACACGTGGTCGTTATTTACAAAACAACTCGGGTTTTTTTTCTTTTAACATGTATACGCTTTTTTAAAAATCGGCTGACTTGTAATCTGTCGTTTTGCAATAAACAAAACAATTTATCATTTTTTTTTGTTTTACTTTTATTTACTAAATAAAAAACAAATTTTAAACGCAATTCTATATTTCGTGTTGTGTATTTTAAGAAAAAGTTGATACTTTTTTTTCTTTTCCTAGGGAGGCGAGTAACAATCCTCTTTAAGGGCAGAACCACTTACTATTCTGATGGATTCATTCTTCCTGGATCTACTGTGTTTGGCCTCATTGATGCATTCTTCACGAACTTTTTAACGGTGAATCTTTGTCTTTCAATTCTCAACCATTTTGTTCACTGGCCACTTTTTGCACTCTTGCACACTTCCATCTACATTTTATGACCTTTTTAAATTATGCATTTTGGCTATCTATATATTCCATTCCTCTGATGATAAGAAACCCATTCTTTGAAAATCCTGGCTTAAGGAAAGAAAAAATAAATATTCTTTTATAGGATATACCTTTCTTTGAATTTACTGAAGACGTAATAGATTTGTTACTCTCACATTTTTTTATTTATTTCTCTTCTTTCATTTATCTATACAGTGGCTCTATCTCATATATTGAGCTTTAAACACTTCATGATAGGTTCACATTTTAAAAGTATACGTTCTACTTTTAGTTTCATACCTTTATATATATATGTGTGTGTGTGTGTGTGTGTGTGTGTGTGTGTGTGTGTGTGTGTGTGTGTGTGTGTGCATGTGTGTGTGTGTGCATGTGTGAATCTGTAAGAAAGAAAGAGAGAGAGAGAAAGAGAGAAACCGACAGACAGATCGAGAGAGAGAAAGACGGACAGGCAGACAGAGTATTTCCCCAGTCGCTATGAAACACCAAAAATGTTCCCTGATCCTAACAATGAAGTACTGAACAAACACGCTAACGTCTCGAAGTACAAATACGGATTAACACCACGCGTTTCACAAGGGGAAGCAAAGGGGAAAGGGGGTAAGAAGAACACTGGAGAGCATTGGTCAACCACCAGTCCAACGTGTGTGCTCGCGCGTGTGAAGGAGTGAGTGTCGTCAACCTTGGTGACAAGTGAAGCCCTGGGCTCATCTGTCGAGATAAACGGACTGCTGAAACAGATGGTAGTCGCGATGAATCAAAACTGATTCCGAACAATAAAAAAAAAGGAAAGAGAAATTGGTTTCTATCTTGGGTTTTATAACGAGGCTCAAAAGACGGTTGCTAAGATGGCAGCGATTTATTGTGACACGTTTCAATTGTTATTAAAAGTAATTTTATTCCTCAATGGAAGCCTCATAAACACGAAAAAAAAGTATTTCTTTTAATGCAATTAAGATAGGTAGATAAGTGATTGCCAAACAAATGATATATATTGTATTATTTGGATTATTCGGACTACTATTATCATCTTTTTGAATTTTTGAGATGAGGATTAATAATATGTATTATTCGGATTGTTCGGACTACTGTTCTCATGTTTTTGAATTTTTGAGATGAGGATTAATATGTATTTTTCGGATTATTCGGACTACTGTTATCATCTTTTTGAATTTTCGAGATGAGGATTAATAATATGTATTATTTGGATTGTTCGGACTACTGTTCTCATTTTTGGGTGTTATTCTCACAACGTTTCGGCCGATGTAACCTCCGACTTTCTTCAGGTGTATTTTGACAATGGCTCTTATTGTTGAATGGTGGAAAGAATGGTTTTGTTCTTTTTTCCAACAGACAAATGTCGTTAAAATTCGAAATCTGTGATGCGTTTGTGAAACGGAAAGAGTGTTGAGGTGTTTCCATTTTTGTATTAATTCGGGTCCGTACCGATTTGATATAATGTTTCTGATTTTTTTAGATGAGGATTGATATTATGTATTATTGGGATTGTCTGACGGAACGAGAGGAAGCTCCCCCTGTGGATTAAATAAAGGGTTCTGTTTAAAATATAAATTCTCGAGTTTGATAAGATACATCTGAAGACGGTCAGAGGTTACATCGTGCGAAACGTTTTGGGAATAACATCCAAGATGAGAACGGTAGTTCGAATAATCCAAATAATGTAAATCAATCCTCATCTAAAAAATTCCGAAACGAAATGATATAAAATAGTGAATAAATAAGTAACAATCTCTATCTATGTAAAGTTAAGTATGTTTGTATATGCTTATATATTTGTATGTACAGGATTCACTCCTAAACTAATTAACCGATCATTATGAATTTTCGAACATAACTGTTTGGCATCAGGGTGGATGGGGGGGCATGTGGGCTATATATTTTTTTTTCATGGACTCTGTTCAGACTCGAGAGACAATGGATACCCCCTGTACGGGTGGCTGTGCATGTAATTGTGAAGCAAGGGTTGCGCAATCCACCAACCACACCCCTCCTGAATAGGCACTGCCTGATTCCAGTGGCAAGGAGAAGTCCAGAACGACTAGAAACAATGCCGGGATAAGCGGAGAGCACATACAGCATTTGGTATTCCCAAATGGTCACCCATTTTAGTACTGACCAGGCTCAACGTCGCTTAACTTTGGTGATCTAATAGAACCCAGTGTGTCAACGTGATTTTTTAATTTAGTTTTATACAAAGGGGGTAAAAAAGGAGTTAAATCCCTTTGTGAAAATTCAGATAGCTCTGCGATTTGTGAAATTTTGATATTAGCTGTGAGACATCAATTAATGATTAGGAATTTGGGAATACAGCTGCTAGGCGTAAGGGTCCTAATGTGAACTATATTTAGTTTAATTTAGATTTATGCAGAAAGGGTAAAAAAGGACGTGGACTCCCCCCCCCCCCGTGAAAATGCAGATACCTCCGATTTTTATGAACTTTTAACTGTAGGCATTTGACATCGATTAAAAAATATTCCCCCAGATGTCACTTTCTTTGGAGTATTTTAAAGGGTTTTAAGTGGTGGGGGGGGGGGCATAATATGGACACAATCTCCAATTAAAAAAATTCAATTTGCATTGAATTTGATCCATGGTCATTAGACATTAATTAAGCAAGATTCCCTGAATTTCCATTTCTTCTTAAGACCCCTTACACCGTAAAAATACCCCAAATAAACTGAAATTTGGGGAATATTTATGAATTGATGTCTAATACTTATTGTAAAAAATTCACAAAAATCGGAGGTTTCTGATTTTTCACGAAGGGTTTCCAACCTCTTTTTATCCTCTTTGAATAAAATTAAATGAAACTAAACATATTTCTTTACGCCTAGCAGCTGTGTTCGAAAATGTATAATGATAGGGTAATTAGTTTAGGAGTGAATCCTGTACATACAAATATATAAACATATGCGCATAACTAACTTTATAAAGTTAATTTCAAGTTATTTTCAAGTTTCGAACGGTCACATTGGACCATATGAGAAGACTTTAAGTGAGATTGAAATATGACAAGTGGGTGACACATTCTTCTTTATTTCTTATTCTTCTTTTTATATTTTTATTTATTTTCTTTTTCACTTTCACACCTACTGAGCTAGTATGGGGGGCGGCGGGCGGAGGGGGTATGTGTGTGCCTTCAAAATAAAATTAAATCTTCACTTTTTCTGAGGACGTTCGCCAACACGAACGAAACCGGTCAAATCTCTTGGGTTTTTGTTTTTCTCCTGCACTTTAACCTGTTTTCCGTTTGTCATTTTTCACACATTTTGTCTACTACGGCATTTCATTTTCATGAATTATCGTGTACCTTACCCCATATATATATATATATATATATATATATATATATATATATATATATATATATATATATATATATATATATATAATATTGTAGATCCGAGTTAGATATATCGTTATTGACAAGAAAACCTTCTGTAAGAAAGCTCAATGTTGGTACAGAGCAAAAGTAAAGTTAGAATTGCAATGACTCAAAAGACCATTTAATACTGACTTTAAAATTTATTTCGCCCTAAACTGGCTCTTCAGACTAACTAAAAAAATCTGAGTAAATTGAGGTGGTTACATCCGGGGAGGGAGGTTTTTATATTTGGGGGTGGCGTAGGGATTTCAGCTTCTTGGATCCTGGTTGTATTTTTATGGCTGTTGGTTCTAAGAATTCTGACTCATATCTACCCTTTCTGATTCCACCTCTGTCCCTACTACTCATTTAAAGTACTCAATTAAGTGGACCAACCGGGCGATTGTATACATATGATGTGGTGATGTTAATCTTTATCTTGAAGAATACTATTTTGGGAGAAACTGAAATGGTGTTTTGGGTTATTTCAATTCTAACTATATATATATATATATAATGCTAACCCCATACGCCATCATACGACACTGAATGAATGTAAGCAGTATCTCAATGTAAACATTGCAAATGCCGGGAGCTCGAATTAGTTTTACCTAATGAGCTATGCCTTAAAGCTAAATGGCAGTTGGTGATACCTTTACAAATAAGCTCTACCCGGGGGGAGCTTCATATAGTCATCATCATACAGACTGTTTCGCTGTTTCACAGCTCATCAGTGCGGCTAGACCAGTTATTGCCTCAAGCCGGGATCGAAACGCAACCGTCGAGCTGACAGTCGGCGCTGCTAACCCCTACGCCATCATACGACACTGACTGAATGTAAGAAGTATCTCAATGTAAACATTGCAAATGGAGCTCGAATTAGTTTTACCTAATGAGCTATTAGTAATACGTTAAGAACGCTGCAGGCAATGCAGAGTGCCGGATTGGTAATAAGCTGGAAAGAACAAAATTAATAAATCGAAGTGGGGGGACTTACTATTTATTTTTCTTTAAAACCTTATATAACAGAAAATGTGGTGTCGGCTCATCCGGACAACACACACAGCCGACACCACACTTGCTGTTATATAAGATTTTAAAGAAAAATAAATAGTAAGCCCCCCCACTTCGATTTATTAATTTTGTTCTTTCCAGCTTATTACCAATCCGGCACTCTGCATTGTCTTCAGCCTTCTTAACATATTACTACTGTTCCCAGCAATGCTTTGCTTCAAGCAAACTACCATTCTCTCCTTCTCTCTCTTTCTCTCTCTCTCTCTCTCTCTCTCTCTCTCTCTATATATATATATATATATATATATATATATATATATATATATATATATATATGTATGATGGAGTAAATATGAAATGAAAATTTCAGACAAAATGCAAAATTAGTTTATGGAAATGTGGGTAAGCAAGTGAACATTCTGGTAGAAATAAGGACACAAACACGTCATTAAAGCTCAACAAGATATTTCGGTCGATGGATTCGGCCATAGTCGTTTGCCGATTTGGCTTTATTTGAACAAAACTCAATATTTTTATACTATGTAGAAAGAAAAAAAATCCAGGGGGGGGGGGGTGAGAAAAGATGGTAGAAGAGGAGAGGCAATAGATGCTGTGTGTAGTAGGTATAAGAGAGGTGGGGGTTAGAGGAGAAGTGGGAAGAGTAATAAACAGCTATTGCCTCCCCACTTTTACCACCGTTTCTCACCACCCCTTTGATATTTTCTTCCTACATCGTATAGAAATGTGTAACGAAATAATTTTGCATGGAATAAAAAAAGAAAGTATACTATAGATATATATGTAATATCGTGGTTCCAAAGACAACACAGATGTGGGTGCATGCCAGAAAATATAAGCATAAAATGGTGGAAGCCAACCGAACAAATATAAGAAGAAATACAACCATTTTAGGGTTGTTGAACAAATGCAAGTTGATGGCTTTTTATGTATGGATACATAAAGTAGATGTTTGATAAAAAACGCAATTCATATTCTTTTCTTCCTTTTTTTAACATCGCTAAAAAGGATGCATTTTTTTTTTTTTTTTGAATTTTTAATTTATACGGCTTCTATTGACAATAAACTTACTCGAGAACATGTTTTTTTTTTTATCTCCGAAAGCATTTTTGGGAGTCAGGCATTTTCATAAAAAAATAGATATTTACATACACAACCATATATGTATATATATATATATATATATATATATATATATATATATATATATTGAAGTGGCGGAGATTGCATAAATCAATATACTGGAACATTGCGGAGAATGAAGAATTACGAGTTTTGCTACTGCATAAAAAAATGATATGCCTTTTTTTATTTCTTGAAATATATATATATATATATATACAGGGTGGGCCAAAATAAGGGTCTTATCTTTAAATTTGAATAACTTGAATTTGAATAACTTCCACAAAATAAAAGTTAAACTCACCAAACTTTATGTGTGTATAGACTGACCCTTCTGAGATTTTTTGAAATAAACAAAACAAATTTTAGCCGAAAAACACTTCTTAAAACTTACAAAAACTAAAGTATTGTTTTTTACACCGTTTTGAGTTTTTTAAGCAAAAATAATGTTTTCTAAATGAGGGTACGTTCCTTAGGGCTAATACGGCTCATGCTTGCTTCGGAAGGGGTCCTTTACTTATTCTAAAAAAAAAAATTTTAAAAATCAATAAATAAAAAAGTTATGAATTTTTAAAAATAGGACCCTTATTTTTGCCCACCCTATATATATATATATATATATATATATATATATATATATATGATTACAAGGCTGGAACTAACCACTACACAATCGCCTAGAAGGCCAACATCTGAACGTGTCACAATTTCAGGACAGACTTAAATACTCGATACCTCGTTTCAGTATTTAAACAAACTTTAATAGATCTTTTTTTAGGTGTGTGGGGGTCGTCATACCTTTTTTTGGTGATAACTTCCTCCACAAATAAAAATAATAATAAGAAAACTTACATGCAAAATCAACGGAAGTTTATTTACTGAAATAAACTATTAACAAATAGAATATTTTTCTTTTCGTAATGAGTTCATGAGTCCTTCCTTTCTTTTCAGGGTAAGTAAAAAGAAGAATGTCTTTTCTTTTGTTGAAATGTTCATTTGTTATAAAATGTTAAAAGAGGCAATAGGTAATGTTCGCCTGTGAAATTGTATGAAGCGCGCGAAAGGGTGAAATGGAAGAGTGATAGTAAGATGCGTGTAACCTCCGGATGAAAAGTCAGTTGAAAGAGAAAGTTTGATGTTTGTGTGTGCTTAAATACTATTTGGATAGGCTCCAGCGAGCTTAAGGAGAAAAGTTTAGAAAAATATGTCTTTGGAGAAATCTCATTGGACAGAAATATCACGTGGTGTGCTCTCAACTACGTCCGCTCGTTTTGAGTTGATTTAATATATAAGGCCACATCGGAATTTGCGTGTAATTATTTGTCACGCGCCAATACAACAATTTTCACTCTGCGCGCCTAAATTGTATTTATCCCAAACAAAAATTTTTATTCGAATCTTAACCGTGTCAACTGGCACAGGTGTAGGGACCAGAGTTATCTCCCTTTTAAAAAATGTATTCTCTTTGAGCTTATATCTCCAAATCTTGTGAACACGGGAGTTTAGTTAGCATATCTTGGTGGCTGAGAATTAAAACCAGAATTCTTCATGAGTTGCTGCCTAGGCGTCCCGCAGGGCCTGCTTTTCTACAAGGACACACCTAGAAGTTATGACCAGTGCCCTAGAATATTTTATAAGTCAGCTGTTTTTTTTTTTGTTTATTTAACATAGTTCACACCAAACAAGGCAGGCCGCCACTGTAGACCTAAGGGGCTACTGAGAAAAAAAAGGGGAGAAAGTGTGGGGGGGGGAGTAAACCTAAATTGGGATCTGCGCAGTGAGATGCTGTTTACATTAGTTTTAAATTTCTGCATGTCAGTACTGTCGGGGAAACAGGGGGCAGGGAGGGAGTTCCAGAGGCCAGCAGCACGAGGAAAGAAGCTATTTGAGTAGAAGCCTCTCCGGCATCTGGGGACCTCCACAGTGAATGGATGGGATTTAGTTGATTGTCGAGTTGGTCTATCTAGTGAATTTACGTCGAGGGGGCACCAGAGTAGCCAATTCATCGGAGCATAATCTATTGAAGAATTTGTAAAACAAGCACAAGGATGCTACATTGTGACGATGGGACAGGGACTGGAGCTTGGTTGACAGTGAGGGACCTATTAGGTTGGCGATTCTTTTTTGGACCTTGTCAAGGAGGGAGAAACTAGTAGATGATGCATGAGCCCAGATGTGACAACATGCATGGGCTTTGTAGAGATACAGGATAATGTCAGGTGTGAGGAGTTTACAAGCACGGTAGAGGGAGCCAACCTTCTTTGCGGCAGCCTTGGCAATGTCTTTAATGTATTTGTTCCAATTTATGTTACCTGTGAAGTCGGGGAAGGTTTGGCACAAAACACACAAAGGAGTGGCAATTGCTAATGTGTAGAAGAAACAACATTATTATTTTCAGTCCATGCCTGACATATCCGTACTTACTAATTGCAGCTACAGAGATGGCCAGAGGACAAAGGATCCTGATGCTGAGTTCTCCAAGATTTTACCAAGTTGCGGTCCTAATGTCACTGGTTGCCAGACCTGTCCATCATTGGTGTCCCAGCCAGGAACCGGAGTTCCAGATGGCATAACTCTGACATTACCACATTGCTCCGACCTCTATCAGCTGTAGCTTGTTGTCACCTGATTGGTCAGCACAAAGGGAGATATGTGCAAAGAGACGAAATTGTGTGTATCTCTGCTACATGTGCAGAAGCTGTCGAAAGGTTAACATCCAATTTTTGTTATAAACTGTGCTGAACCATAAATAACAATGGAAGGAAAATCGTGATCATCACCTCACAACCAACTTTGAAATCAACTTGAAATAATCTACATATTTTGGATTTCTTACTTCCACCCATCACGGCACTGATGTATAATATTGGTTTTGTTATTTCATCATGCTTTTTCTTGATAAAGCCCGGAGGGAAAGAAAGTGAGGGTTGCATTATGCAAATCAGGTGCGGCAAAAAAGGCTAAATGAAAGGCGGCATTTTTTGGGTTGACGGCAGTTGTAGAGAGACCGTCTCGAAGTTCACATGCGGTTGGATAATACGGTTAAAAGAAGGAAAAACGTGTTGCCCGGGAGAAAAAGGAACACAAGTCATTGTTTCAAGCTATCTCGGCTTTTGTGTGCTGTTTATTTGTGTCATAATGGCGGATGCTAAGTTCTACCTTAAACTCATCCCTGAGTTTGATGGATCTACGTCTGTGGTGGATTGGGTTGAGAGAGTGGAACTAACCTGTCGTTTATGTGGGGTCAAGCAGGTCGAATTGGTCATTCCCCTTCGACTAACGGGAGGCGCTCTAGATGTTTACCAGCAGCTAAGCGAGAATGATAAGGCCAATGTTGAGCAGATGAAGGCTGCGCTCTACAAAGCTTTTGCGATAGACCCCTGCACAGCATACGAACGCTTTACTACCCGGAAACTATTGGCAGATGAAACAGTTGATGTCTTCTTTGCTGCATTAAAAAAGCTGGCCGTTCTTTTTGGAGGGTTACCTGAACAGACTTTTGTGTACGCATTTGTGGCCGGACTCCCTGTTCGAGTAAAGCAACTTTTGAGGGCATCCGTAAGCATAGAAGCGACACCGATAGAACAGCTCCTTGAACTTGCCCGTGCTATCATCAGGGATGAAACGGAACTTGATGAGCATGTTGTAATGGCCACACAGTCGGCCCAGAGAGTGCTTAAAATTCGCAGAGAACGGACTCGCATCCAATGTAAATTGTTTCCGTTATGGGCGAAGTGGTCACATTGCAAGGAATTGCATGGATAGAAGACTGGTGCGCATACAGTGCTTCCAGTGTGGCGGGATCGGACACATGGCCTCAAGCTGTTCGGGAAACGAGTCAGGGGACAAGATATCAGCTCCGCTCTGCTTCCCAGACAAGATGTAAACGAGGTGCAACCGATCATCAGAGTACATGTCAACCAAACGCCTTGCTCAGCGCTTCTTGATTCAGGCTGCTCCCGTACTATAGTGAGTGCAAGGTTATGCCGCAACTGGAGCAAGAGGAGCATTAAAATAACCACAATAAATGGCGAGACACAGACATGCTGTGGAGTAGCATTGGTAAAGATTTGCACCGACTCTGGTGTATCCGCTGAAGTAAATGTCCTAGTTACACAGAAAGACATACTGAGCTTCGACCTACTGCTCGGATATGATGCTATCAAAACACTGGGTGGTGTTCTCATTACACCAGTTGGGACAGTAAAATTCCCTAAGGCACCGGTGTGCCACACTTTGTATTGATCGACCAGACTTCAAGGTGGAGTTTGATCAACGCCGAAAGATCTGGACTGCGTCGTTGAAATGGACAGACGATAAAGTACCAATCAAGTTACAGAATGGTGTCACAGAATACCCCGTGGCTGCGAACGTTAGAGCCGAATATGAACAAGAGCTTGACGCCTGGATCAAAGATGGCTGGTTGATCCCGTACCCCAACCAAGAGCTTGAACCTCCAAAGGGTCTTATCCCTTTAATGGCAGTGGCACAACATAACAAGTCAAAGGTGCGACCAGTCATGGACTACCGTGAGCTTAATCAATATATTGAGGCTTACACGGCTGATACCGATGTATGTGCAAGCAAGTTATGGGAATGGCGCTAAGAAGGATCGAATGTATCATTGCTCGATCTAAGGAAGGCCTATCGGCAGGTGAGGGTCGACAAAACTTTATGGCCATTCCAGACGGTGGTATTTCGCGGCAAGAGATACTGCCTAACCAGACTTGGTTTTGGGTTAAATGTGGCACTGCAGATCATGAAGACCATCGTTAGTGCTGTGTTATCCCAGGAAGAGACCGTCGAAAAGGCAACATCGGCGTACCTTGACGACATTTACATCAATGAAGATGTCAAGTCGGCAATGCACGTCCGCACAAACTTGTCACAGTTTGGCCTAACGTGCAAAGACCCAGAGCGGCTTAAAGACGGAGCACGCGTACTTGTCCTGAAAGTCAGAGGGGATGATGGTACCCTGCGATGGAGACGAGGAAATGTGATTTCCGGCATCCCTAAAGTTCTCAAAAGAAGGACCATTTTTTCCTTGTGCGGAAAACTTGTGGGGCACCTGCTAGTGTGTGGTTGGCTGCGTGTGGCAGTGGGTGTAATAAAACGCAAGGCGAATGTGGTAACCAAAGGGTGGGATGATCAAACAAGCGATGCTCTCCTCACCTGAATGATTGCAGAAAGTGTTAAGAGAACGACGCACGATGATCCGGCTCGAGGAGAGTGGAGTGTCACTGGAGAAGAAATGAATGTATGGGTTGACGCTAGTTCACTAGCATTGGGAGTCCTGTTGGAGAAGGATGGAGCCATGTTGGAGGATGCCTGCTGGTTATGGCCTGAAAACACCACCCAGCACATCAATCTTGCTGAGTTAGATGCTGTGATGAAAGGCGTTAACCTAGCACTACAGTGACAAACAAAGAGGTTGCACTTGCATACTGACTCCATTTGCGTCTATCACTGGGTGTCCGACACGTTGACTGGGAAAGCAAGAATACGTACTAAGGCAGCAAGTGAGATCTTGATAAGACGAAGGTTAGACACGTTAAAGAGTCTGGTCTGCGAGTATAACCTGGTAATCAGCGTAACATTGGTCCCGTCATACTTCAACCTTGCTGACCAACTGACACGAGTGCCTCGCAAATGGTATGATGCAATAAAGATGGGTGCCGAGCCCGTTCAGCAAACATGCGCTGCTACAGTGAGCACGATGAGCAAGCAGCAGATAGAAAACATCCACAGACAGAGCGGACATCCAGGCGTAAAGAGGACCCTATATTTCGCGAGGCGCGTAAATCCAGCTGTGGCAAAATCAGAGGTGAAACAAGTCATCAAGCACTGTGAAATGTGTCAGTCAATTGACCCAGCACCAGTGCAGTGGCAAAAAGGACGACTGGAAGCAAGTGACGCATGGCAAAGGGTGGGAATGGATATCACCCATTATAATGGAAACCACTTTCTTACTCTCATCGACTGTGGACCAACCCGTTTTGCAGTTTGGCGAAAACGACCCAGCATTTTGCAGCCAGCGAGTAAGGAAATTTTTATTTGAATTGGGAGTTCAATTGCGGTTGCGATGCGCTTATGTATCATCAGGCAATGGCATCGCGGAAAGAAGCCATCGCAACATAAAGAGGATTGCTGCCAGGAAGAAATGTTCTGTTGTGGAAGCAACATACTGGTACAATGTTACGCCGAAGGATGGCACCCGCGAATGCCATCTACACGTACCGGACTCGGGTAAAAGGTATCGACATTGTGCAGTCACTTGACAATGAGGAGATGGACGGGCCATATTATGTGGGAGATCATGTCTGGGTGAAACCACCAGGCTGTCGATGTACCACCAAATTCAAACGTGGACGAGTGACAGGCATAGTCAGTCAGCAATCAATCCTGGTTGATGGAATTCCACGACACATACGCGATCTCCGCCCTGCTTTGGGGGCGGACCATTCAACTACTGGGGAAAGTAATAGGTCGTCTGGCGATGAACTATTAATGGGCAGCGCCAGTGATCCCCACGAGAATGAAGCCGCAAGTTCAGAAGTAGAAACTTTGTCAGTAGATTTAGGAGCGGAAACTTCATCGGACGATTCAGAAGCAGAAACTGAGATACATGTCCCACTTCAGAGAAGCTCACGAATCAAAAGGCCACCACCACCTTGCATCATGTGTGATCAAGAGATCAGGGGGAAGTGTAGCAGCCATCACGCGGGTCCAGAGGGAAAGAAAGTGAGGGTTGCATTATGCAAATCAGGTGCGGCAAAAAAGGCTAAATGAAAGGCGGTGTCTTTTGGTGTTGCATTATGCAAAGCAGGTGCGGCATGAACGCTAAATAAAAGGCAATGTTTTTTGGGTTGACGGCAGTTGTAGAGAGAACGTCTCGAAGTTCACATGCGGTTGGATAATACGGTTAAAAGAAGGAAAAACGTGTTGCCCGGGAGAAAAAGGAGCACAAGTCATTGTTTCACCCACATTTAAGGCGAAATAATAAATCAAATCATGACCCTGTGTTAATATCTTTTTGTTCAAATTCGTCTTTTTCGTTTATTTCCATTTTTGTTGCCTATACATTCTGTTGGATCATCATCCTCTAAATATACCTCACAAACTACTAGTGAGTTAAATATCACTTTCGTACTGGGGTTCGAATCGTGTGACCGACAGGGATTGTCTCCTCCCATACTGATGATTGTAGGTTTGGCATGTAACACATGTATATATAGGTTAATTTGAAAAATATTATTTATAAATAATTATATATATATATATATATAGGATGCACTATATCTATGGCAAGTAAGCTACACAGAAGCATCTATGTTTCATTCCCACAGGCTAAATTTAGCCTGATAAAAATCAATAATTAAGCTTGATTATTTCCTGCTGGAATGATCATTAGACATTTAGCCTGATGAGTTCATGTGGAAATAAATCATGGACGCTCCTATGTAGCTTACTTGCTATAGATACATTTTCATACTTCTACTAAGCTCTTGCTTATAATGTATTAGAATGTATTAGAATGTATCCTGCTTCATACTTCTACTAAGCTCTTTTTAGAATTCTAAGAATTCTTATTAGAATTATTATCTTGCTTATTAGAATGTATCTTTCTATTCGAATGTATTAGAATGTGTTAGAATGTATCCTGCTTCATACTTCTACTAAGCTCTTACTTGCTACTTGCTATAGATGCATTTTCATACTTCTACTAAGCTCTTACTTGCTACTTGCTATAGATACATTTTAATACTTCTACTAAGCTCTTACTTGCTACTTGCTATAAATACATTTTCATACTTCTACTAAGCTCTTACTTGCTACTTGCTATCAATACATTTTCATACTTCTACTAAGCTCTTACTTGCTACTTGCTATAGATACATTTTAATACTTCTACTAAGCTCTTACTTGCTACTTTCTATAAATACATTTTCATACTTCTACTAAGCTCTTACTTGCTACTTGCTATCAATACATTTTCATACTTCTACTAAGCTCTTACTTGCTACTTGCTATATATACATTTTCATACTTCTACAAAGCTCTTACTTGCTACTTGCTATAGATAAATTTTCATACTTCTACTAAGCTCTTACTTGCTACTTGCTATATATACATTTTCATACTTCTACTAAGCTCTTACTTGCTACTTGCTATAGATACATTTTCATACTTCTACTAAGCTCTTACTTGCTACTTGCTATACATACATTTTCATACTTCTACTAAGCTCTTACTTGCTACAGATACATTTTCATACTTCTACTAAGCTCTTACTTGCTACTTGCTATAGATACATTTTCATACTTCTATTAAGCTCTTACTTGCTACTTGCTATAGATACATTTTCATACTTCTACTAAGCTCTTACTTGCTACTTGCTATAGATACATTTTCATACTTCTATTAAGCTCTTACTTGCTACTTGCTATAGATACATTTTCATACTTCTACTAAGCTCTTACTTGCTACTTGCTATACATACATTTTCATACTTCTACTAAGCTCTTACTTGCTACTTGCTATAGATACATTTTCATACTTCTACTAAGCTCTTACTTGCTACTTGCTATATATACATTTTCATACTTCTACTAAGCTCTTACTTGCTACTTGCTGTAGATACATTTTAATACTTCTACTAAGCTCTTACTTGCTACTTGCTATAAATACATTTTCATACTTCTACTAAGCTCTTACTTGCTACTTGCTATCAATACATTTTCATACTTCTACTAAGCTCTTACTTGCTACTTGCTATAGATAAATTTTCATACTTCTACTAAGCTCTTACTTGCTACTTGCTATAGATAAATTTTCATACTTCTACTAAGCTCTTACTTGCTACTTGCTATATATACATTTTCATACTTCTACTAAGCTCTTACTTGCTACTTGCTATAGATACATTTTCATACTTCTACTAAGCTCTTACTTGCTACTTGCTATACATACATTTTCATACTTCTACTAAGCTCTTACTTGCTACAGATACATTTTCATACTTCTACTAAGCTCTTACTTGCTACTTGCTATAGATACATTTTCATACTTCTACTAAGCTCTTACTTGCTACTTGCTATAGATACATTTTCATACTTCTACTAAGCTTTTACTTGCTACTTGCTGTAGATACATTTTCATACTTCTACTAAGCTCTTACTTGCTACTTGCTATAGATACATTTTCATACTTCTACTCAGCTTTTACTTGCTACTTGCTATAGATACATTTTCATACTTCTACTAAGCTCTTACTTGCTACTTGCTATAGATAAATTTTCATACTTCTACTTAGCTTTTACTTGCTACTTGCTGTAGATACATTTTCATACTTCTACTTAGCTCTCACTTGCTACTTGCTATACATACATTTTCATACTTCTACTAAGCTCTTAATTGCTACTTGCTATAGATACATTTTGATACTTCTACTAAGCTCTTACTTGCTACTTGCTATAGATACATTTTCATACTTCTACTAAGCTCTTACTTGCTACAGATACATTTTCATACTTCTACAAAGCTCTTACTTGCTATAGATACATTTTCATACTTCTACTAAGCTCTTACTTGCTATAGATACATTTTCATACTTCTACTAAGCTCTTACTTGCTACTTGCTATAGATACATTTTCATACTTCTACTAAGCTCTTACTTGCTATAGATACATTTTCATACTTCTACTAAGCTCTTACTTGCTACAGATACATTTTCATACTTCTACTAAGCTCTTACTTGCTATAGATACATTTTCATACTTCTACTAAGCTCTTACTTGCTATAGATACATTTTCATACTTCTACTAAGCTCTTACTTGCTACTTGCTATAGATACATTTTCATACTTCTACTAAGCTCTTACTTGCTACTTGCTATAGATAAATTTTCATACTTCTACTAAGCTCTTACTTGCTACTTGCTGTAGATACATTTTCATACTTCTACTAAGCTCTTACTTGCTACTTACTATAGATACATTTTCATACTTCTACTAAGCTCTTACTTGCTACTTGCTATAGATACATTTTCATACTTCTACTAAGCGCTTACTTGCTACTTGCTATAGATACATTTTCATACTTCTACTAAGCTCTTACTTGCTACTTGCTATAGATACATTTTCATACTTCTACTAAGCTCTTACTTGCTACAGATAAATTTTCATACTTCTACTAAGCTCTTACTTGCTACTTGCTATAGATACATTTTCATACTTCTATTAAGCTCTTACTCGCTACTTGCTATAGATACATTTTCATACTTCTACTAAGCTCTTACTTGCTACTTGCTATAGATACATTTTCATACTTCTACTAAGCTCTTACTTGCTACTTGCTATAAATACATTTTCATACTTCTACTAAGCTCTTACTTGCTACTTGCTATAGATAAATTTTCATACTTCTACTAAGCTCTTACTTGCTACTTGCTATACATACATTTTCATACTTCTACTAAGCTCTTACTTGCTACTTGCTATACATACATTTTCATACTTCTACTAAGCTCTTACTTGCTACTTGCTATAGTCACATTTTCACACTTCTACTAAGCTCTTACTTGCTTCTTGCTATAAATACATTTTCATACTTCTACTAAGCTCTTACTTGCTACTTACTATAGATACATTTTCATACTTCTACTAAGCTCTTACTTGCTACTTGCTATAAATACATTTTCATACTTCTACTAAGCTCTTACTTGCTACTTGCTATAGATACATTTTCATACTTCTACTAAGCTCTTACTTGCTACTTGCTATAGATACATTTTCATACTTCTACTAAGCTCTTACTTGCTACAGATACATTTTCATACTTCTACTAAGCTCTTACTTGCTACTTGCTATAGATACATTTTCATACTTCTATTAAGCTCTTACTTGCTACTTGCTATAGATACATTTTCATACTTCTACTAAGCTCTTACTTGCTACTTGCTATAGATACATTTTCATACTTCTACTAAGCTCTTACTTGCTACTTGCTATACATACATTTTCATACTTCTACTAAGCTCTTACTTGCTACAGATACATTTTCATACTTCTACTAAGCTCTTACTTGCTACTTGCTATAGATACATTTTCATACTTCTACTAAGCTCTTACTTGCTACTTGCTATAGATACATTTTCATACTTCTACTTAGCTTTTACTTGCTACTTGCTGTAGATACATTTTCATACTTCTACTAAGCTCTTACTTGCTACTTGCTATAGATACATTTTCATACTTCTACTTAGCTTTTTCTTGCTACTTGCTATAGATACATTTTCATACTTCTACTAAGCTCTTACTTGCTACTTGCTATAGATAAATTTTCATACTTCTACTTCTACTAAGCTCTTACGAGCTACAGATACATTTTCATACTTCTACTAAGCTCTTACTTGCTATAGATACATTTTCATACTTCTACTAAGCTCTTACTTGCTATAGATACATTTTCATACTTCTACTAAGCTCTTACTTGCTACTTGCTATAGATACATTTTCATACTTCTACTAAGCTCTTACTTGCTATAGATACATTTTCATACTTCTACTAAGCTCTTACTTGCTACAGATACATTTTCATACTTCTACTAAGCTCTTACTTGCTATAGATACATTTTCATACTTCTACTAAGCTCTTACTTGCTATAGATACATTTTCATACTTCTACTAAGCTCTTACTTGCTACTTGCTATAGATACATTTTCATACTTCTACTAAGCGCTTACTTGCTACTTGCTATAAATACATTTTCATACTTCTACTAAGCTCTTACTTGCTACTTGCTATAGATACATTTTCATACTTCTACTAAGCTCTTACTTGCTACTTACTATAGATACATTTTCATACTTCTACTAAGCTCTTACTTGCTACTTGCTATAGATACATTTTCATACTTCTACTAAGCTCTTACTTGCAACTTGCTATAGATACATTTTCATACTTCTACTAAGCTCTTACTTGCTACTTGCTGTAGATACATTTTCATACTTCTACTAAGCTCTTACTTGCTACTTGCTATAAATACATTTTCATACTTCTACTAAGCTCTTACTTGCTACTTGCTATAGATAAATTTTCATACTTCTACTAAGCTCTTACTTGCTACTTGCTATAAATACATTTTCATACTTCTACTAAGCTCTTACTTGCTACTTGCTGTAGATACATTTTCATACTTCTACTAAGCTCTTACTTGCTACTTACTATAGATACATTTTCATACTTCTACTAAGCTCTTACTTGCTACTTGCTATAGATAAATTTTCATACTTCTACTAAGCTCTTACTTGCTACTTGCTGTAGATACATTTTCATACTTCTACTAAGCTCTTACTTGCTACTTGCTATACATACATTTTCATACTTCTACTAAGCTCTTACTTGCTACTTGCTATAGTCACATTTTCACACTTCTACTAAGCTCTTACTTGCTTCTTGCTATAAATACATTTTCATACTTCTACTAAGCTCTTACTTGCTACTTACTATAGATACATTTTCATACTTCTACTAAGCTCTTACTTGCTACTTGCTATAGATACATTTTCATACTTCTACTAAGCTCTTACTTGCTACTTGCTATAAATACATTTTCATACTTCTACTAAGCTCTTACTTGCTACTTACTATAGATACATTTTCATACTTCTACTAAGCTCTTACTTGCTACTTACTATAGATACATTTTCATACTTCTACTAAGCTCTTACTTGCTACTTACTATAGATACATTTTCATACTTCTACTAAGCTCTTACTTGCTACTTGCTATAAATACATTTTCATACTTCTACTAAGCTCTTACTTGCTACTTGCTATAGATACATTTTCATACTTCTACTAAGCTCTTACTTGCTACTTGCTATAGATACATTTTCATACTTCTACTAAGCTCTTACTTGCTACAGATACATTTTCATACTTCTACTAAGCTCTTACTTGCTACTTGCTATAGATACATTTTCATACTTCTATTAAGCTCTTACTTGCTACTTGCTATAGATACATTTTCATACTTCTACTAAGCTCTTACTTGCTACTTGCTATAGATACATTTTCATACTTCTATTAAGCTCTTACTTGCTACTTGCTATTGATACATTTTCATACTTTTACTGAGCTCTACTCATGTATTGTAGTAAATACTGAAAATAAATATGCACAATATATTATATCGTCTTATAATATTATACGTGTGTATACATTAAATAGTCAAAATAATCACACACACACACACACACACACACACACACACACACACACACACACACATATATATATATATATATATATATATATATATATATATATATATATATATTTATCAAATAAGTACCTTTGAAAATCCCTAGTATTTTGGAATACATCCAGAATTTCAATGTTATGTTTAATGTCCTTTGACACATTATAAATCATTTTAACATGAGATCTTTTGGAAAAATTCCCAAAAAGAGCACAATAAAACTGATGCCATGTTTATAGCATAACACCCACACTATTACACTGGAAAGAAAGTCAAAATACCTACATCGACACACAAATTATATATATATATATATACATATATATATATATATATATACAGGGTGATGCAAAAGTCACGCATTAGTTTGAATCAGTAACAACTGATTCAAACTAATGCGTTACTTTTGCGGGATTGCTTGGCGAGCCCTTAATTACCAGATTTTCTGATTTTAACTGGCCTTCACGTTCACCGGATTAAACAGCCCATGACTTTTTCTTTTTGGATTATCTTGAGGAAAGGGTACATGTGAACAAGCCTACAACGATTCAAAAGCTTAAAAACAATATCAGACATGAAATCCAAGAACTAGAGCCAGTTATTCTAAGGAGTGTAAGGGAAAATGCCCTAACTAGAGCCCGTCTTTGTGAGGCCGAAAATGGTGGCCATTTAAAGGATATTATCTTTTAAAACTACTGAAACAAAATTACCAAGTAAATGTGTTATTTATCAGAAAAACTTAGTTTCAAACCAATGCGCGACTTTTGCGTCAGCCTGTATATATAATTCAAGAGATTAAAGATGATAATAAAAAAATTGTATAGATACAATATTTATAAAAACATCAGAAAGTCAAAGCAAGGAGTTTCCTGTCCTTAATCCATGAATTTTCAAAGACAAACTTCTGATGTTTTAATAAATATTTTTATTCTCATCTTCTATCTCTTGAATTGATTGCTTTATTCAATATATAGAGCTTTATATTATCCCGATATATTATTATTAAAAGATACATCGGTTATCTGTAATTTAATATATATATATATATATATATATATATATATATATATATATATATATATATATATATATATATATATATACATATATATATACATATATATATATATATATACATATATATATATATATATACATATATATATATATACATATATATATATATATACATATATATATATATATACATATATATATATATATACATATATATATATATATATATATATATATATATATATATATACATATATATATATATATATATATATATATATATATATATATATATATATATATATATATATATATATATATATATATATATATATATATATATATATATATATATATGAGAGATTTACCTTCTTTATTTTCTTTTTTTTTTCTCTTCTCAATCGTTTTCTCCAACTGAAACAATTTTTTCTGCTCATATCTCATTCGACTTTTAGTTTTTAATTTACCATTCTGACGTTTCCTCTTAGAGGGTCAGACGATAAGGCCTTAAGGTAATTTTAAAAATTTTCCTTTTTTTTCCACCCATGTTTCCTCTAAAATTGATCCTACGATTCTGTTGTACACGAAATTTACTTATATATATATATATATATATATATATATATATATATATATATATATATATATATACATATTTATGTATGTATGTATGTATTAGGTAAAGGGGAGAGAACTACAGTAGAGTGTTCGATTATTAAGAAAATTAAACCATAAGAGCGTGATATTTATTTATATATGTATTACAGAAGATCAGAACAACATCGGTACCGTCAGTTTCAAATCCAAACAAAGTGGACCTATAGTTGATCTTCTATGCTGGACTCTCTTCAGCCTTTGTTTATGTCTGTCTTCTTTTTTTGCATTTGAAACCGATAATACCGATGTTGTTCTGATTTTCTGTAATACATATATATATATATATATATATATATATATATATATATATATATATATATATATATATATATATAGTAATCCAGGTAGGGTAAAAATCCACATGGTAGAAATCCAAAGGGGATCAAACCGATTCCACTGACCGGGTTGGATCACAAAAAAAACTTTCTGTCTGATGAGACCTCAGCTCTTGATAGCTGTAGATCGATAACATCCACATGCCAGTGTAGCAGACTTTGTAATGTTTGAATAAAAAATCATTCATATATATATTAAATTCCCGAAACAGTTTTTCATGGTAAACAACTGATGATCCCTTAAAATAGTGTTAGAAATAAACTAATATAATAGCTGTAAAAAATAAATTGACTTACATGAGTGATTTTCCACTGGAAGACTTGGGACTATAAGTTTTTTTTTTTTTTTTTTTTTTTTTTAATATAGTTTTAATGGTTGAGAAACTTCCGAGACTATATATATAGACCTATTTTTACATAAAATGTGTGATAGCACGAACAAAACCTTGTCCTCATCTGCCATCAACCATGGCTTGGTAACACAGTTTTAGTGTCTAAGGAAATAGTGACACGCCTGGTGCCACCAGCAGCTTTTGCCACCGAACAGAGTATTACAAAAACAATGAATGTTCATCTTTGAACTTTCACATTTTCTTATTGAAACGCGTTTATTTTTATGAAATTACTTAGGAATTCTACCCGGTCATGGCTGACGGAAGCAGAGCATGTTACTCCCGAAGAATTAAATAAAGAGTTTCCTTCTGAAATTCCGCACAGATTCCCGAGTTTAACAGAAAAATTCCCGAGTTCGACAAGATACACTTTAACAAGGTCGGAGGTCACATCAGCTTAAACGTTGTGAGAATAACACTCAAGATTATAACAGTAGTCTGAATAATCCAAATAATACAAATTATCAATCCTCATCTCAAAAATTCTAAAAAAGAAACAAAGCTAGAATGTATCGACTTACACTGACAGCGAACCATTAACGAATAGTTTAGAAACAGAAAAATAACGAAAGTGTTCACGTCCATGTTTTAAACGTCTGGAAACGGTGAAATATTTTTTTTAAAAGTGGTGCTTCTGCAGAGACGGGGGCCACTGTTTCGATCGATGGGGCGGAAACTGCCGACTCCTCTTCGGGAGAAATCGTGATCGACGGAAATAAATTTGATTTGGGGGGAGATAACTAATATTGGGTTAATTACTTTTTCACGAAATGGACGTAAACCGGTTAAACTTTGAAGACTTATTGCATTTACTCGGGGATAATTGCAAAAAAAATACAGACGTATTGAAGTTGGAAGTATCTTTGAACTGATCGCAGAATTGTACCCTGTTTAAAACTTTTTTCCCCCACATTTATCATTCAGTCAATACACTGTAAAAAACTTGTTTACTTTTTTTTTTCAAATCAAAGTTTTACTTAGTTTTACTTATTACGTTTTTTTTATTTAAATAAAAAGTTTGCTATTTATTTGATGTACATAATGTTTATCAAAATTTTATTTATTTATTTGCTGTACATAATGTTTAATTTGTTTCAATAAATAAATGTTCATAATTTTAACTTATCCTCAATTGTCAATTCAACAGTTATCTTCCCCAAAATCAAATTTCTTTCCGTCACTCACGTTTTCGCACGATTTCTCCCGAAGAGGAGTCGGCAGTTTCCGCCGCCATCGATCGAAACAGTGGTCCCTGTCTCTGCAGAATCACCAAAAAAGTAATCTGTTTTTATGCAGCGTTCAATGAAGGTTTACCTCTTTATCTGTACTTTTCAAATTTAATCACAATTTTCGGCATATTCTTAAGCCGTAAACGACGATAATTTTGTCACGTAACACAACGCGAAATAATTTTGAAAGTTTGGTATTGAGAGAAATTAATGTTGTTAACTTCTTTACTAACTCAACGTTGGAGAGGTAAAGGAGAACTTTAATCGAACACTCGGATATCTATGTATCACATATAGAGATCAAGTGTTAGCCCCAGGAAGGGAACCCTTGATTTCTGAGAACTTTGACTGAAAAACAAAAAAGCATATATATATATATATATATATATATATATATATATATATATATATATATATATATATATATATACACATATTGATACCGAGGGGATGTAATGTGGTCTTCGAATATTATGTTATTTGGTCAGGGTTTACTTGTAGGGGGGAATTATCCTCATGCTAGAGGTCTAGTAAGCATTGAAGTTCTCTCCTATGCACACACACACACACACATATATATATATATATATATATATATATATATATATATATATATATATATATATATATATAGTGTGTTATAGTGAAATAAATTCCAGAAGGAAATCCAGGTATGAGAGCTCAATGTAATAAACAGAGGAAGAATAAAATAAAAATAAAATAACACGGAATCACATAATCACCGGTGCAATAATTTATTTCAATCCTCCGGTATTGTCAAGCATCCAAGTGAAGTGATTATATTTTTGAAAACGAGAAAAGAGAAATTCACACTCAAGTGAGTGTGAATTTCTCTTTTCTCGTTTTCAAAAATGTAATCACCTCACTTGGAAGATTCACAAAATACAGTTCCAGAAAAGGAATGGGAGATTCCTAATAGTTATTAGACACAGATCATTGGAATGTAGAACTCTATTGTTTATTGGTCCCCCGATTTTATAAATCGGGGGACCTATGTTTTGAGGCATTTCCGTCCGTCCGTCCGTCCGGATTTTTCTCCGCAACCATCCATTGAATTTCTCTGAAATTTTGCATGAAGTTGTAACTTTGGTCAGGTTAGAAAGTGACATTCTCCGATTTCTTAAAAAAAATCTGGTTAGCCCCCCCAGGGGGTCAAAAGGCCCCGAAATGGCAAAAAATGACATTTTTTGCCCCATAACTTTTCATCCATCCATTCAATTTCTCTGAAACTTGGCCAAAATGTGGAAGCAATTGTTCTTAATAGAAAATAAGTATCGCTGACCTTGGAATAAATCTGGTTCGCGCCCCCAGGAGGTCAAAAGCCCCAAAAATTTCAAAAAATGACTTTTTTCTCCCATAACGTTTGATCCATCTATTCAATTTTTTTGAAACTTGGCCAAAATGTAGAGGCAATTGTTCTGGATATAAAATGAGTATCCATGACCTCAGAAAAAATCTGGTTCGCGCCCCCAGGGGGTCAAAGGGGGGGGGGTTAAAAATGCCCCAAATTGCCCAAATTTATTGCAATATACACTCGCCACATCGAGTCACATACAGACGGGTACCACGCATGCGCGGCTTGTTTATTTATATATGCTCTGGTGTTAAAAAATTAACATCCGTCGACCTTTAACCATCAAGGGTTTACTATTAATTTTAAATATATATATGTGTGTGTGTGTGTGTGTGTGTGTGTGCGTGCGTGCGTGCGTGCGTGCGTGTGTGTGTGTGTGTGTGTGTTAGTGTGTGTGTGTGTGTGTGTGTGTTAATGCATTCCCATTCATCAGAATAGGCAGGTACATTAACCACTTTTGAGAAATCAGATTCCAGGCATAGATTTAAGATTTGAAGAAAGGTTTCGACCCAACATAAATATTTTGACTGACGTTTCGAGATCCCACTTACTCTAATCATCAGGATAAAAAAATATCTGCATGAGAAAATGTTTTCATTTTTTCGTTTTTTCTTAATTCTCTTTCCTGGAAAATTTCCCATTTGATTGACAATTCACTTAAATAACAGGGAAAATCATTATAAATGCATTTAAATTTAAGTTCACAAAATCTCCTTTCCTTTGATACACACACACACACACACATATATATATATATATATATATATATATATATATATATATATATATATATATATATATATATATATAAAGAGATATTCATATATATTGAAATATATATTCATATATAGAGAGATGAAAAAAACATATATCTGTATAACTATATATATATATATATATACATATGTATTCATATATATATGTATATTCATATATATATATATATATATATATATATATATATATATATATGTATTCATATATATATGCATATTCATATATATATATATATATATATATATATGTATTCATATATATATGCATATTCATATATATATATATATATATATATATATATGTATTCATATTTATATATGTATATTCATATATATATATATATACATATGTATTCATATATATGTATATTCATATATATATATATATATATATGTATTCATATATATATATGTATATTCATATATATATATATATATATATATATATATATATATTCATATATAAAAACACATATATATTCGCAAGCATTTATTAATATAAAATATATACATGCATATATATCTATTTTGGCATGAAACATAATTATATAAATGTATATATTGATATTTAAAGCATGTAACTATATTCATATAAATAATTATATATATTCAGATATAGAACACACGCATACGTACATATATATACACATATATATATATATATATATATATATATATATATATGAGGAAATAAGTTGAATTACTACGTAAGAGAAGTTGAATGCCTACTAGACACTGTTCTCGAGTGTCTCAGGTCTCTCTGTACAGGGGTTTGTCAGGACATCGTGGCATAAGGATACTTCCTCCCAAAGTAAAACCTGTTCAAATATGCAATATAACATAGTATTCGAAGCCCAAATAAGATATTCTCAGTATGACTACCCACACAGCTTTATACGATGAATGGTCCATCTTCTCCAAGTGATTTTGTCTCTAGTAACATCACTAAGCTGGATACTCCTAGAATCCGGTAAGACAAAGAGAAGACAGGAAAGATATACCATAACATAGTTGACTGGTCAATTGGGAAGAGGTCAATTAATGTTCTTCACTTCTTTACAAACTCAACATTTCACAAGTAAAGGAAAAACTTTAATTGAATATTCTAATATCTGTATCTTATATAGATATCAAGTGTTAGCCCCAGAAAGAGGACCCTTGATTTCTGAGAACTTCGACTGAAGTAAAAAAGCGAATATATATATATATATATATATATATATATATATATATATATATATATAAGGGGTAGTGCAGTATTAGTGCAGTTCCAATGAGAGAAAAGTATATATGTAAAGGAGTAAGGCTACCAAAATTTGTAAAATATTTTTTTCAACATTTATTTATTATTTTTTATTTTATCATTTTATAATTTTATATAACGCGTTTCAAGCGGTGGTCCGCTCTCATCAGATACGTAAATCTATGGATTTACATATCTGATGAGAGCGGACCACCGCTTGAAACGCGTTATATAAAATTATAACATGATAAAACAACAAAATAATAAATAAATGTTGAAAAAAACTTTTTTTACAAATGTTAGTAGCCTTACTCCTTTACATATATATATATATATATATATATATATATATATATATATATATATATATATATATATATACGTGTGTGTGTCAGGTTATATTGAAAAAAAAGCAATAAAGTGCTCGATTGCAGAGGAGTGAGAGCTAATATAATTTATTTGAAAACTATATGTTACATATTTCAGCCTGACTCCGAACATTGCAAAAATATTTACTTCTGGCAATGTTCGATCCTTCTTTTAAAGACACGTCAGTCGGCATCAGCCAATCAGAACCGTTTCCACTCCTCCCGCTTCCATATATTTTTTTCATGGAAATCGCTCCAGACAAGGCACGAAGCAACTTGATGTAAGGAGCTAAAAAAGGTACAATTTCAAGGTCAAACACTAGCCAACGATAAGTGATAGATGGATAGATTCCGACCCAGAAAACAGCAATTCTTCCCTCCTCTAATCTTCGAGATTGGCGTTGAATTCGTTATTTATTATCATTCCATGGTTGTACGTGAAACCATGTATCAAACAACTTATCTTTTTAGGTTATATAAACCTGAAAAGGCACCGAGCACTGCATACAAGTGCAAATTGAAACTCTGATCCCATTAAAAAACCCTTGCTCACAGCTATATATATATATACAAATAGCTATATGCGCGATCCGAACACCGTTTCCTAAGATCACTCTAGCTGCCTGGTAAATGGCGGCCACGTGTCGCTATTTACAGTTAAAGTTACTCTATATTTACTAACTAATTGACGATGGCCGTTTGGATAAGATCACCGACTACGAATCAGTGGCGATTTGCGTTCGGGGTTCGCGCCTACCGATCGTCGGGAATTAGTTCCTAGACTGAAGATTGCGTTAGCATGAAACATCGATGTCTCTAGGTATTTAAATAATTAATATTTATTTATTAAAATATTATTCGTTTATCAGCCCCCCTCCCCACAAGGACTGGGCACTTTCGAGTAGCTTTAATAACAAGCAGTACAAATAGTTTTGTGGGTTAATATTTATTTATTAAAATATTATTGTATATATATATATACATATATATATATATATATATATATATATATATATATATATTGACAAATCAAATCGTACTGTGATTTAATGTTAGTTTCAAAGCAAAGAAATTTAACATCTGTTTCGCGGGAATTAAAAACATACTCAAAAAAATTCAGGTGGTTAGTTGTTTGATGTTAAATGCAAGAGTTTCCTTTTTATATATTTTTCAGTTATCCTAACTGAGTCTTGTATTCACTTATAAGAGTGTACCCAGGTAGCCGTTCGATGTGTAAATGAACTTTTCTGAACATTCGAATCAAAATTTCCTGTGATTTGACATCTTTTTTAATTTCCATTCCAACAATGTTTTGGGAGTGTGGTTTTCATGGAAATTTGAAGACTTTTTGCGCGAAGTTTCGCTTTGATGGTGTACGGTTTTTATTTGACAACAATCACTGATGATCTGAGTTTATGTTTACTGTCTGAATTTGTTCAAGTATGGTTTCTTTATTCTCCTAGAAACACGTGTTAGCTTTTCTTTGCTTCAAAACTGACATTAAATCACTGTATGATACAACTTTGATCCGTCAATTTATGTTGCATTACCCGTTCTTCCAGAGTACCTGGTAAGATCCAACAAGAATGACAAAGAACAGAACATATATGGAAAAACTTTGGTTTTCTTTATTTCCCATCACCGGATGGTTTACGCCGGCTACGCACACATATTAAACAATCTTTTGACATAATTTTGTCTCATTAAAGTCTTTTTCTTGCTGAGGTCACCGACTTGGTTTCCGCTAGAAACTCGTTCCTATATACATCTGATTGGAAAGCAATTCGCTCTGCATTGTCTATCCGAGAGTGAACTGAAGCAATTGTTCTACAAGCAGTTTGGTGAAGTACAAGTCAGAGGATTCGTTCATAGTTCCAACTTGCTTATCAGCCGCATTTTTAGTGTGCGGACACAAAAGTCTAACAGCAAGACGGGCTTGGGTATCATAGCCAATGAAGCTTCATCGGTACCATAAACATCGGTAAACTACCATTCTTCCAGTACTTCGATACTCCGATCACCAGGTGTTTCGGCTCTTCGCGTTTTTGAAACCGCCGTCTTTCGAGTCTCCTCGCACCGCGGAACCTTCTCCTTTTTAACAGTTATCAAGTCGCCTTTTTTTTTCTCTTCTCGACGTCCCACCCACAATGGACTCGTCCACGATTCATTTTTGCCACTCTTCATTATTTTACATATATATATATAAGTACAGGAAACTGGAATGCAATTTTTATGATAGCAATTGATATGTGAATGCATCTGACACAGAAATAAAGCATCTGGAATTGGCAATTATATAATTCTCATTGCCCCAAACTCATTTTCTGTTCGTATCTATTCCGCATCAGTTGACATGATGGAAAGCATGTTTTGTATTGGTAAAAACCAAACAAAATGTATAGCAATAACCAAACAAGTGCAGAATGTCTCAGCATAAACTTGACAAATTTACAAGCACATAACTTATGAACCAGACAAGAACCCCCGACCAACCATACTAACAGCAAAATTCCACCCCTTCACTGGGGAGATTCCCAGATACCGGAAAACTCTCTATTCTAATAGATTTTTTTTCTTTGTACTTCTTGCTAAAAGGTGGAGGGAGAACATGAGGATTCATACCTTTTCCCAAGGGTATTAATTTAGACTAAATCATGAAGAAATTTAAATGTAATGTAAACAAACATTTTGCTGCACAACTCTCCAACTAGGATGCTCCCTATAAATCGGGCACTTACGTCTCTGTTTCAATATGCTTTGTTTGGGGTAAAAAGAAAAAACACGAAAATTTTGGATTTCCTAAAAGCTGAAATAATAACAATAAAAACAAGCCGTGCGTGTGTGGTTCACCCTCTGTATGTGACTCGATGTGGCGAGTGTAAAATGCAATAAATTTGGGAAATTTGGGGCATTTTTGACCCCCCTTTGACCCCCTGGGGGCGCGAACCAAAATTTTTCTGCGGTCAAGGATGCTCATTTTATATCCAGAACAATTGCCTCTACATTTAGGCCAAGTTTCAGAAAAGTTGAATGGATGGATCAAACGTTATGGGTGAAAAGGGTAATTTTTTGCCA
The DNA here is from genome assembly GCA_963556195.1 of Sepiola atlantica. Classification (NCBI taxonomy): domain Eukaryota; kingdom Metazoa; phylum Mollusca; class Cephalopoda; order Sepiida; family Sepiolidae; genus Sepiola; species Sepiola atlantica. The sequence continues at coordinate 21,365,096 of OY744547.1, read as the reverse complement.
TTTTGGGGGCTTTTGACCCCCTGGGGGCGCGAACCAGATATTTTCCAAAGTCAGCGATACCTATTTTCTATTAAGAACAATTGCCTCCACATTTTGGCCAAGTTTCAGAGAAATTGAATGGATGGATGAAAAGTTATGGGGCAAAAAATGTCATTTTTTGCCATTTCAGGGCCTTTTGACCCCCTAGGGGGCTAACCAGATTTTTTTTCAAAAATCGGAGAAGTTCACTTTCTACCCTGACGAAAGTTACAACTTCATGAAAATTTTCAGAGAAATTCAATGGATGGTTGCGGAGAAAAATCCGGACGGACGGACATTCCTCAAAACATAGGTCCCCCGATTTATAAAATCGGGGGACCAATGAGTGTTCATTCACTATTGCTTGGTATACAATTAACATTTTTCAAGACATGTTCTAAATGCGCGCTTCGGCACTGATGGCATACTTTATTGATACATCTAATCTAGTTATCAGTTGTTTTTTGTTTGTTTTGTTTTTATTTTTATTCACCCCAAAAGAGGGATATTGCCACTAAGACATAAGGGGATACTGTGAATTAGGGACCAAATTTATAGGAGGCATCCTAAGTGGAGAGATGTGGAGCAACGTATTTGTTCACATTACATTTAAATTTCTGCATGTGGGAACAGTTGGGGAAACAAGGAGCAAGAAGGTAGTTCCAATGTCAAGCTGTCCATGGAAAGAAGCTATTTGAGTAGAAAGCTTTCCGGCATCTGAGGACATCTATAGTGAAGGGTGGGATTTTTAGCTGATTGTTGGGTTAGTCAGGTGTTGAGGGGGTACACGTGCAGCAAATTTGTTGCAGCACGTTTCTTTGATGTATTTGTAAAACAGGCACAGGGATGCAACATGCGGCGATGGGATAGGGGCTGGAGCTTGGTGGACAGTGTGGTACCTTTTAGATTAGAGGCTTTTTTTAACCCTATCTAAGAGAGAGAGAGAGACTAGTGGTTGGTGCACCAGCCCAGATGTGACAACAATACTCACTACATGGGCGGATGGTGGCTTTGTAAAGATACAGGTGATTAAATTTTTCTAGCATGGTAAAGGAAGTCTACCTTCTATGCAGCAGACCTGGCAGTGTCTTCTATGTATTTGTTCATTTGTGCTCTACCAAAACTTGAGATCAGAGTCTATACTTCTATTTAACCAATAGATAAAAAGAGAACATGGGTATTGTTCAATTTTTCGAATGGTATTAATTAAGACTAATTAAACGATTTTGAGGCTTGTAAATACTGAGATGGGTGGGCATTCGGGTGTCAACTAAGTATATACAGGAGTTGTTTCCCTTAGACAATATTCAAGTTATCTCCCTTGAATTAAACTGAGCAACAAAAGAATGAACTCTTCAATTCAGAAGTCCAAATAAACTCACACCGCAAATCTTTTTTTTTCGAAAAAACACGACCTACTCTCTCCATCAAATAGGTTATGACTGTTAAGGAGCACAATTGTGTGACACATGATAGAGGTTCGTGGTTGCAAGAGTTATATCAGAGGTTTCCTTCTCTTAGACTAGTTGCACAACCAAGGCTTGAAAGTCTAGTCAACACTACTATTTCATCCATAGCTGAAGGAAGGATATATGGATTAATGCATATTTTTTTCAATATTATCGCTAAATCACGTTTTTACACAGGTTATCGTCAGATCACCGAAGTGAAGTGATGTTCAGCCTGATCAGTACTATAAATAAATTGCTGGTAAGTAGAACTGGTGACAGACTAGTGTCCTGCCACTGGTCTAGTTAAAAAAAGTGAACGTGATTTAATAACATAGAGCCCATAGTCCACGCTAGTTAATGGTGCAAAACCACCACTTTATTTGAGCAGACAGATGCCCATGATTAGGGGCTCTTTTATGGGATTGGAAGAGGAGGGATAGAGGAGGAAGGGGAGGATGAGAAACTCAATTTTGAGCAATTGGTTTAATCGACTTAAAGCTGGTTCTGAACTTACCTTATTTCCTAAATGTGTATCTGTGTGATGGCTAAACAAAGAAAGGATTTAAGAGGAGGAGGAGGAGGAGGAAAAGAAGAAGAAGAAGAAGAAGAAGAAGACGAAGGAAGAGGAGAGGTAGAGGCGAAGAGTAATAAGAAAAAGACCAAAGAGGAAAAGAAAGAAAAACAACAATACTAAAACGGAAAATAATAATAATATTAAGGAGGATGATGATGATGATGATGATGATGATGATGATGATGATGATGATGATCATGATGATGATGAACTATATAAAGAAAAAGAAGAAAGAAAATACAATAAGAAGAAGAAACGAAGAGGGATAAGATTAATATTAATAAGAAGTGCAATAAAAAGATAAAGAGGAAGAAGAAAAAGAACAAAATAACGAAAATTAAAAAGGAAAGAAGAAGAAGAAGAAGAAGAAAATTAAAAAGGAAAGAAGAAGAAGAAGACGAAGAAAATTAAAAAGGAAAGAAGAAGAAGAAGAAGAAGAAAATTAAAAAGGAAAGAAGAAGAAGAAGAAAATTAAAAAGGAAAGAAGAAGAAGAAGAAGAAGAAGAAGAAAATTAAAAAGGAAAGAAGAAGAAGAAGAAGAAGAAGAAAATTAAAAAGGAAAGAAGAAGAAGAATAGGAAGAAAATTAAAAAGGAAAGAAGAAGAAGAAGAAAATTAAGAAGAAGAAGAAGAAGAAGAAAAGAAAGTGGGGAAAGATTTTTTGAGAAGGTTGCAGAGGATTGCTGTCACAAAAGATGGCGGCCGTGTTGCAAGGGATCAGTCTGGAAGAGGGACAATTAGATCAGTATGACAGGTATTTAAGGGGCTTAAGCAACGTTTTAAGAAAGGAGACAAGGTAGCATAGGCTTTGGCGGATGACAGCAGCGACAAAGAAGAAACAAGGTTGTCGGATATGAGCTAACTGCGATCTCCATACAACATACTATAACATCGCCCGTCACCGGCATCGTGTTTGGATCGTTCCCTCCAACAGCTGGCTCGTGTCGGATCCGGTGTCACTGTTTCTCATGTGTCATGATACCAGTGTTATGTTCGCTAATCCGGCATCGAGAGCCTCGCTATTCCTCGCCATCCCTCGCCAACCCCACCAATGCTTCCATGGAATTTATCCCCAAAGTTGTGTTTAAGGGATTTCCAGGCATGAAGATGGAATCGGAACTGGCATTAATCATTCGGAAAGAGAAAACTAGAGATAATAGGATGGCATTCAGTGTACAAATCTCAAAAGCTATTGCGAGGCTGTTTGGTCGTATCCGAAACGTCCGAGAAATTCCAATGGCACACTTTAATAAAGCCGCTGGAAGCTTTCACACACGCACACATAGTAAGTAAAAAAAAGATAAAGTAGTCGATAGCGACCCAAAAGGCTCCCTTTTAATGAGCCACTACACCAAGGTGTAAAGAATGGCGCCCCTCTTTACCCAGGATTACTCCATTTACCCTTGATCCTCACCTTAAAATTCTGAGTACTTAACAAGGGAGCATCAAGTACTATTTTTTGAGCCTTTGAGTTTGATATGACAATGTAGTATTGAACCCCGGTCTCCCAGCCCATTAGCACAGAGTCTAACCATTATTTCAAACGGACTGGTCATATATATATATATATATATATATATATATATATATATATATATATATATGATATCATATATAATATATTTATATAATTTAGGACGCCCCCCTCCAAAAAAAAACCTTGCTCCTGAAATTTGAAACGACCTTTCAAACCGTCACCTATAATCTAACCCAACTGAACTAGCCTGAATCAATATATCAAATACATATATATATATATATATATATATATATATATAAATTCCCGAAACAGTTTTTCATGGTAAACAACTGATGATCCCTTAAAATAGTGTTAGAAACTAACTAATATAATAACTGTAAAAAATAAATTGACTTACATGAGTGATTTTCCACTGGAAGACTTGAGACTATAAGTTTTTTTTTTGTTTTTTTTTTTGTTTTTTTTTATATATTTTTTTTTTTATATAGTTTTAATGGTTGAGAAACTTCCGAGACTATATATATATATATATTTATATATTAATTATTTTATTTGTTATTTTAATTCATTTTATTATTATTTATTGTACTTTATTTATTTTAGATTTAAAACACTATTTACTAGATATTATTATTATTATTATTATTATTATTATTATTATTATTATTATTATTATTATTATTATTATTATTATTATTATTATTATTATTATTATAAATATAGTGGTATAAAATTATATAATAATAAGTTCTATTTTCCTATCATAACTGGATATATATATTCTTAAATAATACTAAATTGTGATGTTTTTCTTGCTTAACTTTTATTTGTGATGTCATGAGGGATGCTAAGGAAGAAACTTATATATATATATATATATATATATATATATATATATATATATATATATATATATATAATCTAGGCTTTGATCACCTAGTTTTTCATGTTTGTTTTCGTTTTTCTTTGTTTTGTAAAATTAGCACTGAAGATACTCACACCAATAAATAAATGCACAGGAGCATTTTACAAATATATTTGTGTTTGCCGAAACAATTGCATGCTGTATAAAAGAAATAAGTTTTATGAAATGACGTGAATCTGTCCTTTATAACATTAAAATGGTATAAGATTTCATAAAAAATATCGAATATATATATATTATATGTATACTTTATAGTTGTATTACAATCAATCGAAAACCATAATTTTCTTTTATTGTTTCAATTTCTTTATTTTCATATTTCAGCGAATACCCGTATTTCTTCTTTGTCTCACAAAGCAAAATGTTTTATTTATTTTTTCAAAATGTAATAATTTTTCTTATGCGCGTTTCACAGCAAAATCAAGAGAAATATATAGTCTTTAGTTTTATTTTGCTGATCATTAGAGCAATAGTTCATTTAATGGTAATAGGAAAACATTATCCCAAAAACAGAAGAAAGGAAGAAGGAAAAAGTTTAAGAAGTCTTTTCAAAAATAACGGCAAGCTAAAATACATTAAAAAAACTGACTGTAAAAGTGGTGAAAAAAATCCAGCCCCTCCCCCCCCCCCCCAAAAAAAAAAAAATTTGCTCTCGAGATTTGAAACGACCGTTCAAACTGTCCCCTATAATCAAACTCACCTGAACTCGCCTGAATCAACTTCAAGTGCAAAACAAACTCCCGATGAAAGAATCTCCCACGAAAAAAAAAACTTGAAAAAAACAATTGATGAATTATTGTTAATCCTGAAGATAAATAATACATGTTAAAAAATGTCAAATTCATAGAAAAGCTTAATACGAAAATATTATTAGTTTAGAATACTTTCTAATGTAAACAGCAGATTAGTAAAAAATATCTTTTAATGTTGACTTACATAACCTAGATTCTAGATAGATAAGTGTTCCCATCATGTATATTATTTTTAATTTTGTTTTGATTTTAGCGAAAATGAAATTTAAAATTATACTTAATCAGATATAATTTCTAAGTATTTATTTTATATTTTTTCTAATTAAATTCACGAAAAGTGACTCAAAAGTTTTCCCGATTCATTAAATAATCAAACCCAACTGAGCAAGCCTGAATCAACTTAAAGTACAAAGCCAATGAACTATTGATCTGATGATCAGCAAAGTTAAACTAAAGACTATATATTTTGCCTGGCTTTGCTGTGAAACGTGCGTAAGATATAGAAACGGTACTGAATTAAAAACAAATGTTTTCCTATTAGCATTGAATGAATTAGTGCTCTGATGATCAGCAATGTTAACTAAAGATTATATATTTTTCTTGACTTTGCTGTGAAACGCGCGTAAGAAAAAGTATAAAATTTGAAAAAAAATTGTTTTGTGCGACGAAAAAGAAATACAGGTATTCGCTGAAATATCAAAATAAAGAAATTTAAACAATAAATGAGAATTATGGTTTAGGATTTCATGGCTGACAGAACGCGACCAAGCTACCCCCAGGGATTAAATAAAAAGTGCTCATCAAAATGCCGTACAGAAAGATTTCCGAGTTCAATAAAATACACCTGGAGAAGGTCGGAGGTTACATCGGCGGAAACGTTGTGAGAATAACATCCAAGATTAGAACAGTGGTCCAAATAATCAAAATAAAATAAATGCTACGTTTTTTAAAGGATACCATGTTTTGCATAGACAAATTTCGTATTATATTTTAGAATTGAGATGAGACTTGATAATTTGTATTATTTGGATTATTCGGACTACTATTCTCATCTTGGTTGTTATTTTCACAACATTTCTGTCGATGTGACCTCTGACCTTCTTCATGCGTATCTTGTCAAACTAAGGAATCTAGATGGAATTTTAAACTGAACTCTTTATTTAATCTTTAATTTTTTAGATGAGGATCGATGATTTTGATCATTTGGACTACTATTCTCATCTTGGTTGTTATGTACAAACCTTTTCGGCCGATGTAACCTCTGACCTTCTTCAGGTGCATCTTTATAAATTTGGAATTCTTTTATGTCAAACTCAGGAACTTTGATGGAATTTTGAACGGAACCCTTTATTTAATCCACAGGGGTAGATTGTTCTCGTTCTGTCATCCATGGGGGTAGATTGTTCGCGTTCTGTCATCCATGGGTGTAGATTGTTCTCGTTCTGTCATCCATGGGGGTAGATTGTTCTCGTTCTGTCATCCATGGGGGTAGATTGTTCGCGTTCTGTCATCCATGGGGGTAGATTGTTCTCGTTCTGTCATCCATGGGGGTAGATTGTTCTCGTTCTGTCATCAATGGGGGTAGATTGTTCGCGTTCTGTCATCCATGGGGGTAGATTCTTCTTGTTCTGTCATCCATGGGGGTAGATTGTTCTGGTTCTGTCATCCATGGGGGTAGATTGTTCTGGTTCTGTCATCCATGGGGGTAGATTGTTCTCGTTCTGTCATCCATGGGGGTAGATTCTTCTTGTTCTGTCATCCATGGGGGTAGATTGTTCTCGTTCTGTCATCCATGGGGGTAGATTGTTCGCGTTCTGTCATCCATGGGGGTAGATTGTTCTCGTTCTGTCATCCATGGGGGTAGATTGTTCTCGTTCTGTCATCCATGGGGGTAGATTGTTCGCGTTCTGTCATCCATGGGGGTAGATTGTTCTCGTTCTGTCATCCATGGGGGTAGATTGTTCTCGTTCTGTCATCCATGGGGGTAGATTGTTCGCGTTCTGTCATCCATGGGGGTAGATTGTTCTCGTTCTGTCATCCATGGGGGTAGATTGTTCTCTTTCTGTCATCCATGACCGTGTAGAAATGTTAATTAGACGGGTTCTACTTAATATATTAGATGGCATCAGCAATATACACATTTAGAAGGATAAAACCTGTAAATGTTCCGTTTTCGTCTATCGTAACGTTTGAATCGCCACAAAATGGGTGATACTGAGGCAGAGTCTTCATTTTTAGTTTTAAGAAGAGTTCTAATGCGCAACCATTGACTGCCAGAGCCATCTAGCTTTAGAAACTTCAAACAGCCAATTTAGAAAGGGGAGATAATTCAATTAACAACTTTTCTCCATTTTTAGTTGTCTTAAGATCTTCAAGGAAGGAACACCTCTTTTTGTTAAAACATCAGCAACCTGATGTTCTTGTGAAAGACATACAATTTCATCCAGTTCTCCATTGCACAGTATTTCTCTAAGAATGGTCATCTCGATTCTTATCTGTTGATCTAGAATCTGAGTGTTGGAATGAGTGGCACTATGAACCTGTGAATTACCTGTCTTGCACATACAGAAATATTGGATGAAATCTAAATATGCAAAATTCCACAGAAGAATGCCTTATAAAACATACAAACCTCTGCGAGATCAACCATTGCCAAAGTCTCTGCAGCATAATCCTTCCTGCAATTCAACCATATTTGGCACAACTAAACATCAGTCTATGCCTGACTTGTCCACCAAGTTTCAATCATGAATGTCCAACAGTCTTTGTGTTATCGCTGTTCAGTGATATGCTCCAAATGTGCACCTCTGCATTGCAAGCTTGCCTAGATACATTTTGAAAAATTGTCAATAACTCTGACCCACTACTCTCTTGACACTTCCCTGATTTCATACATAAAATCATTATATATGCACGCAGACAACGTACACGCACATACACATGTGTATACAGACATTTGCATGCATGCACACAAACACATACACATGTACACAAGCATCGATATTTCTATAATTAAAACTAAAGTGCTTATATCATTCATTATTGCTCCTATCTATCTCAGTTCAATTTGCTTACGTTTATACCTGCACTAGTATTAATACAAGGAACTTACAAGATACGTGGCATAAAGACAAGCAAACTAATTAAATATAGCGTATGTAATTGCAATAGTTAATTCTATGTATAAATAGGGGTGGGACGTAATGGGTGAAAATTTCAGATTCATGCGAGTAGTATTTTTTTGTCTTCATTTATACATAAATAACACTAAACAATCAAACATTTTGAAAATTTTGCAAAATTCAGAAGGTGTAGGCCAAAAATAGCCGTTAGGGCTCCACAGGACTCAAAATCCATTATTTTTCGGTGAAAAAGTGGTTCATGCGACATTGCAGGTCCTAAAACATCCTCAAAAGCTATGAATGGATATAGATGGTTAAATCTGATATAGTACTTTAATTTAGGACCATTTTCAGGCTGTGAAAGGGTTTTCATGAATGTAAAATAGCCAAAAACTAGTGGCCTGCACCTTCTGAATTTTGCAAAATTTTCAAAATGTTTGATTGTTTAGTGTTATTTATGTATAAATGAACACAAAAAATACTACTCGCATGAATCTGAAATTTTCACCCATTACATCCTACCCCTAATACAGGGTGACTCAAAAAAAAAACGGCTCCGTGTACACTTTATGTGATATCTCCTTTATTTATTCACCGATTGCCCTTATTTTACAGGACATGACAGAATCAACGACCGTGAGTACACCAAGACCTCAGTGGGAGCTGGGACAAAGAATACACTGTGTTAAATTTTACTACAAGACAGGCTCGTTTAAGAAAACCCAGGACAGTTTCATGCATCAGTTCGGATGTGAAAAGGTTCCACCCAAAAGCAGAATTCAGAACTGGGTGGACCACTTTGAGAAGTATGGGACCATGGAGAACTTCAACGCTGCCAGTGAGAACCGTCTAAGCCACTCAGCACGTCCCAAGAAGCGGACAGCCGAGCTGGTCGAAAGTGTGAGAGAATCTCTCCAGTAGAGTCCGAAACGCTCTGTGCGTAAGCGAAGTCAGTCGCTTGGTATCTCCCGTGAGACTTGCAGGAGAGTGCTGGTGAACAATATCAGGGCTTACCCATACAGAATACAGACGCTGCAGACCCTTACAGCCGTAGACAAGAAGCAGAGGAGCGCTATGGCAGTCAAGATGCTCGATAAGATCGAGGAGACACCAGATTTCCTTAACCTATTTTGGACCTCAGATGAAGCCCACTTCCATCTTGACGGAAATGCGAACTCCAAGACAAATGTCTTCTGGGGGTCCTCCAGACCCAATGAAGTAGCCACCAAGCCCCTGCACTCTCCTAATTGCACGATGTGGGCTGCAATCTCGGTCAGAGGCATATCGGACCAATCTTCATCGAAGAATCTGGCGCAGCAGTAACAGTCACCAAGGAGCGGTATGTGAAGGTCCTCAAAACCTTCAAGAGTGAGCTCCAGACCCTCTACCCGTCGCTCATAAACAAAGTTCTGGTTCCAGCAAGACGGAGCTAGTTCTCACACCTTAAACCTGTCCTGAGATTGGCTGAAAGAGAACTTTGGAGGCCGAGTGATCAGTCTCAAGACTAATTTTGAGTGGCCACCCCATAGCCCAATCCTAAGCCCCCCAGATTATTTCCTTTGGGGCTATCTTAAGGACAGAATGTACACAAGGAAACCCAGAACCATCACGGAACTCAAGGAAGCCATCAGGGAGGAGATGAGAGCCATTCCCAATTCAGTCTGTAAGAACGTCATGGACAACTTTGTTCTGCGCCTCAAGAAATGCACGGAGCTAAAAGGAGTCCATCTAGAACACATGCTGTAGAACGGAGAAAAAAAGGCCAAATACCCTAGTGTTTTGATATGATGTTGTGAATATAATAAAGTAGTTATGCCCTAAAATTCATTTCATTCGAAACACTAAGAAACGGGGCCTAATTAGATTTGGGGCCCGTTTTTTGGGAGTCACCCTGTATAAACAAGTGATAACTATGAGGAAGTGCCAAAATCATATCATTATAGGGTGAGGTGTAGTGATTTTGGATAATATAGATTACTTAAGTTCAAAAATATAAAGACATCAGAATTTTAAATTAAAAAAATAATAATAAATAAAGTAAAAAAATAAAATAAAATAAAGTACTAAATAGAAATAGTAGTACAAACAGCAACAACAAGCAGCAGTAGCAACAACCGTCATTAACGACGTTTGAAATATCTGCTTGACTTCTAAGCTGGGAGCTGATTGGAGCAAACATTTAACTTCGATTCAGATTTACCCAATCAGAAACAATCTCTCATGCAAGCAGAGCATCTGTCCCAGAGGTTATAAAATGGAGTGCTCACTATTGTCTTTTTTATCCATGAGAAGACACAGCTGTCTGACTCATCAACGTCGCTTCATTCAGCCACCAAACTTCTCTCTTGGGACGCAAAGCAAACTCACCAAGCCACAGGCTTCAGCGTCGACAAGAAGACTCCTCTATCCAACATGGTGACGAGCATGTGAACTTGTACCATTGCAACACACACATACTTGCAACTAACATATGAACTCGGTCTGCCTTTAATACATATGTACAGACTTTCTCTTAAAAACATTCTCCTGTTGTGAACTCTTCTTCATTCCCTACAACCAGGACATTTATCCTACATACAGACTCTCCAACCCTTTTCTTTGTCCATACTCCTGAAAATATTCTATTACTAACAATATCTTGTATTATTTTTTAGATGTTAAGGAAGATGGACTTATAAAGTTGATATAAATATGTATGAGATTTTGTCTTTAATTCTACAAAATTATCCCCCATTTCCGGGCCATTCTAAATTTTAGGGCATTAACTAATTGCTTTCCTACTAACACTAAGTCCGACTGGGAAAGTTGCAAAACACTGTAATCGCTTTAAAAAGTAAACTGCACAGAATGTATATCCCATAGGAAAAAAAATGAATTCGTCTTACGTTTAACTAATACCTAAGAACATTCTTCAGTTATGAACTCTTCTCTGTTCCCTACAACCAGGACATTTATTCCACATATAGACTCTCCAACTTTTTTCTTAGTCCAAACTCCTAGATATATTCTGTTACTAATAATCTCCTTTATTATATATTTAGACGTTAACGAAGATGGCCTAATCAAATTTTAATAAATTTAGAGAATCCATCAATTATTGGCCAAGATATGACTTTTCTTTTCTTTTTTACAAGTGTCAAATTTGTCTTAAATGACCTGTATGTTAAAGTAACCGTTTCTTCAGTATTTGGGTACTCAAGAAAACTCAACACAAAACACGGCGACCACCTGTTTGTGTCGTAACACAAACAGGTGGTCGCCCTTTAACCTTGTGTCATACATGCAGAAAATCAAGTTGCTGCAATTATTACAGAAACATTTAAGTCCGCAAATTGTATTCTTACCTTGGTCGCTGCATGTTTTCCTTGTACGCTCTTCTTCAGGATTCGACCTGTCGGTGGGGCTACAAATTCGTCGACTGCAACCCCATGCAGAGGGTACCCCCCCTCGAAAACGGGGCCACCTGTAAGCCGTGGGTTGTGACCTGTGATACCTCAGGACAGGATCCTGGGGGCTGAGCAGTCCGTGGCCTGGTGATTTGTAACACTTCACATCGACCCTTACTTTGGCCCGATCAATCGGCTGGTCACGTCATGCTCTAGTATCGATAAGTTCATCCCCAACCATATTATTCAAGCTGATTCTTCTAAACATAAAACCCTTACTTCTCCTTTTTATTTTCCTCACAAATCGATAATAAAAGATTACCAAAAAAGATTACTACTGCTAAAGAGTAACGTTTTCTAAGAGTAAGGTTTCCACTCTCAGCGTAAAATTTAGGATTTAACAATGTATTTTATATGAAGACAAAAGAATATGTGTTATAAAAAATATTTTTGTAAATAAATAAATAAATAAAAGCGGTTTATCTAAGTTTAGAGCTGGGGCTAGTCTCCCTACCCTATAGTATTTTAAAATAAATATTTTGAAATGTGTTCAATCAAATAAAATAGATTGATCTAAGTTTTGGGGTTAGGGGTTATCTTCACTATAGTTTTAAATAGGGGCTAACCAATAAAAATAAAACTATGTATCACTAGTGCCTCTGCGTGGCCACATTACTTCTACTAATACACCGTATCGGCGAGGTCACAAATTCACCGACTGCAGCCACATACGGGGTATAAAGAAAAATGGGGCCACCTGTAAGCTGTGAGGAGTGGCGACCTGTGATGTCCATGGCCTGGCTGCAGAAATGGTCACATGACTTGCAACACTCCACTTCCTCCCTTACTTCGGCTTGATTGGAAGTCGGAGAGGCCCAAATCCGATCAATCTGCTGGTCACGTCATGCCCTAATATCGATAAGTTCATCCCCAACCATATTATTCAATCTGATTCTTCTAAAAATGAAAACCTTACTTCTATTTTTTATTTTCCTCACAAATAGATACTAGCAGGTGGCTGCTGAAGAGTAATGTTTTCTCAGGGTAATGATTTCTAAAAGTAATGTTCCCACTCTTACTGTAAAATTTCCTTCTAAGAGTAATGTTTCTAGGAGTAATATTTTCTAAGAGTAATTTTTTCTAAGGATATAAATAATCATCATACCTATAGGATTCCATTTGACAACTTTATTCGGCATTAAATAACCAAATAGATGATTGATATGCTGAAAACCAAACCTTCCTATGACCCTTCCCGACCGAGGGAACACAACTTGCAAATAAGTTCTTTCATACCTCGAAAAAGACTAACTTGAGACAAGAACTGATAGAAAGCAGTGGACATTTATTCAACTTGATCTTTGTTCTAAATCACTGACCAATGGAGAGAGGATGAAGCAGATAGAGAACGATCGAAATTACTAATTAATTATATTTTGTCAGCCCCTATCATTTTACTGCATCCTCTCAAACATATTCTTCTCTTTTCTCTCACACTCTCTCTTTGAGCCATGTGACGTCAAATCCGTTTTTATTATATTCTCACAGTCTAGCAATCCTTACTTTGTGTCAGTGAGTTGACCCCGGCTGACTTTTTATTTCCTATTATTCTCAACTAATCATTTTATATGCTAGTGGGTCTACTCACCCAATACCTAAAAATTAAAAAGAATCCAAACAAGTAGTCGCCACAAAAAAGTAAAAATAGAATGCAAAAATATTATTATTTTATTCTTTCTTTATTTATTTGTTACTTACATTAATCCCAAACAAATCACATTTCCATTGGAACGTAAGGGATACTATGAATAAGGTGTCATATTAATTAGGGCATACTAAGTGGGTGGGAGTTGTCCACTGAGACATAACATTTCTGTGAGATATATTTTTTACGGTCCGTTTCATTTGTCTTGTGCCAAACAACATTTTTATGTCAATATCGTCTCTGCAACATTACAAAATCATCAGAAAAATTCACAAAGAGCAAAAAGTTATTGCATTAAAGTCTCTTGAAAAAACCTACACTATACAGTGGTTCATTTTTGGGTGAAACCAAACAAAAACAAAAAAAAGAGCAAAATCTCACACGTGGGGGAACCCACTAATACGCAATTTTGAAGATTTTTCGTTCACAGCTAGTAAATCCTAAAAGTTGTGTGGACATTTATAAATTTTAATTCAGTAATATTTCTTAAAATAGTTAATAAGTCCTATAATTTATTTATAAAAATTCTAATTCACTTTAGTTCAGATTACGTTTAAATTTCTGCATTTTGATACAGTCAAGGAAACAGGAAGCAGGGAGTGAATTCCAAAGGCAAGCAGTTCGTGGAAAGAAACTATTAGAGTAGAAAGCATTCCGACATCTGGGGACCTCTACAGTGAAGGGTTGTGATTTTGTCTGATTGTCTGGTTTCTAGTTATAATATCCTAATCTGGCAAAACCGAAAACTAAGATCAGATTTATTCACTAATCGGCATTTAGTCGAGACAAATCCGTCTCGCTTTCTCCGCAATCATCGGATTTCCAGACAAACAAAAAGATCCAAAAGTGCTTTCTGAAGAATTCCGTATAATCTGAAAGTCTGCAATGCAGTGCATCCGACAGCCTCTTTCTCACAGAAGAGACTTTGCCATTATTTATCTACTCTATTTCCATGGAAGATTCTTGACTAAGCTCGAATTCCTGGTCCCTCCTTTTAAGACTGTTGTAATTTTCTTTTAACATAGTTCACTCCAAACAAAGCATGCCGCCACTGTAGACGTAAGGGGCTTCTGAGAATAAGGATGAAAGTTTTGGGAGTTATCCTAAATTGGGAGCTGTGCAGCGAGATGCTTGTTCACATTAGTTTTAAATTTCTGCATGTCGGTACAGTCGGAGAAACAGGGAGCAGGGAGAGAGTTCCAAAGACCGGCAGTTCGAGGAAAGAAGCTATTGGAGTAGTAGGCTCTCCGGCATCTGGGGACCTCCACAGTGAACCGATGAGATTTAGCTGATCGTCGGGTTGGTCGAGTGTATTTACGTCGAGGTGGCACCAGAGCAGCAAGTTCATCGGAGCACATTCGATTGAAGTACTTGTAAAACAAGCACAAGGATGCAACATTGCGGCGATTGGACTGGGACTAGAGCTTGGAATAGAATACCTTTAACTCCTTTTTCCAATGTGAACTTTCCCATAGAAACACTGATCTTTGCTTCGGACATATGTAATTCCTGTCTTTATTGCACCCTTCTATGACAATACACTTTTCCTTCTTTTAAATTATAAATACAAAAGTTTTCATTTATCACACATACATTACCACCAAAACGGGTTACTGTTATTTAAATCAATAACACAATATAATATTTCAAAGGTTACAACAAAAAAGAATTCGAAGGTTACAACAAAGACATTCACTGCATGAACTCATCTTACAGCCACAACTGAAAAGAACTAAACCTCTGTCCTGGATAATAATTTTATAATGATTACTCTGATCTCTACAGTGGGTTTGTATATATATATATATATATATATATATTGGTACAGAAAAATTAGTACAACATTCGTACCGTCGGTTTAAAACATGGAAGAACTTAGCCATCCGGCTCTCTTCAGCTTCTGTTGTCATCTGTTTCGGAAATGTGAAGTCACGTGTCACTCTCGTTTGGACGCGTTATTTGCTTAGAGTGTTATGTATGTTTGTTTAAATTTAGTGTAAGGAAGGTTTAATAAGGTTTGAAAAAAAAGGTGAAAAGTAAGAGTTGAGATTTTAACCGGAGATATAAAAATAAAAAATAAAAAATATCATATATATATATATATATATATATATTTATGTGTATATATATATATATATTTATGTGTATATATATATATATATATATATATATATATATATTTATGTGTATATATATATATATATTTATGTATATATATATATATATATATATTTATGTATATATATATATATATATATTTATGTATATATATATATATACATATATATATATATTTATACATATATATATATATTTATACATATATATATATACATATATATATATATTTATATATATGTATATACATATATATATATTTATACATATATATATATATACATATATATATATTTATATATATATATATATATACATATATATATATATATATATATATTTAGACATATATATATATATACATATATATATATATATATATTTAGACATATATATATATATACATATATATATATATATATATATATTTAGACATATATATATATATATACATATATATACATATATATATATATATATATATTTAGACATATATATATATATACATATATATATATATATATATTTAGACATATATATATATATATATATATATATATTTAGACATATATATATATATATACATATATATATATATATATATTTAGACATATATATATATACATATATATATATATATATATATAGAGAGAGAGAGAGAGAGAGAGAGAGAAATAGGCAAATAAAAATTACAAATCAATAACACCAAACATTAATTTAGTATAAACTGTTTAAAAAATAGTTATACAAATGAGGCATTCAAATAGCTGTCTTTAGCTCTTTCGTCTGTACTATATATACAGTATATCAAAATATTAGGTTGTATTATTAATTTAAATTAGAGTAACCCGTTTTGATGGTAATATAGTTGTGATGAATGAAAAAAAAAAACGTTCGCATTTATTCATTTAGATTTATTGTTAAAAGTTTGGACATTTTTAAAAAAAAACTTTATCTGGGCTCACATAGAAAAGCAATTATTTGTTCATGCGTCTACATTAGCTATAAATTCTTATAGCCTGTAAACAAATATAGTATAAAAATGGTCGTAAAATTCGCAATTATTTCATATTTACTCATACTAACTGCTGTGGCTTCCTTTGATTCATAATAGAAATTCTTCTAGGTGCTGCGTGACTTAAAGAACCATCTGTTTATTGTAAACTTCTTTTCTTTGTTGATTCTTCTTCCTGTTTCTGTGTTTCAATCCGGTGCTGGGGCAAGTGCGCCGTTCCCAATTGGCGTGACCATTTGGGCGGCAAGAAGATCGGATGTCGCAAATTCTGTTCTTTGATAAATAGACAAAATTTGGAATCGGACACAGAGTCCAAAATAATCAAAACGCACATTTGTCTGAAATCTTCGGAGGATTCTAGATCTTCATGAAGATGTTGGGATTTTTTTTTTGCTGTTGTTGTTGTTGTTGTTGTTGCTATTGTTTATGTTGTTGTTGTTGCTATTGTTTATGTTGTTGTTGTTGTTGCTTTATTCTTTTGTATAATTGTTGTTTTATACTCTGCTTCTCAGGTGTCGTTTTTATTTTCTTCTAAATTGATATTTCTTCATTTATTTTTTTATTTTTATTCCCATGATCTTCCTTCTTTTATTTCTTCTTCTTTTTTTACATTTTTCTAGACCATTCTTCTTCTCTTTTTTCTTCTTCTTTTTCTACATGTTTCTAGACCATTCTTCTTCTCTTTTTTTTTTCTTCTTTTTTGCTTCTCAGGTAACTTCTCCCTTTTGTTCTTCTTCTTCTCGAATTTTATTTCCATCATTTTTCGTTTTCCTTCTTTTTCTTTCTTTCTTACTTGCATCGTTTTCGACTACTCCTCGCTGGTTTTTATTCTTTCATTTTCTTTCTGATTTTTCTTTTCTTCGATTTCTTCAGGTGTTTTGTCATTCTGCTATGTCCTACAACACTCTTCTTCTTCTTTCTCTGTTTTCTTCTTATTCTTCTACTTCTCCTCCTCCTCCTTATTCTACCCCCCCCCTTTATGCATTACTACATTCTTATTCTTTCCGGCTTTCCTCTTCTTCTTCTTCTTCTTCTTCTTCTTCTTCTTCTTCTTCTTCTTTTCCTTCTCTCCCTTCCTCTATTCCTCCTCCTTCTTCTACTCCTACCTCCTTCTACGTATTACTACATACTTCCTCTTTCCTGCTTTCTTTTTCTTCTTCTTCTTCTTCTCCGTCTTCTACTCCTCCCCCCCCCCCTTTTATGTCATACTACATTATTCTTATTATTATTCTACTTCTCCCCCTTTTATACCTTACTATATTCTTATTTGTTCCTACTTTCCTCTTCTTTTTCTTCTCTTTTCTTCTTCTCTTTTCTTCTTTTCTTCTTTCCTTCTTCTTCTTTTTATTCTTCTCCTCTTCCTTCTTCTACTCCTCATCGTCTTCTACTCCTTCGCCTTCTAGTTCTTACTACATTTTACTTCTTCTTCTTCTTCTTCTCCATCCTCCTCCCCTTCTATTTCTTACTACATTCTTCTTATTTCCTGCTTTCTTACTCTTCCTTTCCTTCTTCTTCTACTCGTCCTCCTCCTCCTTTTCTTTTTTCTTATTCTCTTCGTCTCTCCCTCCGCCGCTCATTCCTTCTTGTTCTTCTTGTTCTTCCCCATCTTCTTTTTCTTCTTTATCTTGCTCTCCTTCCTATTTTTCTTCTTCTTCTTCTTCTTCTTCTTCTTCTTCTTCTCCTCCCCTTTTTATGTTCCTCTTCTCCTCTTCATTCTTTATATTGCTCTCCTCCTCCTCTTTCTGTTTCATATGCCTTCTTTTTTCTTCTTTTTCCACATTTCCTTCTCATTCTTTCTTTATTTCTCCCTCTTTTACATTTTTATACATTCTTTTCTTTTTCTTCTTCTTCTCCTTCTTACATTTCTTCCTTTATACTTTGCCTCTCATTCGTCTTCTTTTTCTTTTTCTTCTAATTTTTTTCTTCTTTTTTACCTTTTTCCTCTTTTCTTTTTCTTCTGTTTCTTTTGTATCTTTTATCTTTTCTACTTATTTCTCGTCTTGAAGGATTTATTCTTTTATATTTTGCTTCTCCTTTGTCTTCTATTTTTCTGCAGTTTTCTTTTCCTTCTTTTTTTCTTTTTCTATTTTATCACACTGCACTTTTATTTATTTATTTATTTCTATCTGTTTCTTCCATTTCTTCCATTTCTTCTTTAATTTCTTCCATTTCTTCTTCCATTTCTTGTTCTATTTCTTCTTTTTTTCATTTCGTCTATTTTTTTGTTTTTCTTCTTCTATTCCTTCTTTTTCTATTTTGTCTTTTATTTCTTCCCCTGTTTCTTCTTTTATTTATTTTTCTATTAAGTCTTTTTTCAATTTATTCATCTTCTTTTATTTATTCTATTTCCCTCATTTTTTCATTGTTTTTTCTATTTCTTCATCTTTTTCTCATTTTTTCACTGTTTAGACCATTTTTCATTTATTTTTCAATATTTACCATTTTCCTTCTTCCATCGCCATTAATTCTGCCCACTTAATGACAAAACCCCTCTGATCCACTTCGGCTGATGACATTCTTAATTCCGTAATTCTATTAGTCTTAGTTTTAAAAAAAATCATTCAAAAAAGAAAAAAAAGCTTCCTGACCCTCTAATTTAAAAAAAGAAGATGGATGAAAACTATTTAAATGATTGAAATTGTATCCTGAACCATTCTAGGTATCTTCATATTTTGGTATCTGGGTTTATCTTAATCAGAGTTTATTGGTGCTCTTGACAAGACGGCAATGATCGGTTTTAATTGATTGAGGGATTTAAAAAGGATAGTGGTGTTTGTGGGGGAGGAGAGGCTAATAGGAAAAACAAAGATGGCGTAGAAAGAAGAGGAAAACAATAGAAGAAGATGACAAAATATGGAGGGTGAAGTAGAAATTGCGGAAGAAGGAAAAATGTACAACAACAAGAAAAAGAGTTTGAAAAAGAAGTTTTTAAAGATTAAGATTAAGTTGTGGAAAAAAGAAGAGGATGTGGAGAAAGGGAAGGGGTGGGTTAAAGGGGGAAAATAAAAAGTAAAAAAGCTATTTGAGAAGAAGAAGAAGAAGAAGAAGAAGAAGAAGAAGGGGAGAAAGAGAAGGAGTAAGGAAGAATGTTGAGGGAGTAAGAAGGAAAATAAAAAGAAAAAAGTGATTCAAGAAGAGGAAAAGGTAGAAGAGTGTTAGAGTCAATGAAAAGAAAAAGTGAAAAGAAAAAGGGATTTTAGAAACAGTAGTAGTAGTAGTAGTAACAGAAGAAGAAGAAGAAGAAGAAGAAGAAGAGGAAGGAGAAGGAGGAGGGAGGAGGTTCGGGTAAGAAGGAAAATAAAAAGAAAAAAGTGATTCAAGAAGAGGAAAAAGTAGAAGAGTGTTACAGTCAATGAAAATAAAAAGTGAAAAGAAAAAGGGATTTTAGAAACAGTAGTAGTAGTAGAAGTAGTAGTAACAGAAGAAGAAGAAGAAGAAGAAGAAGAGGAAGGAGAAGGAGGAGGAAGGAGGTTCGGGTAAGAAGGAAAATAAAAAGAAAAAAGTGATTCAAGAAGAAGAAAAGGTATAAGAGCGTTAGAGTCAATGAAAAGAAAAAGTGAAAAAAAAAAGGGATTTTAAAAACAGTAGAAAAAGAAGAAGAAGAAGAAGAAGAAGAAGAAGAAGAAGAAGAAGAAGAAGAAGAAAAAGAAAAAGACGATAAAAGAGAATGCAAATATAAATGAAAGAGAATTCGAATATAAAGATTAATTCCAGAAATCGATTTACTTAATATAATCATGTGAATATATATGTCAATTGAGAAATTATTAAAAGCCAGATCTAAATGTGTGCATGGAGGAGAGACTGGCCTAAGTTGCATACACACCATCACATAGAATTATTGAATGGCAGGTCTGAAATGTTGAATTCTGTGACACTACAAAACACCTTTGCTGCCCCCTTCTATGTACATGCGGCCTCATTAACGCACCTGCAAACGTATAAAAATGTGTACCGAGCAATACCCACATTATTTGCGAATGAACGCAAACTATATGCATACATGTTCAGTTTAACTCCTTCAGAAATATGTTGGGTGTAAATACACAGAAAACACGTTGCTGTTCCTGGTACTGAAATCATTTTAACTCGTGTTTTATTGGCTCGTTGACCTTTTGGCTAAGATCAAAGTGTAGTATCTGTTCCGATGGATACTGCACGCCTGTCCTGTGCAGTTCTAGGAGGTCCACCCTCCCAGGCTTTGCCTCCCATCTTTGGGGAGGAGTAAGTTTATTGCTTACTGTTTGAGGCGCCCCTACCGGGGAATGCCGACGGGGCTGCCCAGGCAATTTTTAATGGCCAGAGTGCTCACCTTCTCAAGCGCTGGCTTTTCAAGTCCCACTTTCCCGACCCGACCTTGGATCACATCTTACCTTGTGGGAGTAAGATAAAACTGGCCTTGTGCCTAACCTCCTGGACAGGAGGAAAATAAATACCAAAATCAGACGGACAGAGTCTTGGTCATGCTGTGGCTGGTGTGGCCTTGTTCTCTGTCGATCTGAGATATGGTCCTGTGCAGTTCTAGGAGGTCCATCCTGCCATGCGAGAAGGAGTTAGTTTACTGCCTGAGGAATGACGACGAGACTGTCCAGGCAATTTTTGTTCGGTCAGAGTGTTCGTTCTCCAGAGTGCTGACTTTTTTCAAATCCCATTTTTCCTGATCTCGTGTCAAATATTCCCATAAATAAGCATAGAGTAGACTTCTGTCGGTCAGGATTGACCATGAGTACCTCCCCAGTTGTCTGTTTGGTTGGAGTATCGACGTTCCTGGTTGTAGAGGCCGATGTGGAAATGGCGGTCTCTGTTGCAGAGTTCACATGCATGTCATGTCCTTTCTCTTTTAGAGCTGTCACTTTGTTTTCTGCGGCTCTGTCTCTTCACAGCTACTTTCTCAGTTTCTCTTCCGCTGACTTGAGTTATTTGGTCAGGATTCCTCTCTATTTGTATTGGTTGGCTGCCAGGCTCCCCCAGGACTCTCTGGTGATGTACACAACCTCTATATTGTGCTTCACGATATTTCGGTACTGCAGTTATAACCGCCCAATGAGTCTCTTTCCAGCAGCCAGCTCTCTATACAGATCTTTAGCGATGCAGCTATCTGGCATAAGAACGACTTAGCGCTAATAACATAGTCTGCACTGTCTGAGCAGTGTGAACATACTGGGCAGATCTGCTTGAGACAGTACCTCAGTGGTGAGTACCCTGTTCTTCCATGTTACTCTCCGGATGCGGTGGATGCTTTTCATGTAGAAGGTGTTCCGACGCCTTTCGTGCCTGATATGCATGGTCCAAGCCTCACTGCCATATAGCAGTGTGCTGATGACACATGTATTGCATACCGCCATCTTGCTTTTCACCAACAGCTTGGGACTGTTCCACACACGTATTGTGAGACGAGCAAGGGTTGTGGATGCCTTCCAAATTCTCCTGTCCATATCTGCTTCTAAGGAGAGGCTGTCAGTGATGATGGAACCAAAGTATGTGAACTTGCTTTAATATATATATTTATATATATATGGAAAAATAGATTAATTTGTGTAGACTGTTTTAATGTCTATATAAAGTTTATTTATAAAGATCTACCTTGTATTGAGCAATTTTGAAAAAATATTTGTTTTAAGTTCATTTTACAAATATATTTGTACTTGTTTAATGTAGATATATATATATATATATATATATATATATATATATATATATATATACATGGATAAATTAATTTATAGATATATATTTTTATGTATATTTATATATATATATATATATATATATATATATATAAATTAAACAAGTACAAATATATTGATAAAATTAACTTAAAACCAATATTTTTTCAAAAGTGATCAATATAAAGTAGAGCTTAATAAATAAACTTTATATAAACATTAAAACAGTCTACACAAATTTATCTCTCTCTCTCTCTCTCTCTTTCTATATATATATATATATATATATATATATATATATATATATATATATATAAAGTTAATCCAACAGAAGATATAAGAGGCAACTAATATCTTTTAATTAGTGCAACATCCGGATAAAGACTGAAGCTCAATATACTGGATAGAGCATTAATATCATAATATAAAATGAAACAATAAAATAAGGTGCAAATCAAATTTTATTAGAATTCAAAGTTCAGGCAAAGTATCTTAAAATCCTTAACTCATGAGTTTTCAAAGATAATTCTTCTCCTGAGAATTATCTTTGAAAACTCATGAGTTAAGGACTTTAAGATACTTTGCCTGAACTTTGAATTCTAATAAAATTTGATTTGCACCTTATTTCATTGTTTCATTTTATATTTTGCTATATATATATATATATATATATATATATATATATATATATATATATATATATATATATATATGAATGGAGAGATAATAAAGATAACATTTTATCTTTAAAATAATCCTATCTTGAAAAGTCAATGCTCAATATACAAGATAGAGCAAGTTTGGAATACAAGTTTATAAATCTCCGAAAAACTTGTATTTTATTTGGTGAGTCATGCATTGTTTTTGCCAATGAGCTTCCACATCTGATCTGAATCCCTACATTTTCCTTACGGAACTTTTTCATTATTCGAATTTCTGGAAGACTTTCTGCTATATGTGCTAAACATTCATAATATGCTTGATAGAACCTTTTTTTTCCATTGCGCAAAAATTTTTATATTTTTGCATATTTTTTATATTTTCAAATTTGTGCTAACAGTTTTATAATTTTACTGTTTTATCTCCATGATTTCCTCAGATGATAAAAGCTTGCAGTTTTGAAAATCCTTTGGTTAAGGAAAGGAAATTTTTTTTTTATATATACAAAAAAGGGCAGATCTAGGATATACATCCATATATATATATATATATATATATATATATATATATATATATATATATATATATATATATATATAATAAATATTTGTTTTTGTTTATTGGGACTCATCAGCATAGCGATATGACTATTCACTACTGGCCGCGCAATTCGAAACTTCGGGCTACAAGTATTTTACAATTCAAATCCAGCCATATATATATATATATATATATATATATCTATATATATATATATATATATATATATATATATATATATATATATATATATTTATATACACACACAAGGCCTGTCTAAAAAGTATCCGACCTTTATTTTTCCGTGCGAAACAGAGACTATAAGACAGCGCCACTCTACACATTAGAAGGAAACACCTTTATACACATGTGTGAATTTTATCACCGCTTTCCTGTGCGTTAGTCACTGCCTGTCGGCCGCTGAGTAAGGTGCTACAATACGTGTTCATCGGATTACTGATTCTCACAAGATAACTGAACGTGTTGAGCAAAGGTACTGCATCAAATTTTCTCAAAAGCTTGGTGATACTCAAAGCAAAACAATTCATAAGATTCAGCAGGTGTTTGGAGAAGATGCGATGAGTGTAACACAAATTAAGGAGTGGTTAAAATGATTAAAAAATGGCCGCACATCAGCGGAGAGTGACCAACATTCTGGCAGGCTTCAAACTGCTTGGAGTGCAGCTTTTGTTGAGAGGTGCGAAATTTGATGATGGAAGATCGTAGTTCAACCATGCGGGAGATCGCCCAAGAGGTCGACATGAGTAAAGATTCCGCACATGCAATTTTTGAGTGTACGGGTATGACCCAGAAATAAAAAGACAGTCGTCGCAATGGAAGCATCCTGAGTTTCCAAGGCCAAAAAAAGCGTGACAGGTGTGAAGCAAAATCAAGGTGATGCTGAATGTCTTCTTTGATCTGTGGAATTGTGTATCACGAATACGCACCTGAAGGACAAACAGTGACAAAGAAGTACTATCAAGATGTTCTCTGGTGTCTCTGTGATGCAGTTCGGCGCAAAAGACCAGACATGTGGACGGCGAAAAACTGGCAACTGCATCACAACAACGCCTATGCACATTCATGTCAATTGATCCAACATTACTTGGCCAAACATGGAATTCCAGTCGTTTGCCAACTTCCCTACTCTCCGGAATGACTCCTTGCGACTTCTGGTTGTTTTTCGAAAATTGAAGACGCCACTGAAAGGTTCCCGTTTTGAGACTAGAGAAGAGATAATGCGGAACACGATGGCGGAGATTAACACCATTTCAAAAGAAGACTTCCAGAGGTGTTTCCGGCAGTGGATGGATCGTTGGGCTAAGTGCATGCAAGCACAAGAGGCCTACTTTGAAGGGTATTAGGGTCCCAACCCTGTCACGTATTTAAAATATTTTATCTGGTCTAAGATCGGATACATTTTAAACAGGCCTCATATATATATATATATATATATATATACATATATATATATATACATATATATATATATATATATATATACATATATATATATATATATATATATGGAAAATGAAAAAGGAAAGCTAAAAATTATATTATTTATGTAGTCATCAACGTTTCGTCTTTATTGTAGACTTCCTCAGGATGAAGAAAAATGCAGAATAAAACATACAGTCATTAATTCTGATTTGCTTAAAATGTTCGAGTTTCGGCATGGTTGTGAAAAGAAAAAGTCTAAAATGAAAGCAAGCTATTTAGGTTAACCCGTTTATCAGCAGCAGTTTATACGGTTCAGGGGAAAGAGGGGAAATGGGGTGACAGCTAGACGTCATTAATTTTTTATATCAATTTTTAGCTTAGGGAAGGTGTCTGGGTCAAATATGTTAAAACCGAGTGTGGCCGATAGTGGATATGGGGTAGGGGCGGAAGTTTGAACTTATTGTCATGTTTCGAATTAAAAAGAAAAGAAGAAAGAAAAATGATTACATTTTTTATAAATATAAACGTGTGGACCGTTTCAAAATAGAAAAGAACATTCACTGTTGGAAGGTTCGTGAAGAATACATTCATGGGGTCAAATACTGTAGAACCACTTACTATTCTAATGGAGTGATTCCCCCTGGATCTACAGTATTTGGCCCCATTGATGCATTCTTCACGAACCTACCAACGGTTAATCTTTGTCTTTCCATCCTCAACGTTTTTTCACTGGACACTTTTTTTCTTTTTTGACATTCTTCTTACACACTTACATCTACATTTTATGTCTTTCTCAAATTATGACTTTATGTTTATTTATTCGCCAACTTATCTATCCATTTAAATTCCGATGATGATAAGAAGACCATTCTTTGAAAAGCCATGGCTTAAGGGAGGAAAAAATAAATATTCTTTGATTGAATAAACATTGTTTTGAATTAACTGAAGACGTAATAGATTTGTCATTCTCACATTTTTTATTTCTCTTCTTTTATCTATCTATCTATCTATCTATCTATCTTTTTCTTTCTCTCTATCTCTCTCTCTCTCTCTCTCTATATATATATATATATATATATATATATATATATATATAAATGTTTTTCTTCTTCTTTGTAATGTATTTCTACTTGCATGTTATATTACATCCGTTTATTCTACTTTGAGCTCTTCTGCACATCCCTAAATATTGTGTTTTTACTAATTTGATGTATGCATCCCACACTCCCCTCATTGTTTCTAATTTGATGTACATTTGGGAGAGTTGACCTCTAAAGTCTTGATGCTGTCTGTATGCTTTAAAATTGGGGTCTATACCCTGTGCTGATGAAGATATCCGATATTAATAAAAAATATATCATCTCAGAAACGATCGTACACATACTGTTATGTTGAATTCTAGGTGTGCAAATAAATGTAATAAAGTTCATATAAGATCTATGTATATGTATATATATATATATATATACATGTGATACTTAGAAGGCAATACAATGCAGAGGTGTGACGGATAGACACAAGTTGGAGCAAATAAAACATATAATGGTGGAACAAATTAAAATACATATATTTGTTCATCTATTGTGTAAAGGAACAGATATATGTGAGTTTGTGAAAAAAAAAAAATATATATATATATATATATATATATGTATGTATACATTGTATTAAAGGTGAAACTATTTAATTTGTTCCACCATTATATGTCTTATTTGCTCCAACTTGTGTCTATCCGTCACACCTCTGCATTGTATTGCCTTCTAAGTATCACATTTCTATATACTAATAAACAATGCTTCAAGCAAACTACATAAACCTCTTATATATATATATATATATATATATATATATATATATATATATATATATATATGAGTATGTGTGTGTTTCTATATGTTTTTTTCTAACTGGTTTTCATAACATATTCCTCTTTGTCAGCTTTATCGCGGCTTTTCCCAGTAACGAAATATGTCTCGGTATTTAGCCAGCATTGTTAAAACGCTTGTCAAATTGAAAGAATTGATGCCCCTCGGGGTTAAAGATGTCCACATGCACTCCTTATTGGCACGATAGAAACCAATGTCATCCATGACTGACACTTATGACAAACCATACAACCTGCTCCCTGACACCACGTTGAACCATATAAGAGGTTAAAAGAATGTAGCTTTTAGCCCCCCCCCCCTTTCAGGGGTGATGCGGGATAGCACAGAAATGTTTTTGCCTATCAATTGAGTAGATTTTGGGAGATTTGCTTGCGGTGAGCAAATATCCCCGATATGTAAAACAAGGCGTAATTCTTTTTTTCCCCCCCCATCAGAATGTGAGCCGCAAAAGTCTTAATCGGTCGATGCCAATTCATAAATCTTATGAGGCAGAATATGGCAATCGACAATGTCAGAAATGGAAAAGGTATCATTAAGACAAATATTAAATAATGGAAGGGTCAGTAATTGATAGGTCGGGGCCAATTTCGGTAAATTGGTTAATGTTTTGACTTTTAGTTACAAACGATTTAAGTATGGGTAGCATAGCTCTTTACTAATAGAAATAGTGACGAAATCTGAAAAGCTGTTTGTAGCTTATCAGATAGTTGGCTTTCGTTGTTACGACTTGCTGCTACTTGTTTTTTTTATGGTTGTTAATTGGTTAACTATTGTTCATTGTTAACTTCTGATTAGTCTTTGTTAACTTCTGATTAGTCTTTGTTAACTTCTGATTAGTCTTTGTTAACTTCTGATTAGTCTTTGTTAACGTCTGATTAGTCTTTGTTAACTTCTGATTAGTCTTTGTTAACTTCTGATTATCTTTGTTAACTTCTGATCAATCTTTGTTAACTTCTGATTATCTTTGTTAACTTCTGATTAGTCTTTGTTAACTTCTGATTAGTCTTTGTTAACTTCTGATTATCTTTGTTAACTTCTGATCAATCTTTGTTAACTTCTGATCAATCTTTGTTAACTTCTGATTAGTCTTTGTTAACTTCTGATTATCTTTGTTAACTTCTGATTAGTCTTTGTTAACTTCTGATTAGTCTTTGTTAACTTCTGATTATCTTTGTTAACTTCTGATTAGTCTTTGTTAACTTCTGATTAGTCTTTGTTAACTTCTGATTATCTTTGTTAACGTCTGATCATTCTTTGTTAACTTCTGATTAGTCTTTGTTAACTTCTGATTATCTTTGTTAACTTCTGATTAGTCTTTGTTAACTTCTGATTATCTTTGTTAACTTCTGATCAATCTTTGTTAACTTCTGATTAGTCTTTGTTAACTTCTGTTTAGTCTTTGTTAACTTCTGATTAGTCTTTGTTAACTTCTGATCAATCTTTGTTAACTTCTGATCAATCTTTGTTAACTTCTGATTATCTTTGTTAACTTCTGTTTAGTCTTTGTTAACTTCTGATTAGTCTTTGTTAACTTCTGATTATCTTTGTTAACTTCTGATCAGTCTTTGTTAACTTCTGATTAGTCTTTGTTAATATACGCATGACACCATAAGAAAGAAAACATGTACAATTGGCTTTAGCTTGTAAAAAAAAGGGTTTTCTTCATTTAATTATGTGGATACACAGACACGGGATTCGATGCCAATTCAGGAATCAGATCAGGAAGAATTCGGCAATCGACAATTTGAGAAATGGAAAAGGTATATGTAAGCCAAATATTAAATAATGTAGGGGTCAGTAATTGATATGTCGGGGACAATTTTGGTAAATGTTTTGACTTTTAATTACAAATGATGTGAATCTGGACAGATGTCTTTGCAGGATTATGACCGTAGAGCATTTTTTTCCGATGAAAGTTTAAAGGGACTTAACTCTTTTTTATTTCAATCTTCATTTTAATAATTCTAAATCTAAGGGAGATTACTCATTCATCTTTTTAATTATGGTTTTGCGTGTGTTTTTTGTTTTTGTTTTATATAAGCGCGCATACACACACGTATGTTCGTATCCATTTTTTAAATTATTTTTCTTTGTTTATTAATTATATAAGTATTTTGCTCATTAACTTCTATTTATATAAAGTTAGGTATGTGTATTGTGTATACATTTGTATGCATAGAATTGACTCGTAAACTAATTAACTGATCATTATAAATTTTTGAACACAGCTGCTAGTGTTGCATAGCCCCCGCTTGGGCTGCGGCACTTCTCATTGTGTATACTCGTCCCGGAAAGGGCCGTAGCAGTTCTCGTTTAAACACTCGTCATTTTTAAAACATAAATCATATAGTTTGCATACCTTGAAAATTTATCGCACCTTCAATCTTTCCTCATTGCGTAGAGGGTGCATCGTCTAGAGGTTGAATTCTTTCTTCTTTCTTTCTGCCGTGAACCATGCCACTGCAACACAAAAGCTCCATGACCGACTTAGAAGACAAACAATCTTTTAAATTTAATTTCTGTTTTATTTCAAGCATTAGTTATCCGTCAGCTGGGAGATATTCACTAACGCTGAGAGAGAGAGAGAGAGAGAGAGAGAGAGAGAGAGAGAGAGCAAATTACTGCTTTCGTAATTACTTATGATTTAAGTCCTTAACCATTCGTGGAGGGGAGAAAAGAGATCTTTCGGCTGTATTTTCTTAGGGAATTAATTCCCTTAATCAAATTGCGGACTACATCCTAAATCATGTCTGATAGGTTCGCCTCCAAAACCCAGACTGACTAAAACTCTGCTTCCCACGCAAAGGTCCGTGACGTCACAGAACCTCTATCGCAGGTGCACATTGACCCCTGATCTGAGGTCTTGTCACGCGGTGACCCTGTCACGTCTGTGAGCTCCGACTGTGAGAACAGCCCTATTCTGTACTCGACTGCACGGGTCCACCCGCACTAAATCGCGTAAGTCAAACCAACGATTTCCAAGATGCGTTCGTTCCCATAGGGCCATTATCCAACACTAGAGGTAAGGTTGAATTTAGTTTCATGCAGAGAGGGGGAAAAGAGGAGGTGGAAAATTCAGATATCTCTGATTTTGGGTGAAGTTTTTACAATAGGCATTAGATATCAATTAATAAATATTCTCCAAATATCAGGTTCTTTGGAGTAGATTTAAGGGGTTTTAGAGGGCATAATATGGACACAACCTTCTATCTGAAAATTAAAATATTTCAGATTTGCATTAAATTTGATTCATCGTCATTAGACACCAATTAAGCAAGATTCCCTGAATTTCAATTTCTTCTTAAGAGCCCTTAAGCTTAAACCTTAAATTTTAGATATTCTCTAAAATGAAAATAATGTAATTGCTTTTGATCAAAAATTGGAATAAAAATTGTAGACATAAGGTTTAGTATCATTATATCTTGATTTGAATCTTCGTAAGGGGGATAACAGTGGTGCAAAAATGTTCTGTTCAGGGAATTAATTTTACCAGTCCCGGGACGAGTATAATGGGACGGGCATTATTTCAGTTCCTTTAATTGCTGCTGCTACTGCTGCTGCTGCTGCCGTCGTCGTCGTCGTCGTCGTCGTCGTCGTCGTCGTCATCATCATCATCATCATCATTATTATTATTATTATTATTATTATTATTATTATTATTATTATTATTAAAGAAATGAAATTGTTAAAACACTTCATAATCCGTTCTGCAATCCACCCATATTTGGTACAACTAAATTTCAGTCTATGCCTGACCTTGTCCACCAAGTTTCAGTCATGAATGCCCAACAGCCTTTGTTTTATCGCCGTTCACTGATATGCTTCAAATGTTCACCTCTGCCTTAATTAATACTGAGCACTACCTATTCGTTGTTAAGAGGTTTCTGGCAGCCTTGCTGCAGACGATAAGGTTGTGTTAGGGATGAATAGGGGTTTTGTATACAGGATGGGATAACTCTCCGATCCTCAAATGGCTTGTTGGAATGACTAAGGGACAGGTTCGAACCCCTTCCCAAATAAAAATGCCACCAATGGGATCTTTAATAAAATTCACAATCCATTCTGTAATCCAACCATATTTGGTACAAATAAACTTCAGTCTATGCCTGACTTGTCCACCAAGTTTTAGTTATGAATATCCAACAATCTTTGTTTGATCGCCATTCACTGATATGGGGGGGGGGTACTTTGGTGATCATCTAATCAGCAAGAGAAGTGATCCTGAATGATTTTTACACATCGAACCATATCTCCCCAGATTTTTATTTATTTATTATCTTAAAGATAATATCTGAAGTGATCTGGGTGGTGTGTGAAATTAAATATGTGAATGTGAGTTAATAAACAAATATCTGAGAAATAATTTGAATGAGAAAACTTAGTATGGTCAAGAATTAATTATTTATTTACTTTTTACAATTGAAAGAAGAGGATTTACTAATTAATTTGAACATTTATGTTGGAGTTTGATACAACAGCGTCCTTCTAAAATGTCCGTCTCTGTTGGAAGCCACAAGAGAAGTTACTCCCCAATTCAACACAAGGGAAGTAACTATGACAAGTTATCTCCCTTTAATATGTCTATTTTATTTCCTAGGTAGAAATGGTTCTACCTAACAAAGTCTATTAAAACAAGCCGCATATTATTCTTCAACTGAACAGGGCTGTCATATTCAAAACCAATGCAGTACCAAGAGGGAAGTGTCCCAGAGTTGAATTGGGAGTAAGGTTCACTCTGTAGTTGAGATATGAGAAGAGAAAAGAATGATATATATCAACTATTTTGTAGTTGGTTCCTCTTTTTATTCTTTAACTTCCCTTTCGTTCATCCATTTATCTATCACCTATCCTTTCTTTCGATTACCTCGAGCATCATTTTCTTTCTTTCATTTCATCATGTGACAACATCTTTATTACAATCTGGCGCCAACGTGTCATTCATATTTGTTTGTCGCTTTAGTTTTTCTCTTTTTTTCTTTCCTTCCAATTTCATTCGTTCCATTTTCCCCTTTTTGTGTCCTTCTTTCATGTCTCTCTTATTAATGAAACCCAATTCATCTTTCTTTCTTCTTTTTTTGGGGTGTGTGGGGATGTACTGCCCATCTCTTTATTCTTCAGCCATAATAACCTGTCCAATTCCCAAAAATAATTTACCGATTATCTTTATTGCTTTTTCCAACCACGTATTTCGATGATGAATGTTTTATCTATCTATCTGGATTCAATTTGCTCTTCGGACATCAGCATTTAAAACTCTTTCTCTCTCAAACTACCCATATATATGGTTCCCACCCTCAAGCCAGTAATAGAATTGTTAATAAAATTCATAATTTTTTGTGCAATCCAACCATATTTGGTAAAAATAAACTTCAGTCTATGACTGACTTGTCCACCAAGTCTTAGCCATAAATGCCAACAGACTTTGTTTAATCACCGTTCAATACCATGCAGAGACACTTTGGTGATCGTCTCATCAGTAGGAGGTGTAATACTGAATAGGCTTCAAACTCACCGGACCTTAACCCCCAAGATATTTATATGCTGGTTTATCTAAAAGATAACATCAATCATTAGTAAAAATAAATAAATATAAGATTACTCAGCATCCCGCCCCCAAATAAATGTCAGCAATGAACTCATTAATAAAATTTGCAATCTTTTTATGAAATCAAACCATATTTGGTAATAATAAACGTCAGTGATGCCTGACTTGTCCACCAAGTTTCAGTCATAAATATGCAATCGTCTTTGTTTTATCGCCATTCAATGGTATAAAGGAGTTACTTTAGTGTTCGTCTCATCAGTAGGGGGTGTGATCCCTATTGGGCTTTACATTCACCGGACCATAATCCTACAGATGTTTATCTGTGGGGTTATCTCAAAGATAATGTCTGTCATTTGCAAAACGAAAATAATAAATATAGAGTGACCTCTTCCCCCCCCCCAAAAAAAAAATGCTACCAATGGAATAATTAATAAAATTCACAATAATTGCAACAATCCAACTGTATTTAGTACAAATAAACTTCAGCCTGTGCCTAACTTGTCCATCAAGTTTCAGGTATGAATCTCCAACAGCCTTTTTTTATTACCATTCAATGATATGGCAAGGCCACTTTGGTGATAGTCTTGTCAGTCCTGAATGGACTTCACAATCACCGGGTGATAACCTCTTGGATTTTTATCTTAAAGATAAAGTCTATCAGAATAATCTCCACACTATCCCTGGCCTATAGAGGGCCTTCATATCTCAAATTAGAGCAGTCCCAAGATAGGAATTTTTCAGAATTATTGATAATTTTACATGTCACATCCAGGTGTGTGTTATACTTGAACGGCGATAGAACAAAGACTTTTTGTCCGCAATAAATTCATTACTGGTAGTTAGTTCATAAGTTCATAATATCTATCTCCCCTAAAAGGAGCTTTTGTGGAACAAAAATAAAAATTGTCCCAGCCGAAAACGATTTCTCCATCATTGATGGAAGATAGAACAACCACACTTGATGTTTTTTTAAAAACTTTTATTCATTCCACACAGGGCATATTGCCACTGAAGCGTAAGGGGCTACTATGATATGGGTTCGATTTATAAAGAGCAACCTGGGTGGAGAGTTGGGCAGAAAGATGTTTGTTGATTTAATTTTCTACATGTTGGCACGGTCAAGGGAACAGGGAGCAGGAAGGGAATTCAAAACGCAAGAGGTCCGAGGGAAGAAGCTATTAGAGTAGAAAGTTTTCCAGCATCTGAGGGCCTCTACAGTGAAGGGGTGGGATTTTGCTCCTTGTCGGGTTGGTTGGGGATATTTTTGCTGGGGGGGGGGTACAAGTGCAGTAAGTTCATTGGGGCATATTCCATGAAAGGGGGATGCAACACTGCAGTTATGCAACACATGTTGGTGCTTAGCAGATAGTATGGGACCTATTAGGTTAGAAATTCTTTTGTGCACCCTGTCAAAAAGGGAGAGGCTAGTGGTTGGTGCACCAGCCCAGATGTGGCAACTAATGGTGGCTTTATAGATGTTGTGACCTTGAAGGGCCGATAATAAATAAGACAACAGGGTGGTATATTTACAAGAGTGTATTTACAGAAGTACAGAATAGTTTGTTACAGAAAGTATGTGTCCGATACTGTGGCTATGACTGCCACCAATGATTGCCATGATGACGATATTTACTTCCTTCCCACTGCAAGGAGGTGTGGCACAAGGCTGGAAAGTCGGGAGAGTCAAGCCAGCGCCCCTAAAGAAGGTGCACTTTGACCTTTTAAAAATTGCCTGGGCAGCCCTGTTGGCATTCCCCGGTCGGCGCGCCTCAGGCAGTAAGCAATAAAATTACTCCATCTCAAATAGGGGAGGCAAGGCCTGGGAGGGTGCACCTCCTAGGACTACCCAGGACTAATATCTCATCGCGACAGATAAAAGACCACCAAAATGGCCCAGTTTCTGTCGGCTGATTGTCGAGATCGGAACTTCGACGGGCATGTCCGTCATCGTCACCGGATAGCAAATGAATGCCGCCATGACTGCCACGACACTGAGTCGTAACTCTATTCATAGTCTCTGGAACGGTCCATCTACACCCATAATAGGGTAGATCAACATCACACCATAATAATAGAAATACTAGCAGGAATACCCGACGTTGCTCGGGATCTAATGAATAAAACTACTATGTCTGTTTTCACTATACTCAAAACACCATATTACTTTCTTTTTTTTTACTGACTCCCTCTTCCCCGTTTCGCCAACAAACATAGTCGGAAGAAACTGAAATTTCGGAAAACTCTCTGAATAAGTGTTCTATACATATGATGTAATTTTTTTTAAAATCGAATATACATATTTGAATTTTAAAGGAGTTATATCCCCATAACTCACTTAGAGGAGGCACATAGAGATTTTACACATTGAGGGGCCCATAGAGATTTGGGACTACTTCCATTATCCGGGGGAATTTTATACCTATGATTTAAATTTCATCAAAATAGAATATATTAGAAGTTTTAAGGGAGTTTCTGCACATATAGATCCCTTGGGGGTGGGGGGAGACCACTTAGAGATTCGGGAATACTTCCATTGTCTTCCCCAGAAAATTTTATACATATTATTTTAATTTTATCAAAATAAGATATATTTGAAGTTTTAAGAGGGGGCTGCCCCCATAGTTCACTTAAAGATTTAAGACCACTTCCATTGTCTTCCCTGGAAAATTTTACATTTGAATCCACTTTTAGTTTTTATGTAGATTCTTTAACCTTTCTTACTATAGGGAACAGACATTGACATGTATATACAGACTTATAGATGTGAGATCAATCTATGAGTCTTGTATGAATCCTAATAATACCTGAACCTTCTGTTGGGTCAAAATGTTAGAATCGTGCTCTTGATTTTTATTGGAATTGGCAATCTTTTAAAGTTATTATGTAGGTTTGAAATTGCAAACTTGATACTTTCAGTTTCATTGTTCTTCTGGTAGGTCACTGAATTTGTATTGTTGTGTTAATTATCTACAATTTCGTTGGCTAATTCTGCCAGTTCCTCGAAAGATTTGTTGTCTGGAAGGGAAATTAATATCCGTGTCATGCTTTTGTAGTCATCTATCATGTCATGACTGACGAGGAATGTGATCGTCCATGTGTCGGTTGTCGTGGAGAACAGTCTGCCGCACATTATCGTTCGTCAATCATGCTTAAATTTAAAATAACATTTCTGTTGGTGTGTCAGGCTTAAGTTTGAAATAGCATTTCCGTTGGTCTGTCAGGCTTAAGTTTGAAATAGCATTTCCGTTGGTCTGTCAGGCTTAAGTTTGAAATAGCATTTCTGTTTGTCTGTCAGGCTAAAGTTTGAAATAGTATTTCCGTTGGTCTGTCAGGCTAAAGTTTGAAATAGCATTTCCGTTGGTCTGTCAGGCTAAAGTTTGAAATAGCATTTCCGTTGGTCTGTCAGGCTTAAGTTTGAAATAGCATTTCCGTTGGTCTGTCAGGCTTAAGTTTGAAATAGCATTTCCGTTGGTCTGTCAGGCTAAAGTTTGAAATAGCATTTTGTCAGTCGGTCATGCTTAAATTTAAAATAGATTTTTGTCAGTCAGTCAACTTAATTTGAAATAGCATTTCCGTTGGTCTGTCAGGCTTAAGTTTGAAATAGCATTTTTGTCAGTCAGCCATGCTCAAGTTCAAAATAGGTTTTAGGCAGTCAGTCAGGCTTAAGTTCGAAATAGATATTCGTTGGTCTGCCAGGGGGGGGGGGGGGAGCACAACGCCCCACTTAAAACTGTTTTCCCTTTGATTCAAATAGAATTTAAACCATATGTAAATGACCCAAAATGATGTCTATTACCAAAATTTCAGCATTAAGATGGTCCCCGGGGCACAACCCCTCCACTGAAAACTGGTTTCCCCTGTATTCAAATGAAATATATATATATATATATATATATATATATATATATATATATATATATATATATATATAAGAGAATGCCTCTCTGTCTGTGCATGTCCCTAAAAGCGAAGTGTACTTTTAATATAATTGTATTAACATGCACAATTTGCATGTGAATGTAATGGAAGTATTTGTGCGTCTTCGGCTGGCCCTTAAAGAAGCTAATGACAATTTTCAAACATGTTACACAATGAAATAAATCTATTTATTAGCGTTAGTTTAAGAGTATTAACATATATCTGAATAGCTCGGTGAGTAAGATTTCTAGCTGACAGCATCAAGCTTGCTGTTAAAGTAAACTCTTCCTACCAT
The DNA here is from genome assembly GCA_963556195.1 of Sepiola atlantica. NCBI lineage: Eukaryota > Metazoa > Mollusca > Cephalopoda > Sepiida > Sepiolidae > Sepiola > Sepiola atlantica. The sequence goes on along the minus strand of OY744547.1, from coordinate 21,328,598 downwards.
GATGTTGCATATGATGCTATTCTACACTCTAACCTGGGCAACACCGAGTAGCTCTGTTAGGTATATATATATATATATATATATATATATATATATATATATATATATATATATATATATTAAGAAAATGTTTATTCTCATTCGACTTCACAATGTGTACGGAGCACTATTTTTATTTCAAAAACAAGAAAAACAGAAACCAACCAGAACACATGAAATTCGTATTGGAAACGCATGCTTTCAACAGTTTTATTGTATGTGCAATATTATGGAAATGTTAATTTTCGTTCCACTTTTCGATGTACTAGTAGCGTCACTTAAATAGTTTTAATCTAGTCATCCGATTGATCTCAAATTCTGACACATGCTATTTGAAGGTTAGTGCTTAGTGATGTGTTAAAAACTGCCGGAAACACCTCTGGTAGTATTCTTTTGGAATGGTGTTCATCTCCGCCCTCGCGTTAGATTCAGCAGGGGTTTGGAGAAGATGCGATGGGTCTAACACAAATTAAGGAATGGTTCAACCGATTCAAAAATGATCGCACATCAGAGGAGAGTGACCAGCGTTCTGGCAGGCTCGAAACTGCTTTTGCTGAGAGGGTGAGAAAAAAGAGATAATGCGGAATGCGACGGTGGAGATGAACACCATTCCAAAAGAAGACTTCCAGAGGTGTTTCCGGCAGTGGATGGATCGGTGGGCTAAATGCGTGCAAGCACAAGGGGCCTACTATTAAGGGAATTAGGGTCCCAACCTCGTCATGTATCTTAAATATATTTTCTCACCTAAGGTCGGATACGTTTTAGACAGGCCTCGTATATATATATATATATATATATATATATATATATATATATATATATATATAGAGAGAGAGAGAGAGAGAGAGAGAGAGAGAGAGAGAGAGAGAGATTTTTCACTTAGAAAAAGTAGTATATTCAGTAAAGACCTGGATTAGTCCAATAAAAATAAGCTCGATGATACTCGATTACAGGGTACAGAGCATTTATATGTGTTTTTTTTAGGTTTACCAAAACATTTCGTTCAAGAAATCATTCATCACAACGCAAGACTTTTTCCTTTCATAGTTTATTTATTTTTCAGACTTTTCAAAGTTAAAGAACTTTTTCCCACACGTGTTTCTCTACTCAAGCAGGTTCTTGCTTGGCAGTTCATCAGGGGAAGTATATACCTGGAATAAGATCCCCAACAACTGACAATACCCAATGTGGGGTTGCCCTAATTGAGACCATTTAAGAAGAAAAAACTTCTTAAGAAAGTAGTTCAAGACATCTTCACAGTATGGTTGCTACTATGCATGCCCACAAGAATTTAGTCCCAATGCAGTCCAAAGAATCTAGAACAATGTGCGAGAATACACCTCCTCATCGGGCGGCATAACTTGAACTACTTTCGGAAAATTTGAAAAAAATGAAATTATGCTGCCTAAATAGATACAATATTGTTTGTATTTAGGCAGCATATTTTCATTTAGGCAAATATTATAAAATAACATGGAGTGTTTTTGCTTGATAAGACGTTTTTCCAATTTTCCGAATCGTCCAATTTGTATTTTTGTCAAATTGGTGTATGTAAGTTCCGTGTGTTTCTTGTTCCATTTTTGTTTTTGTTTTTCGCGAGTATATATATATATATATACTAGAAGTACACACAACCACTACCACGCTTTATTCTACTTTGTTTTCATTAAAAAAATCCCTAAACTGTGTTACGATATTCTTACATGAGTAAAAATAATATATATATATATATATATATATATATATATATATATATATATGTGTGTGTAATGACTAACGAGAACAGACGTAACTTGGGAAAGCTTTATTCAGCACACAATGTCGGTACAGTATTAGTGCTACTATTTATAGTGGTTAGTAGAAGCAGGAGAGTTCTCCAAAGGGGAGATAAGTCAAAGTAAGGAAAGTTACTTGTAATTATTCATTATATATATATATATATATATATATATATATATATATATATATATATATATATATATATATATATATATATAATTTATTTAGATACTGTATATTACATATTATACAATATATTATATATATATATATATATATATATATATATATAATTTATTTAGATACTGTATATTACATATTATACAATATATTATATATATATATATAATTTATTTAGATACTGTATATTACATATTATACAATATATATATATATATATATATATATATAATTTATTTAGATACTGTATATTACATATTATACAATATATTATATATATATATATATATATATAATTTATTTAGATACTGTATATTACATATTATACAATATATATATATATATATATATATATATATAATTTATTTAGATACTGTATATTACATATTATACAATATATATATATATATATATATATATATATATATATATATATATATATATAGAGAGAGAGAGAGAGAGAGAGAGAGAGAGAGAGAGAGTAACGAGACGAATGTTTAAATAACAAAACTTACAAATAGTTTCAAGAAAATTAAAACTAACAGATTGGTAGAAGATCACATTTTCTATCGTTTGGAAACAGTTATTTGCTGTCTATTTATTTACTTTTTCACCCCTCTTTTTGTTAACTATACTGTACAATTGCCAAAAGTTCAATTTCTAACGGAAGCGTGACAGACCGACGGACAGAAAGAGGGACCGACGGACAAATCCCCTCAGAGAGATGCGAGCTAGCATCTAAAAAATATAAAGAAAAAACAATAATATTTGTTATTTTTTTATTTCTATTTTTTTTTCCTGCGGGGCGGGGGGGGCGGTTGTAATGTGTTTGCCCTTCTGGGTAATATCGAGGAATGAATTGCGGAAGCAAAGGTTTTGTTTTCCGTAAGGCAATTCCGAGGACAACAAAGGAGATATCCAACGGCGTCCGACCATTTGAAACATAAACCTTTTTCCCTCCTAATCAAACAGCGGACACACTCCGCCTAATTTTAGCCTTTCCGCTCGGACACCAGATGCCCACCCCTAATCTTGCAGTACTGCGCAAACACTTCACACTTGATTTCTTTTTTCTTCCTTTTGAACTTTCTCCCCCGCATCAGATTGTGTCCTGATCCCACGTTTGACGCATCCCAAAACCATCACTGGCAATTCCATTATCTCCTGCCGCGAAACCTTAGTTTCTTCATGCTGAAATCAAACCTTTTTATTTTTTATATTTTTATAGTAATGTTTTTTCGTGTTGCAATCCCAGATTTTTGTCATTTACGTTTCTCTGTGAAGAACGTTTCCAAAAAGACTTACGGGTCTGCTGATTGGGGCCGGCCAGCTCTGGAAGCCCGTTTCAATGGTTCACTAACTTCAAACGGCTTCCAAACAGAGATACCGGATAGAAATAAAGCACATCTTTCCGCATGGCCTTATGTCACTAATTCAGAACATTTCTTTCTCCCCCCCCCCTTCTCTCTCTCTCTCATATATATATATATATATATATATATATATATATAAAGAGAGATAAAGAGAAAGGGATATATATATATATATAAATATATATACATATATACCCCTTTCTCTCTTTATCTCTCTTTCTTTCTCTCGTTCAATTGCATTTTTCTCTCGTTCTCTTTTTCTCTCCCTTCCTTTCAATTGATTCTTTCTCTCCTCTTCCCCCCTCTTTCTCTCTCTCTCTATATATATATATAGTATACTGGTTCGAATGGTTTCGGTAGGAATCCGAATAAGAGAGCTCGATGTCCAATTGAGCAGAGCAAGTATAAATTTGAAGATGAGATGAATTAAATGTACACAACCGAAATGTGCATCTAATTCATCTCATCTTCAAATTTATATGTATATATGTGTGTGTATATATATATATATATATATATATATATATATATATGTATATATATATATATATATATATATATATAGAGAGAGAGAGAGAGAGAGAGAGAGAGAGAGAAAGCAAGAGAGAGAAACAGAGAGAGATGTTATGAAAATATATCTATGTCAATTAAGGTGTCCGCATCAGCTTAATTGCCATGTAGAAATATTTTTTCAAACTTTACTACTAAGCTCTACTCAGGTATTGAGCACTGTGGAAGTATATACTCAAAATCTATACACATAATATTATACGTGTATACATTAAATATATACATATAGAGAGGGGGCAATTGCAAGAGATATCGATAAATAGCAAGAGAGTAGGAAACAGAAAGAGATAGTGAGAGAGACAAAGAGAGAGAGAAAGAGAGAGGGCAATTGAAAGAGAGGGAGAGAAAGAAGAAACAAAGAAAGAGAAAAGTAATTGAAAAAAAGAGAATATATACTTATATATTTCTCTTGAAATCTCTTACAATTGTTTTCCTTTAAAGAGATTTTAAGATATATATATATATATATATATATATATATATATATATATATATATATATATATATATATATACAGGGTGAGCCAAAAGTAGGTGGATAGTAAAACACATTTTTTTGTCGAAGCGTAAGACGCAGACTTCAAAGCTGTGTAAATCAAGAAGGAAATTTTTTTTTACTGTCCACCTACTTTTGGCTCACCCTGTATATATATATATATATATATATATATATATATATATATATATATATATATATATATATATATATATATAGTCTAAAGAAGCTTTGCGTTATTTAAAAAAAAAAAAAAAGAAGGAAAATGCAGTTTAAATTCCCAGAGAAACTAACTAAATCCGAAATATTGCAGACTGAAAATTCGTTGGAAAATTCATAAATAAAAAAATATAATAGTAAGTAAATAAAATAAAAACATTTAAATAATATATATATATTTCTCTTGAAATATCTTGCAGTTGTTTCTTTCTTTCTCTATCTCTATCTCTCCTTTTGTTCAATTACTTTTCTCTTTCTTTGTTTCTTATTTCTCTCCCTCCCTTTCAATTGCCTTCTCTCTCTCTGTCCCTCTCACTATCTTTTTCTGTTTCCTACTCTCTTGCTATTAATCGATATCTCTTGCAATTTCCCTCATTTCTCTCTCTCCTCTCTCTCTCTCTCTCTCACTCTTATAAATATATGTTTCCTCTCTAGCTTTCTCTTTCTTTGTCCCGTTCAATTTCCCCCTCTCTTTCACTCACTAACGTTTTTTTCTCTTTCTCATTACTATCTCTTCCTTTCAATTGCCTTTTTCTCTTTCTCTCTCTTTTTATTTCAATTGCCTCTCTCTCTCTCTCATTCTCTTATGTGTTCTCCCTCTTCTCTCCCTTTAGATTGTTTTTTTCTTTCTTTCTATCCCTCTCTCTCTCTCTCTATTCCATCTTTCTCAATTGTTTTCTCTCTCCCTCTCGCTCTCTTGCATTTTCTCTTTTTACTTCTTTCTTTCTCTCTTTTAATTGTTTTTTTTTTCCTTTTTCTCTCTTTCTCTTTCAATTGCTTCCCCTCTCTCTGTCTCTCTCTCTCTCTTACAATTGCCATTTTCCTCTCAAGCTATGTCTTTTTTCATGTACAATTGCTTCATCTCTTTCTCTCTCACACACACACACTCTTGCGTTTTTTTCTCTTTCTTCTCCCACCTACGTTCAATTACTTCTTTCTTTCTTTCCTCCTTTTCCTTCTCTTTCAATTACTTTCTCTTTCTGTCTGTCTGTCTCTCGCTCATTATCTATCTATCTATCTATCTATCTATCTATCTATCTATCTATCTATCTATCTATCTATCTATCTATCTATCTCCTCCTCTCTCTCTCTCCCTCACCCTCTCTCTCAATAATAGTGTGAAAAGTTCCGACATAAGCCAGCTTATTCCACTGAATCGAGAAGATATCAACCTGTTCGGACCATTAGCATTAGTTATGTTCATTCGGCTTTCTTGCTGCCATTTTCCCCGCCTTTTTCTCCCTATTTATCCCCCCTATAATCCTGACAGACTATAATTTGTCATCTACCACCCTATAATGGCGAGTGATGCATAGTCAACAAATCACCATCTTCAATTACTTTTATTTCACGTCGTTTCTTTTCCCGCTTTTTTTTTTTTGCTAGTCGATTTTACTTACCCTCTTTTAGAAAAGTTCGTCCACTTTGATTAACCGTCTTTACAGTTACCAGCGTAGAAAACTATGACATCAACAAACTGAGTTGCAATTCAATCAGATCTATCATCCGAATCAAGAAATGCGAAAGGTGGGCCCATTTCTCGCACTAACGCTAAAGTCAAAACGTCCTATTTTAAGTTAATTCAATTTGACACAACAAAAACTTATTAATGAGGTATTTATTATTTTAATTTTATGTTTCAAGGATTTCAAGTAGCGAAATTTGCGAAACGATAGCAAGTCGGCAAAGCCAGATAGTAATATATATATATATATATATATATATATATATATATATATATATATATATATATATATATATGAATGATGACTGCAACGTCTTTTCAGACGAGTGCCATTCTTTCATTTAGAAAGTGTCATTGTTTGAACGAGTGCCTGTACTTAGATTGCAAATAAAGAGAGCTAGCTTTGTACGACAGGTAAATCTCTCTCTCTCGGTTCAAACTGTTGAGGACAAGTAAAAGCAAGATAGTCAGTAACAAGTTGAAACTGCAGATAAACATAGTGTAAGAAGTGGTCTTCCATCGGGCTGTCGTGTCATGATCCATCAAGCCTTACGTCTTGTTTGCTTTGATTTCGTAGTTTTCCTTCTCCTAGCCTTTGTCTAAAAAGGCATACCCTACAAGTTAGCAGGGATGGAATGGCATATTTAACCGATAGGTGAACCCCAAGATAGGTACTGCCACTATATATATATATATATATATATATATATATATATGTGTGTGTGTGTGAGTGTGGGTGTGGGTGTGGGTCTGTGTATTACCTAATTTATATATACTTATATATATATATAAGTATATATATATGACCTAATTTACATATTTATTTATATATATATATATATATATATATATAGCCAAATTTATATATATATAATATATATATATATCACTTAATTTATATATATATATATATATAGCCAAATTTATATATATATAATATATATATATATCACTTAATTTATATATATATATATATATATATATATATATATATCACTTAATTTATATATATATATATATATATATATATATATATATATGTATATATATATATATCACCTAATTTACATATATAAAAAGTATAATGTAAGAAAGGGAATATAAAATAAGGAAAAGTCGATGGATAAAAACCCGAAGAAAAAGGAAATAATTGGACGAAACAAAAAACGACGGTTAGTGAAAATATATATGTTAATTTATGAGTATGTAGGTCACTATTTAAGCTGATGATGAATGATTAAAATGCAAACAGCGAAAATCATAAGATGTGTATATGTTGCGACTAGGACACATTGAGATCATTTGAAAAAAAAAAAGGATACGATGCTGATTGTAAATTTAGTCTTTGCTTGCATTGTTTTTTCATTTTTTTTATACTTTCTTTGTATATAATTAGCACTGAGAATAGCCACACCAAGATATAAATACACAGGAGCATTTTACATATTTCTTGGTGGAAGCCGAAACAATTGTATGCTGAATAAAAACAAGTTTTGTGAATCTGTCCTTCATAACATTGGTATAGTATTAAATTAAATTTTATATATATATATATATATATATATATATATATATATATATATATATATATATATATATATATATATATATATATATATGGAAAATGAAAAAAAGTAAAAACCAAAAATATAATTTATGCATTCACCAACGTTTCTTCTTTATTTCAAGACCTCCTCAGGATGATTGGTCTGAAGAAATAACACACAAGTACACTGTTTCAAATATTTGTACTGTTGCCGTATTTCTTCAGAGTAATCATCCTGAGGAACCCTTGAAATAAGACTAAACGCTGATGAATACATAAATAATATTTTTGGTTTTCCTTTTTTATTTTCCATTACGTTGGAATATTATTTCCATTTTTATCATATATATATATATATATATATATATATATATATATATATATATATATATATATATATATATATATATAAGTGCGTGTGTGTGTGTGTATTCCGTCGGGAATTAGCTTCCTGCACTGAAGATTGCGTAAGCATGAAACATCGATGTCTGTAGGTAATAAACAATTAATATTTATTCATAAAATATAGTTATATAGCCCCCTTTACTAAGGCTGGGCACCCTGAGTGAATTTAATAACAAGCAGTACTACTAGCTTCATTGCGAGATCAAACACGGTTTGTTGTTGTTTTTGATCACTCTTCGCCGCTGGCTGCGAATAGCCGCCGACTTGGCATTTACAAAGTTAAATTCCTCTTAACTTCCAAGCTAATCTGTGGGTAAGTCTCTTGACTGCGAATCAGTGGCGATTTGTGATCGGAGTTCGCGCCCGCCAACCGTCGGGAATTAGCTTCCCGCATTGAAGATTGCGCAAGCATGAAACATCGATGTCTGTAGGTAATAAATAATTAATATTTATTTATAATATATATATATATATTTTTGGCAATCGGACATTTGCTTGCACCTTGGCACAGTTTTGCCCTGCGTTTCTTTCCCTACAACTTTTATTTTATTTTTTCAAATTTTAAATCTTGGCCATTGCCAACTTATCTATCCCAGCGACTTCCTCTGATGATAAGATTTTGATCTTTGAAAAGCCTGGCTTAAGGAAAATTTAACTTGAATAAATTGCCTTTTTGCGGAATATACCTTGCTTTGAACTTTTGAATTGAATTTTGATTTGGCTTTTGCTTTCTCTAATTCCTTTCCATTCTCCTTCATTTCTACCTGCTCTATCCTGGATATTGAGCTGTATACTCTTCACAATAGGGTTTTACCTTTCCTAAAAGTTCGCTTTTAGTACACCTCTTTATATATATATATATATATATATATATATATATATATATATATATATATATATATATATATATATATATATATATATTAAATATATATAGGAGGATAAATTGCCGCTATATTAGACATTGTGTTTGCCGCCCAAGTTGGAGTTATCTCCATTCTAAACTATTCCATTTATATAGGCAAATAAGACAATCAAATTACAATCGAATAATACCAAATAATTATTTATTATTACATGTTTTAAAATATAATTATGCAAATTAGGTAAACAAAGAATTATGTATGAGACATTACTTCTTACTATAAATAGAGCATTTCAAAATAATATAGTGTATTATTGATTTAAATTAAAGTAACCCGTTTTGATCGTAATATAGTTGTGATAAATAAATAAAATGCTTTGCATTTATTCATTAATATATATATATATATATATATATATATATATATGAAAAAGACAAAAGGAAAAACAAATTAAACACAGGAAGAAAAAAACATATGAGAGATTTTTTACCGGTTTCGTTCGGATCAACGAACGTCTTCATTTTTTTTTGAATAAGTTCGTCGATCCTAACGAAACCAGTTAAACACTTCCCGTTTGTTTTTTTCTTCCCGTGTTTAATTTGTTTTTCCTTCTGTCTTTTTCATACATCCTGTCGCGACGGAATTTCATTTCGTGATGTATCGTGCATTTTAGCCTCGCCTCATATATACATGTTTTGTTTTCAATCAGCATAGAGATATAATTATTCACTACTGGTCGCGCTATTCGAAACCCCGGGCTCTGAGTATTTTACAACTCAAATCCCGACATCTAGAACGACTCGGCGACTGCTGAATAGCTAAATAAACGGTGATCATTTTAACACTTTATTCGGCGGCTTTGACGTCAAGAGAGCGTTCAACTTAATGAAAGGAACGATGCATATATAGCTAACGACGTCATGCTGTGTTAATACTACCATCTAGAGGCTTTTCTAGGAGCTATAAATAATTTTTCATTTTCAGACTATGCGTGCTGGGCACATCGGTACGCGCTCCGACTACTGAGTTAAAATATGACTTTCATATTGTGGTTCAAACTATGTGACATTGCAGGTTTTGAATGCAACACATGTGGATGTGGGTTCATTTGGAAAATATTATTTATAAATAATTATATATATATATATATATATATATATATATATATATATACATGTCACACAGTTTGAACCACAATACGAAAGTCATATTTTAACTCAGTAGTCGGAGC
>OY744547.1:21285930-21313430 GCA_963556195.1 Sepiola atlantica | reverse complement strand
ATCGTAAAAACAAAACAAAGTGACAATATTGAAAAGTCAATAATTTTCAAAAAAAATTTTTTTATTTACATTTTTTTATTTATTTATTTTTTTTTTTTTTTTAAATTTTGAAAATTATTGACTTTTCAATATTGTCACTTTGTTTTGTTTTTACGATTCCACGTGTCGTATGTGTCACTTTAACAACGCATTGTTATCGCCTTCAAAAAAAATAATATTATTCTTACACTATACACAATGCTCCAAGCGAACTACAACATTCTTCTCATATATATATATATATGGAAATATTAGTTATTAAAAATAACAAGCAATTTGAACGCCATACAATGCATTTTAGTTTTATTAACTTTTTTTTTTTTCAATTGAATTTTCGAAGATATACTTCATCAGAATTAAATAAAGATATATAAAAATACCTTTCATTTTTTTTTTTCTTTTAGATCTCATCTTGTTTTTTTTGGTGTTATCAGTTCGATGTAAATGAACGAATGAGAGTCTTTTTTTTTTGGACGGCACATGGCGGTGCAATTTGAATAATATGGTTGTTGTCCTCGGTTAGAAAGCATTGTTTATATGGAAATATTAGTTATTAAAAATAACAAGCAATTTGAACGCCATACAATGCATTTTAGTTTTATTAACTTTTTTTTTTCAATTGAATTTTCGAAGATATACTTCTTCATCAGAATTAAATAAAGATATATAAAAATAGGCGTTCAAATTGCTTGTTATTTTTAATAACTAATATTTCCATATAAACAATGCTTTCTAACCGAGGACAACAACCATATTATATATATATATATATATATATATATATATATATATAGTACATTAAATTCCAGTGACCAAGTTTTGATTTACTTTTTGTTAAAGAAATTAAAAATAATTCAGTGATACATAAACAACCGGGAATAAACATGTAATATATATGTTTGTGTGGGGTCAACTCGGAAACTAATTAACCGATTATCATAAATTTTTGAACACAGCTGCTAAACATAAAGGGGGGGGGATGTGGACTCTATTTAGTTTCACTTAGTTTCACGCAAATGGAACAGAAAAGGTCGGAAGCCATTCATGTAAATTCAGTTACCTTCGATTTTCATGAAATTTTTACCATAGATATTAGATATTGATTAATAAATATTCCTCAACTTTCGGTTACTTTGGAGTATTTCAAAGGGTTTAAGGAGCATAATATGATTACAACCTCCCATTTGAATATCAAAATATTTCTGGTTTGCATTAAATTTGCTTAATTTCCCTTAATTAAGTGACGGTTTCCGTTGGTCGAGTAGATATGTCGACTGCTTGCAGATTCTAGGCTGACTCTGGTTCGCGCCTCCCGACCGTCTGAAATTGTTGCTTTCCTGAACTGATGAGAGCAATAAGCTTGAAACGCTAGCGTCTGTAAGTATTAATAATTTAATATTTATTTATAAATATTATATATATATACATATATATATATATATATATATATATTACTATTTTATGTATCCACATAAAAATGTGTATGTATCAATTTTCAGTATTTACTTCAACAGTGCTCGATACGTAAGTAGAGCTAGGTAGTAAGCTATGAAAATATATTTATGGCAATTAAGCTACACAGAGGCTCCCGCGTTTCATCCCCCGGGGGAATCTTCAGGCTAAAATGCATTTTAGCCTGAAGATTCCCCCCCGGGGATGAAATGTGGGAGCCTCTGTGTAGCTTAATTGCCATAAATATATTTTCATAGCTTACTATATATATATATATATATATATATATATATATATATATATATATATGTGTGTGTGTGTGTGTGCGTGCGTATGTAATGTTATGTTTCAAGTCTCTCTGAGTCATGTGGATGTTATCGTGCCAGATTCATTGGTATCCTATCCATTTGCCTCTGCCTCACCCTGCATCAGTGCAACAAATTCACATTGGCATGCATAATTCTGGCCAGATAGAACTTATCTCATCTATCCATGTCACCTAATGACAAGGAAATATGTAAAATGCAAAGATTCCTCCTCCTTCTCCCAATACTGACAACAGATCTTTTTACATTGGGACTCATATTTCAACCCTCATCTTAAAGAGACGCAACGAAAGAGTAAGAGAGTCGCGGGAGGAAACAAATAAGTAGTAGTAATTAACAATTAATCTATGTATATGTATATATATATATATATATATATAAATGTATATATTAATGTATATATCTAGCCACACTGATGAGTTTTAAAAGACGAAAAAGCTGTATATAGATGTCTATACATATATATGTATATGTATATGTATATAGATATATATATATAGTAAGTTATGAAAATATATTTATGGCAATTAAGTTACACATATTTTACTAACTTAAATAAATTTTCATAACTTACTACCTAGCTTTACTCACGAATTGAGCACTGCTGCAGTAAATATTGAAAATTGATACATAATATGTATTTCCTTATAATATTATATGTGGATACATGTAATAATAATAATAATAATAATATATATATATATATATATATATATATATATATATATATATATACATATATATATATATATATATATATATATATATATATACATGAGCTTAGCACTGAAAGGCAAATTCATTTGTGTAGGCTGTTTCAATGTTTATATAAAATTTATTTATAAAGCTTTACTTTGTATTGAATATTTTTGAAAAAATTTAGTTTTTAAGTTCATTTTATCGATATATTTGAACTTATATATATATATATATATATATATATATATATATATATATATATATATATATATATATATATATTATGTATATATATATATCAAATAATCTTCAAGTTGTGCAAGCAGTAATAATATCAAAATGTTAATTGCGAAGTGGAAGGAACTTAAAAAAACAAAAACCGTTTCACACAAAAGCAAAAATGAAAAAAGTAAATTTTTCGAAAAATATGTTTTTTTAAATTATAGTTCAATTTTTAAAACGGGGGTCAGTTTGCTATGTAAAGTTAACGTCTTATATTTGGTTGGCATTCTGATGAGAGTTGGAATGTTTTAACAAAGACTGTTGGATATTCACGACTGAAACTTGGTCGACAAGTCAGGCATAGACTGAAGTTAGTTTTTACTAAATATGTTTTCATTACAGAAAGGATTGTGAATTTTATTAACGATTCCATGGGTGGCATTTTTTGTGGGTCACTCTGTAATGTATGCTAAAAAGTGCACATTCTGAAAGCAAGAATTTGCATCGTCCATGTAAATGAGTGCAGCATTCACAGGAATCTCAAGTCTTCTCTTATAATTCCTGTCCATATCTAAAAAGAGGTATCGCAACATTAATTTGCTGCAATATCAGCAGTGAAACATTTGCCCGTCAGTTCCTCTTATTTTTTCTTTCTACTCATAGTTTCATTATGTCTTGTAAATATTGAAATGTTTTGATTCTTCTCGGCAGATTACCAATTAATGGCAGACAAATTGATGCCATTATAACATTGCCATGACAATAAGCAACTTGTAACATTGTGTAGAGCCAATTCTTCCACTCCATTGTAAATTAACTAACCAGCGTTGTATTGTGGACAGAAGCAGCTGTTCGTCTCTTTTACATGTAAGTAGTCGGCTCATTAGATGGTGATGTCTTCAAGCGGTGGTGATAGTAGCAGTACCCTTTGGGCTTTGGTTTACTTTTTACAATGTGAAGTGACATCTCTCGGAGTGGTGGCAGTAGCAGACGCAGAGATGTTTATCTTTCTTTCCCCTCTCTTTCTCTCTCTCCCTGTGAGTGGAATAAGGGGAGCTTGTAAAAATGGGACATTTATTCATTTTTTTTATTCTAATACAAAAAAGACCATCAGAAAGACTGAAAAAATAAAAAAGGCATAATTAAACAGACGAATTCTGTTATTTTTAACAGATTTGGACGAATTAGAAAATGCCGCCTACCTATTCACGGTATATATATATATATATATATATATATATATATATATATATATATATATATATATATATATATATATATTATTTATTTTAATGGAAATCGCTCCAGACAAGGCATGAAGCCACTTGATGTAAGGAGCTAACAAGAACACATATGATTATCACCAAGACAGGGGATGTCTATTGGCTTTAGCCTTGAAAAGACCAAGGTTATAGGTAGGAGGGAAACAGTCAGCAGGAAGAGAGTTCTACAAGCCTGCAGTTCTTGGAAAGAAGCTACTGGAATAGGAAGCTGTATTACAATGAGGTATCAAAACAGCGAATTGATAGAGACCACTAACTCAACGAGTCAAACAAGCTGGAACAAAAGAAGCGGGGAATAGATCACACAATTGCGAAAAACACATGCCATAATAGTATATATAGAAAAGACTGAGACTAGCAACATCACGTTTGTGAGAGAGAGGGTGTAGAGAAGAAAAAAGGGTGGGACCAATCAAATTACAGATACGTTTCTGCACCTTATCAAGAACCCTCAAATGGAACAGATTCACCAGCCCAAATATGATAACAGTACTCCATAAATGGTATGATTGTAGATTTGTAGAGATAGAAAATAGCCTCAGGTGTGAGAAAGTGTTTCAAGCGATAGAGAGAACCGACTTTGCAAGAAGCAGAAAGAGCAATGGATCTAATGTATGCACTCCAAGAAATGTTTGACGAGAAAGAAAGACCAAGAAGTTTCAGAGTCAATTTCTCCTAGAGAGCAGAGCCATCTTTGAGAATCTCAGAAAAAAAAACCTATACCAAGATCAAATATAGCTTTTTGCAGATTTAATTTTATGAGTAATTCAATAATGGTATTAATTTTTTATTCGGAGCTTTCTACAAATATATTGTCGGGCAGATATATTCTTACATGATATCCATAAACTGTAAAGACACCATTTTAACTTATCGTGCAACATTTAGCGTTCAAGAGTTTGATTTGTAGTGGAGTATTTATTTACCTCCTCTCCAGGAGGTTAGGCACAAGGCCAGTTTTATCTTACTCCCACAAGGTAAGATGTGACCCAAGGTCGGGTCGGGAAAGTGGGGTTTGAAAAGCCAGCGCCCGAAAAAGTGAGCACTGTGGCCATTAAAAATTGTCTGGGCAGCCCCGTCGACATTCACCGGTAGGGGCGCCTCAGGCAGTAAGCAATAAACTTACTCCTCTCCAAAGAGGGGAGGCAAAGCCTGGGAGGGTGGACTTCCTAGAACTGCACAGGACAAACCCATAGACCGGCGTAAATCAAGCCCCGAAGGCCAAGACAATACCAGTCTATGGGGTGTAGTATCCATCGGAACAGATATTACACTTTGATCTTAGCCAAAAGGCCAAATGGATTCGACCGATGCTTTAAAAAGTTTGAGTTTTATCTCATTTTTGATAGCAGCTTTCGAGATTTTCTTGAGAGGGCTGCTGTAGCTCCACACCTGGCCAATATGTGTATTTTATATAAGAAACCATTTTATGTGCTTCTTAATTATCTCTACTAGCAAATATTTTTGCTAGTTGTTTTATTTAATTGCTCTCTCTCTCTCTCACTCTCTCTCTCTCTTGAAATAGAACTTTCTGTGCGTTCGAATAATCAGAGGGCAAGTAACCAAATGTTTGAATGGCTGCCGGCTGTTCCATCATATTCCATTACAATCTAATTTGATTACGTAACTCAATTATATAGATTTAAAAGAAAAACGTCTTTAATTAATTCGATTTATAGTCAGTGAATCCTAGGAGAAGTTCGTTTGGTGCACTATCCGAAGAGAAGAGCATTATTATTGTTGAGGGGGTTCAGAGGTATGCATTTGGTTTCGGAAAATATACAACACTTTATGAATATTATTTAAAAAAATAAGAACAAATATTCCAATTGTTACAATGGCACATAGAGCCTATCTTTTGACTAATGAGATTTAACACAGGGTCCAGTATGTTAAATGTAGGGAGCCCAATTCTAGTATTTTGTTTTCCTGTTTAATGATCCCTAATCTGATATCCGAACGTAAATAGGTGCTCCAACTTTTTCAGCTAGTTTTATTGTTTAATAGTTCTACCAACCCGGCGTTGCCCGGGAGTATAAGAAAACATATGTGACTAGTTTACGAAGAAACTAAAAAAAATGAGTGATTTTCATTTTGCAATCATTATTTTGTGAAATAGGAATTTTGAAAAGTTATTTTTCCTACTGGACAAAAATCGATTTTTTTAAAACTTATATTTCCCCCCCCCCCCAAATAAAGACCATTGCAACTGAGACATAAGTGGCTACTGTGAACTATGGACTAGATTTATAGGGGGAATATAAGTGGGGAGTTATGCATGCGAGATGTTTGTTTACATTACATTTAAATTTCTGTATTTTGTTACAGTCGGGGAAACAGGGAGCAGGGAGAGAATTCCAAAGGGTAACAGTTCGAGGAAAGAAGCTATTGGAGTAGAAAACTTTCCGGCATCTTGGGACCTCAACAGTGAAGGGATGGGATTGAGCTGATTGTCAGATTGGTCGGGTGTATTTACGTCACGGGGTCACCAGAACAGCAAGTTCGTCAGAACACTTTCCATTGGAGTACTTGTAAAACAAGTACAGGGATGCAATATTGCGCCGATGAGACAGGGGCTGGAGCTTGGTGAACAGTGTGGAACCTATTAAATTAGAGATTCTTTTTTTAACCTTGTCTAAGAGGGGGAGACTAGTGGTTAGTGCACCAGCCCAGATGTGCAACACTACTCCATGCATGGGCAGATGGTGACTTTGTAGAGATACAGGATACTGGCCGGTAAGAGAAGTTTTCTAGCACGGTAAAAGGAGCCCACTTTCTTTGCAGCAGTCTTGGTAGTGACTTCTATGTATTTGTTCCAATTCATGTTACCTGGGAATTTTAGGTCAAAGAATTTGAATGTTGGACTCTTGGGTAGGATGCTATTTGCCATGGTAATTAGTGGCTGAAAAGGTTTCTTACAATTGTTAAAGGAAAGGAGCTTTGTCCTATTATCATTGAATGATACCATCCATTTATGACCCCATTAATGCCTATCGAGAGAATTTGAATGCCTACTAGACACTGTCATCAACTGTAAGGTCTCTCTGTACAGGGGTGTATTAGGATAACTTGGCATGAGGAAACTTCACTCTACAAGTAAACCCTGACCAAATATTCAAAATAACATAGTATTCAAAACCCAAATAAGATTCCATCGGTATGGCTTCCCCACACTGAACCATCTCCAAGTAATGTTGTTTAAGCGGTATACTCCACTAAATCCGATAAATTATTGTCCTGGATTCCCGAAAGACTAAGAGACCATAAAAAGATATACTATAACATAGTTAACTAGTTAATTGGGGAAAGGAAAATTGATGTTCTTCACTTCTTTACTGGCTCGGCGTTTGAGAGGAAAAGGAGAACTTTAATGGAACGCTCATATATCAATGTATCTCATATATAGATCAAGTGTTAGCCTGAGGAAAGGGCCTTTTGATTTCTGAGAACTTAACACTGAACTAAAACGTAAAAAAAATAAAAGAGTAAATGATTGATAATGTGTAATTAAAAGGGAGACAACTTAGTATAATGATAAGTTAGGTGAAGAAAATTAAAATGTCTCCACTCTAACAGTTATCTTAGTTGGAATAAATATTTTCAGGAAAAAGTTAAGTGAAACAAGCCGCGCATGCGTGGTCCCCCTCTGTATGTGACTCGAGATGGCGAGTGTAAAATGCAATAAATTTGGGCAATTTGGGGAATTTTTGACCCCCACTGTAGCCCCTGGGGGCGCGAACCAGAATTTTTCTGAGGTCAAGGATGCTCATTTTATATCCAGAACAATTGCCTCTAAATTTTGGCCAGGTTTCAGAGAAATTGAATGGATGGATGAAAAGTTATGGGGCAAAAAATGTCATTTTTTGCCATTTTGGGGCCTTTTGACCCCCTGGGGCGCTAACCAGATTTTTTTTCAAAAATCGGAGAATGTCACTTTCTCACCTGACAAAAGTTACAACTTCATGCAAAATTTCAGAGAAATTCAATGGATGGTTGCGGAGAAAAATCCGGACGGACGGACGGACAGACGGACGGATGGAAATGCCTCAAAACATAGGTCCCCCGATTTTATAAATCAGGGGACCAATAAGATATATTTGTGTCAATGACAGAGTGGAAGAACAAAAACGAATAAATAGGCTAGTCCGAATCAAGTATCGATATGTCAGATTAATTCCTATTTGGGTCTGACTTTGAAAATTCGACAGGATACCTTTGTATGTTAGATGTTTTTTTAATCATTTTCTATTTGGGTTTTGTATTTTTCTTGCACAGCAATTCTTCCAATTAACTGTTTATTTCCTAAAAAGCTAAACTCTGTTAATATTATCAAATTTTTTAATATGTGAATATGAATATTTATATTTTCCTTTCATCTAATATTGTCTTTTCCCAAGAAAGATTCAATTGAGACGATATTTCATCTCATTTGTTTTGTTCCGAAACCCGTCGCTGATGGCAGGGTGAAAATGTAAGCAATGGCCCAAGAAATTTTGGTCTGGCCAGACAACTGAACACATTATCAAAGCAACAATGTTCAATTTTGCAAATGATCTTGTCTTTTTACTATTGTTAATGTATTCTGTATTTGAAGTTTTTTATAGTCTTTTTTTCATTGACTTTTTATTTCCAAATTTGGCTTGAACAACTCTTCGGATACTTACTTTTGCTTTAATTTCCCAGAATTGCGGTGGTTTTATAGCAAATAACTCACCAAGAATGTTTTTATATCATCCAAATAATTGAACTTTTTAACATTGAGATTATTCTGCAAAAATCTAAATAAATGGTAATCTGGAGGAGCATCATCTAATGAATAAGGTGGATGAGGGTATCACATCCCAACTAGGCTGCAACAATTTTTGTCTGGCATTCTCGTGATCGAAGACAACACCATTCCTGTTGACCAATTGTGGACATTTTTATTCTTTTAATTGCTGCCTTTTATTCATCCAGTAGTAAGCAGTATTTTTTTCAGAATTCTAGTTTAATTGGCAGAAGCTCATAGTACAAAACTCCTTTCCAATCCCACTAGACACAAAGCATAACTTTCTTAGGATGAAGATCTGCTTTTTGGGGTTGTTAAGGATGGCTCATCTGGCAGGATCGTTTTCTCACAACATTATGATAAATTATCTATTTCTCATAGCCTGTAACAATTTTCTTTAAAAAGGGTGACTTTTCATTTCGTTTATAAATGCATGGAGTATTGTTGCCACATCTGGGCTGGTTCATCATCTACTACTCTCTCCCTTCTTGACAAGGTCCAAAAAAGAGTCGCCAACCTAATAGGTCCCTCACTGTCAACCAAGCTCCAGTCCCTGTCCCATCGCTGCAATGTAGCATCCTTGTGCTTGTTTTATAAATACTTCAATGGATTATCCTCTGATGAATTGGCTACTCTGGTGCCCCCTCGACGTAAATTCACTAGACCAACTCGACAATCAACTAAACCCCATCCATTCACTGTGGTGGTCCCCAGATGCCAGAGAGCCTTCTACTCAAATAGCTTCTTTCCTCGTGCTGCTGGCCTCTGGAACTCCCTCCCTACCCCTGTTTCCTCGACAATACTGACATGCAGAAATTTAAAATGAATGTAAACAGACATCTCGCTGCGCAGATCCCAGTTTAGGTTTACCCCCCCCCCCAACTTTCTCCCCTTTTATTTCTTTTCATTAGCCCCTTACGTCTACAGTGGCGGCCTGCCGTGTTTGGGGTGAACTACGTTAAAAAAAAAAGCACATAACAGATTGACATGTAATCCAAAAGGGTCATTTCACTCAAACCACGTGGTACCCAAACATCATATCGATTTGTATATACAAGTTTTGCTGAAGAATGGTGGATTTTGCGATGTTAAGCTCTTCTACTTGTTCTCGTGTTGTCTTATGTGGGTTATTCCCAATTAATTCCTGCATTTGGTCGTCATCTGTAGACGGTCGTCTGCCCGAGCGTCCTTAACAATTTAAAAGCTAAAAGCAACAGCTATAAACTTTTCGAACCAATTCCGTACAGTTCTGTCAGCTAAAGCCTCTTCACCGTACACTGCACGTAATTTTTTTGTTCCTGGTTAGCAAAGCCATTTTTGCCTTTATAGAAATCGAAAAGCATCAAGTTAAATAATTATTAACTTTCTTTCTCAAAAGTATGCTCTAACCAGAAATGTAAGTAGACTATATATGTTAATAATTTGACATGCTCTAACGTGTTGAAAGACGAACTAGTAAAAATCCACACAAACTTTCCGGACAACATGATACTTATTATATATGTAATAGAAAAAGTCAAAGACAAGATATTCTGGGATGCTTTTTTGGTCGTTTTCTGACGAATCATTGTTCTAGAAAATTCAAGGTATGCCTGGAAACATTGATTGTCTAGATGAATGAATAAACGACCGTCGAAAATAAATATATTTACTGGAAAATTAAGATATAGTCGCTGCAATTTGTTTTTTTTTTCTATTGTCTATTGATAAATGCTCTGGAATTATAAATGAATATCTATTAAGCTTAAACTCTGAAGGTTTGACTACCACTATATATATATATATATATATATATATATATATATATATATATATATATATATATATATATATATATATATATATAGGTGGGAAATGAAAAAGGAAAAACCAAAAGATGTTTTTTTTTATGTATTCATCAACGTTTCGTCTTTATTTGTAAGACTCCCATCCCTCCACTTTGTCACTCACAGCCATCCACATTAATTTCATTCCCTGCCACTGACTTCTCATAGCCCGGACCTCAGTCCTACGCTACCAGTAGTGGCTACTACTTCTTCTCATTAACCCATCATGTCAACCCAATATTTTCATGTACTTGCATATTATTCTTTCTTTAAGCCAAGGCTTTTCAAAGATTAAAATCTTATCATCAGAGGAATTACATAGATAGATAAGTTGGCAGTAGAAAAGCCAAAATTCAAAATTTGAAAAAAAATTAAGTAATGGAGATTGAGAATGTGCGTGTAAAAAGATATGGGGTCTGTAGAGTTGGGAAATGTCCGTTGATAAGGTGTCCAGTGAAAGGAGATTTAAAGATGGAAAAGAAGGGTTTTCGTGAAGGCAGCGTTGAAAATGTTCAAAATGAAGTAAATCCAATAGAAAGATGTTTAGTTCAATTGTAGATGGAACGCACTTATTCGGATGTAATTTTGAGAATTCAGGCCATTTTAAAATACTTCCGTGGACCGAGAATGAGAGTGGTTTTTCAGAAGTTGAAGTTGAACTGTGTATATTAACGCAGGCAGTCGAGAATTTACGTAGTGACTTCGATCAAGTCTAAGAAAAGCGACAGCTTTTGGTTGAAAACGAGGCTAAATGAAGAAGTGGGGGAAGGGATAAAGATAAAACATAAAAAAGTGGGTGATAGGGTGTTAAATGAACTATGGCTGATGCTTCCGAATAAGTGCGTTCCACCTACGATTGAACTAAACATCTTTCTATTGAATTTACTTCATTCTTGAACTTTTTCAATGCTGCCTTCACGAAAACCCTTCTTTTCCATCTTTAAATCTCCTTTCACTGGACACCTTATCAACGGACATTTACCAACTGGACAGACCCCATATCTTTTTACACGCACATTCTCACTCTCCATTACTTAATATTTTTTCAAATTTTGTATTTTGGCTTTTCCACTGCCAACTTATTTATCTATGTAATTCCTCTGATGATAAGATTTTAACCTTTGAAAAGCCTTGGCTTAAGGAAAGAATAATAAACATGTTTTTACCGAGTACACCTTGCATTGAACAATCGAAGTTGAAATAAATTTGTTATTCGTACACATTTATCCCTCTTCTTTCATCTGTCTTTATATATATATATATATATATATATATATATATATACACAATAATATTTTTATAAATAAATATTAAATATTTAAAATACCTAGAGACATCGATGTTTCATGCTAACGCAATCTTCAGTCTAGGAACTAATTCTCAACGGTCTGTGGGCGCGAACCCCGAACACAAATCGCCACTGATTCGTAGTCGGAGATCTTACCCGCAGGCCATTGCCAACCAGTTAGTAAATAGAGAGGAATTTTAACTGTAAATAGCAGAATTCGGCTACTACTATTCACCAAGCAGCTAAGAGTGATCTACGAAACGTCGGACCATGCATATAGCTATTTGTACTGCTTGTTATTAAAGCTCCTCGAAAAGTGCCCAGCCTCCGTGGGAGGGGGCTGATATATATATATATATATATATACTTGCTGCAATTTTCTAAATTTTCTAGAATTTCATCGCCAAGATAATCTTTGGCCCAACGCAGACCAGTGTTTCAACTATTTTATCGGTATATTCTCAAATTTCTTGATACGTGAATATGAATATTTATATTTCCGTTTCATCCAATATTGTCTTTTCCCAAGAAAGATCCAATCAAGAAGATATTTCATCTCGTTTCTTTGTTTCTTGCAATTAAACGCCACCCATCGATGATGGCCGCGAGAAAATCCATGCAACGGCCCCAAGAATCTTCGTCTGGCCAGACAGCTGACCATGCTAAAAAAGCAACAGTGTCCAGCTTTGCAAATTGTTCTTAATTTATTTTTGTTTGTTATTGTTTAGTTTTTTTTTTTTTTAATTATTTTAGTTTTTTGTTTGTTTTTTGTAAGTTTTTTTTTTGCCAATCAACTGTTTTTATTTTCTTAAAAAGCTAATTAGTTTTGCCGCTCAAAGAGAGGATCATAAACTGACTGCGCTTCTTTATTCTTGATCATCCATTTTTGTTGACCACCTCACACTGATATTGATCCACCACATTCATTACTCTTTTTTACTTTCCTATTTTATTAATCTACATCGTTTTTATTAATTATTCGTGAATCCATTTCATCAATAATTATACTGTTATGCGAAAAAAAGTAAAACAATTACCACGATGAGGGGGGCGATTAGGGGTTCATACGTTTCATTATGTTGTCTGCCATGTAAAATCTTTGTTCGAGTACAGCTATATTTAATCTTGGTATAGGACTTTGTTTACAATTTCATCCCTAGACATAGACACAACTGTCGTAGGAGCGGCAGCACAGATAACGATGGTCACTCATCGAGTGTAACCACAACTTCAATTAGCAAAGAGAGAATATTTATCAAAAAGAAAGTGATGATCAAATAACGAATGCAATTCGATAAACAGTGGTTGTAAAAATAACAATATTCTTTTCCGAGAAAGAGATGTGTTGGAAAATGTTTTGTTTTCAGATGCAAACTTAATTCATTTAAGAAAAGATGTCCTGGACGATTTTTATGAAGACGATGCTTATAACTATGGCTTGTCATAATTATCGTTGTGTGTAGTATTTTATGTAGACGATGCTGATGA
The DNA here is from genome assembly GCA_963556195.1 of Sepiola atlantica. Lineage (NCBI taxonomy): Eukaryota > Metazoa > Mollusca > Cephalopoda > Sepiida > Sepiolidae > Sepiola > Sepiola atlantica. The sequence goes on along the minus strand of OY744547.1, from coordinate 21,300,039 downwards.
TTGTTGCTCATCATAGTTGTTGTTGCCTTTGTGTAGCTATTTTATGTAGACGATGCTAGTGATTGCGGCTCGTCATAGTTGTCGTTGCCTTTGTGTAGCTATTTTATGTAGACGATGCTAGTGATTGCGGCTCGTCATAGTTGTCGTTGCCTTTGTGTAGCTATTTTATGTAAACGATGCTGATAATTGTGACTCGTCATAGTTGTTGCTCTTGTGTAGCTATTTTATGTAGACAATGCTGATGATTGAAGCTCGTCTTAGTTGTTGTTGCCTTTGTGTAGCTATTTTATGTAGACGATGCTGATGATTGAAGCTCGTCTTAGTTGTTGTTGCTCTTGTGTAGCTATTTTATGTAGACGATGCTGATGACTGCAGCTGGTCAGAGTTGTTGTTGCCTTTGTGTAGCTATTTTATGTAGACGATGCTGATGATTGTATAGCTATTTTATGTAGATGATACTGATGATTGCAGCTCGTCATAGTTGCTGTTGCTCTTGTGTAGCTATTTTATGTAGACGATGCTAGTGATTGCGGCTCGTCATAGTTGTTGTTGCTTTTGTGTAACTATTTTATGTCGACGATGCTGATGATTGCCGCTCGTCATAGTTGTTGTTGCTGTTGTGTAGCTATTTTATTTAAACGATGCTGCTTGAGGCTCACTGTAGTTATTATTGTTTGTTGAGATATGACTCTAGCATGACGACATTCAGCAGAAAGGTCCCAAACATTTTACTCCGCTTGAGATGAATGCTGTGCACGTTTCGTTGGCAGGAAAAGTATATTTTACTTTGGCGTGTAGACATTGTGTCTTGTTTGTTGCTGATGAGGGTATGTTAAGCTCTTAGCTTGTCTTGGCTTTGTATAAAACTGCGCATGGAAGGTTCTAAAATTATTTTCCTTCCACACCTAACATGGTGATTGGTTACTGTTTGTGTAGGCGGTTATGTCACGCATGCTCACTTAATTTTGTGTTCTGTTGTTGGGATAATAAGTTCTTAAATTTCAGTCAGTCCTGACACATCAAATATTCCATAGATAATGTATCACTATGTTGTATACACATCATAAGAGCATTCACACCGTGACTGTCCTACATAAGAGCTCCTAATGATGATGCATGCCTAAAGGAAAATACAGTTATAATAAAGTGTTAATAAGAACACACGTGTCTTGTCTTATGTAAAGTAACAAAAACACAATGACGAAAAGAACAGAAGAAAGAACGAACCGCTACTACGTGTCATCTATACAATGAAACTCCAGCTGCCTATGTGATTAGCTGTCATCTGGATAATCTACTGGGATTAAATAATTGTCCCTGTAAAACTAGAAATGGGAAAATGGTGTTAATAACAAGGGCCACTCGTGTCTAATTCTGTCCTCGTAGGGAACACTGGTCATTATATTTACAAGGACGGTTTTAAAAATGGAAAACTGAGCACGGTGTTTGGCAGCGTTGTTGTTTACATATTTAACATGCTATATTAACTGCTTAATCAGATCGCCATATTTAATTACCGGAGGGAGGGAGGACACCACTCATTAAACAGCCAATGACTTTGCAATTTTAACAGTACTCGCGTTGAAATGGTTTAGAAAACACGCCGGTTATGAGGAAAATGGCTTTAATTAATTGTATGAATAATGTTTATTAATATAACCTTATCGGAAATTATTGTAAATACATATGTAAATTTGATAATAGCAGTTATAAGTGTATATTTGTAAATATGAATTTAATTGAAGGTTTAAAGGAATGACTTATGTAAATAGGAAAATCCATCTGGTGTCTGTACAACTTTTAATGACAGTATATAAAGAATTTCAAAAAGATTAGTTTCAGTAAAATAGTCATACTGGAGTTTCGGCTTCAGACAGACAGACAGATACATAAACTCCATTATTAATAGATGTACTACTGTAGTTAGATATAACCACCGGTGTTATTTAACAGCATGTTCCTTTCAAATAATATTCCGCACTTTTAGTTAAAATAAACGCGCAGACACAAAATCTCTATAATAACAGGATTTCTTTTTTTTATTCTTTATTTTTTATATTATCTTTATTTTTATATTATCTTTATTTCTTCTATTTTCATAGAATAGAGTGAGAGAAATACAGGGTGGCCAAGAAGTCACCGAGGGAATTTTAACTAGAATAGATTCTTTATTTGTTGATGATATCTTAATGGAATTTTAACATTATATGACGAAGAAAATGGAGATTGGTCTGCAAAAAAAAATGAAAATGAATTTATTTATGAAAAATAACATCTTTTAAGTGGTTTCCTTTTTCAGTCTGTTTGCAACCTTTCTTTAGGGGTATCTCAAATAAAAGTTTACATCAACAAACCTGAAACTCTACCGGAATTGAAGGAGAACACCAGAAATGAAGTCGGGAAATAAAATCGTAATCGAGTGATCCTACAATCCGTCACGGATAATGTTTTTGGAAAGGGCACGGATTTGTGAAATTGAAAATGGAAACGATTTAAAAGATGTAATTTTTCATAAATAAATTCGTTTTCATTTTTGTTCATTTTTGCAAACAAATCTCCATTGTCTGTTATATTATATAAAAATTCCATTAAGGTACCATCAAAGATAAAGAATCTATACAAGGGAAGAATTTCTCAGTGATTTCTCGGTGACTTCTTGGCCACCCTGTACATAGATAGCTAAAAGAGACATGAGCGACTTTTTCCGTTAATTATAAATTACGGCGAATTAGAATAATACAAACCGAAGGTATATTTTAGCATGTATTTTGTCTTATTAGAGTATGTAGGAAACAAATTTAGAAAAAAACCCTATTTTTGTAGTCTCGTTGTATAAATGACATGTAGCAGCAGTTCGTTCTCTCTATTCTTCTTTTTGTTGTTCTATGTCAGGGGCAGACAACCTTTTCAGAGTGAGGACCAGATGAGACTTTTGGAAGGAGATCGCGGGTCGGAGTGAAAAACGAGATCTCAGAATTACTATATTTTGTTTACATGAATAAATTGTACAAAAATGGCATTGAACACTTTACAAATCTGATATTTTTTCTCAAGAGACTTCTATATGTGATGTTATATAAAAGGCGCCGACGAAGAGCCATTTTGGAATCATAAAAAATAATGACGGGGAAAGTAGCAAGTTGATTCAGCATTCGTTTTGACACACCTCACATAGGTTCTATCTTTCATGCCCTTTCCTCGTCTCACGTTTCTTCTTTGCCTCTCTCTTTCTCTTTTTCTATTTTTATTTCTTAATAGTTAAAGAAAAATGAAATATACATGCATCATCGCTTGCTGATATTCATACATTTTTATCCCACTGTAAATCTTAATTGAAACCTACTTTTACGTCTATGTCACAAAATGATATGAGTTTTACTGGGAGGTCCGCGGGGCGGATTGCAATAATAAAGCATAGCAGGGTGGCAGGCTGGATGCTAAGCCTTCGCGGGCCAGATGTGGCCCGCGGGCCGGAGGTTGCCCACCCCTGTTCTATGTGATGGCGGTTGATTAATAACTTCGGTTATGAATAATGACAACAGAAACTTTTTTTCCAATTAAATTCCCCAGGTTTCAATCTCTTAATTCTCTCCAAATATTTCCCCATCATCTTCTTCGTCTCTCCATTGTTTTGATTAAAGCAGCCTTGTATCCATCCTTGCCCATCTTCTCATAGATCTTCTTTTTAATCATTCCAATATTTACAAACAAAATGGCTTCCACCTAATCTAATCCAGCTTTCAACTGCAGATGTCCGTCGACAAGAAACATAATGGACCTTATCAAAAACTGTATATAAGTATTGTCTAGCCTCTAATAAAGAAACCGCTATTTATTATTATACTAAATATGAGCCAATCAATAGCTTTTTCCTATATACTTTAACTAGAAAAATACCTGGACAGGTTAAATTAATTTCCCAAACAAAACAGTTTTGCACCACTTTTATGTCCACTTACATAGATTAAAATCAAGATATAATTTTACTAAACCTTACGTCTAGAACCAATACTCAAATTTTGATCAAAATCTATTATACTATTTTGATTCTAGAAAATGTTTCAAATTTAATGCTTAAGCTTAAAAGGGAATTAAGAAGAAATTGAAATTCAAGGAATCTTGATTCATTAGTGTCTAATGACCATGGATCAAATTTAATGTAAATCTGAAATATTTGAATTTTCAAACCGGAGGTTGTTCTCATATTATGCCCCCTAAAAAACCTTTAAGGAAACTGATATTTGAGGAATATTTATTACTTGATATCTAATACCTATTGTTAATATTTCACAAAAATCGTAGGTATCTGAATATTCATGAAGGGTTTCCAACCCGTTTTTACCCTCTTTTCCTAAAACTAAATTAAACTAAATATAGCCAACATTTAGACGCCTCACGCCTAGCAGCTGTGCCCCAAAATTCCTAATGATCGGTTAATTAGTCTAGGAATGAACATACAAATATATAAACCTAAGTTTATAAAGATAGAAATGTGAGTCAATCAACGTTAATTACCCTAAGGCTTTTTTCCTATATAATTTAATAGTACAAAATACATGCTAAAATATTCTTTTCTGGGATTGAGTAATGTTTGAAAAAACACCCTCTTTACTTGATGGAGGGGCAGTAGAATGCAGAGGGAGGGAAAGGGCAGTGGTTCTTGGCATCCAAATTGGGCGGGGGCATCATCTAATATTCAAACTATATTCCTTTCTCATTATATTTCTCAGTACTAGGATTTATACTTGGGTCTTTGGGGCATACAATCAAGGAGTTATTTAATATTACAAAATACATGCTAAAATATTCTTTAGTTCTGGCATACAATCAAGGAGTTAGCCTCAAGCATCACCAGGACATCACCAGACCTGTGCACAACACTGTTGTTAAAACTTTTAAGTGGTCGATTCCATTCTTCCGTGGGGGGGGGGGATAAATATAAAACTTTTACCTTGAAGTTTGGTTTGGTCCAGAAGACACAAAAGAATAGCAAACAAGCAAGATTGCCACTTTCACGTCATTGATTTGCGGTTTCACGCCCAACATGCTTTTGCTTACCATACGCATATGCAGAGATGACCAGAGATCGACGGATCCTGATGCCGAATCTTCCTAGCATTGACACTATCATGTTGGAGATGGATTCGATGTGAGTTGTTTTGTTTTGCAGATTTTTGTTTGTTGCATCGTTTTGTATTTTTTCTGATTGAGAACTTTCTGGTCTTCTGATGAGTCCATGAAAGAAAGATCAGGGCTTGATATACAAATATCGGTTGCTCTTCTGTGAACGAAACGGATCCGTAATTGTACCGAAGTTTTTTGTATGAAAAAATTAATGGTAAGGTGTATAAAATCTTTGTCTTTGAAATGTAGTAAAATGTTGTTTATTTATATATGCTCTGTTGTTATATATTAACAATCATCGAGCTTCTACTTTAAAGAGGTTGGTATATATAAAGAATAGAAAGTATATGCAAAAACATATATTTTCACATATATATATATATATATATATATATATATATATATATAGAGAGAGAGAGAGAGAGAGGGGACTCAATACACAGCTATTTGCATGCCTAATTTGCATAGCCATTTTTTAAACAGTTTATGATAAATTGATGTTTGGTGTTATTCATTTGTAATTTTATTGTCCTATTATCCTATATATATATATATATATATATATATATATATATATGTGTGTGTGTGTGTGTGTGTGTGTGTGTGTGCAATAGATCTGTCGATATTAACTAATTAATTAAAGCGATTTAATAATAAAGGATAAATTAACAAAACTTTCCTTAAAATATTATGTTCATTAATTTTCAAGGGAGGTAATTAAAATGAAAACTATTAGTTTTTAAAATCAAAATAGATTTATATTAAAGATACGGAATGTAAGTTATATATTCAAAGGAATACTTAGAGCCAGATTAATAGCAGCCGGATAGGGGGTAGTTAACTTATCCAAATGAGTAAAATCGAATGGACGTTGGATAGAGAAAATCAGGCAAGGGGGAGATAACTGTGTTGTAAAAACAGAGGCCAAAATTAATAGCAACAGTTATGTACAAAAGAAGGAGATGCTGGAGAATGGTAGGGATTTGTGTGTAGGGGGGGTGAGACCGATGGGGTTGCCGCTGATGGTGGTTCAATTTTCTTATTGTGATAGATTATGTCCACAAATTCTGACAGCAACTGTAGATGACCGTATATGAGAATTAGACTGGCTCTTCTTTATTATATAGATTATGTTCGTCCTAATATTTTGAGAGTAGAATCCCTTCCTCGGAGATTAGAATTATCTGCGTATAAGTAAATAATAAAAATAAACTGACCCAATAAATAAAACAAGATGGCCGTTGGTGAGAAAAAAATCGAGCAAGGGGGAGATAAGTGAGTTGTAAAAACAAAGACTAGAATTAATAGCAACAGTTATGTACAAACGAGGGAGATGCTGGAGAAGTGCAGGGATTTGTGGGACATGCAGCCGATGGGGTTGGGTAATATAAGTTCAATTTTCTTATTGTGATAGATTATGTCCACACATTTTGACAGATCCGCCAGGATTTGATTTCATTGTTCAGCAAACAGACATTCTGTGTTTGTTGGCAAGAAGTTTTAAAACAATCACGCATACAATCACAGCAGAAATGGCGACTGATGTAATTAGTCGATGTAGGGTTTGAGGTGGAGGAAGGCGGGCGGCTGGCGGGCATTGGAATGAAGGATAACGGATAGAGTGACAGGAGTTCCTGGCAGTGAAATGATGGAGGACAACAAGAAACAAAAGAAAAGAAAAAAATGGTAAAATTTGAAGAATTTAAAAAAAGAAAGAAAAGAGAAATAAGAAGAAAATGTAACAATAAAATAAACAAAAAAAAAAAAGTAAATTTGGAAAATAATATGTAATAGATTAAATAGAATATATACATTGAACAAATGTCTAGTAAGATAAACATTATAATGAGATAATAAATAATAACTTCAACAACAATAATACAAAATATAATAATAACATTAACAACAACAACAATAATAATAATAAAAACAACAACAATAATAATAATAATAATAATAGTAATAATAATAATAATAATAATAATAATAATAATAATAATAATATAAATAATAATAATAATAATAATAATAATCCAAAAAACACACACACAGACAATGTCATGCCACAAGCCTCAACTGATACCACACAAAATAGCCATGAAGGGTTTAGGAGGATGGAAAGATTAAGGAAGGAGAGCACTAACTAGACCTCCACTGGAAGGGTATGGAGAATACTGGAACCTTACGGAGGCTTATTGCCAACCAAATCCCAGAGAAGACCAATGGCATTGCAAGCAAGAAATCAATAATAACCGGCTGTTGCGATAATACAAACTCATTTGCAATTGTTAGCGAAAGAGGTGGAAAGTACTGGAAATCTGGGGAGCTTTGCTGTCACTCAGACTTCAAGGAACACCACCGGTTATAATCAGTAAATTTTGTTGAATTGAAATTAGATTTTAATTAGAAAAAATCTGTGGAAGAAATTTAAAAATTATAAATTACCCCCCCCCCCCCCCCCAAAAAAAAGAAGAGTCTAGTGCTTATATCTAGTTTTGAAAACACATGACGAAAAGACAATTTGAACAGTTTAAAAAGAGAGCACTGACAGACAGATAGTGATCGAGTTTGCATCTACAAAGCCTTCATCCTAACCTGCTACAAGTCGTGATGTAAATATGGGAGGGGAACTTATCATCTTTTTTCTAATTTTTTTAGTAGTTGCCTAGGAAATAAGTAGTTAGGTAACATTTATATTTATATATATATATATATATATATATATATATATATAGAGAGAGAGAGAGAGAGAGAGAGAGAGAGAGAAATATATATATATATATATAATATTTATAAATAAATATTAATTATTTTATTACCTACAGACATCGATGTTTCATGCTTATGCAATCTTCAGTGCAGGAAGTTAATTTACGACGGTCGGCGGGCGTGAACTCCGATCACAAATCGCCACTGATTCACAGTCAAGAGCATTTCGCGTTGGCCACCACAAATTAGCTTAGAATTAAGGAGGAATTTAACTTTGTAAATACCAAGTCGGTAGGTATTTTACAACGAGCAGCAAATAGAGATCTACAACAACAAACTGTGTTGGATCTCGCAATGAAGCTAGTAGTATTGCTTGTTATTAAACTCACTCAGAATGCCCGGCCTTAGTAAAGGGGGCTGTTTAATAATATTTATAAATAAATATTAATTATTTATTACCTACAGACATCGATGTTTCATGCTTACGCAATCTTCAGTGCAGGAAGTTAATTTACGACGGTCCTGTCTGTCGTACATGTCCTTTCACATGTGATAGTGCACCTTGTCATTTATAAAATGAGAGATAAACACTACCCCTGTGATAAGATCGCAGGTTAACTAAGCCTGGGTCTGGTGTTACCACATACACCAAAATATTAATAATGCTAGATAATAACGTTATAAGCCGTGAGACTCAGAAGAAAGATCTGAGTGTCATGATGAGCAGGCGCTCCCTCAATGGGCAACATGAGGGACCCGGTCCGCATCCTGCGAATGTTGGCTCCTTTTATTTCAGTAACAAGATCACAGATCAAAAACATGTAAGTAACCTTTTTAATTCCAGGTATGAGAAGAACACGGACCAAACACAAGAAAGCAAGAATGAAAAGAACAAACCAAAAAACCATAGGAAAAATGGACCACAAAAGAGAATAGACTGGTAATGGAATGCTGTTAAAGAAGTCACCACCCCACAGAAGAGATCACCATACAACAGAACAAAGGATAACAGACCAAACAAGACAGATCCTCAGGAAAGGGTGGTTCTAGGAGCTGGAATGAATGGAAATCAAACAAAAGATAAATAACGTAACAGAGCAAGAAACACCACTTGGTGAAAACCCACAGGTGGAAGACTGGCAAAACATACACACTGAAACTGATGAGGCCGAAGACTACAAAATCACAGAACTCACCGAGGAAGAAGCAAGAGAAGTGGAAAACATCAAACGTTTCATGACCGAGAACAAAACAAAACTCACATCCCTAAAGAAATTAAAATTAGAAACAGAGAAAGTAAACAAACTCCTCATGTACATCTTAACAGATACTATCACAGACCTAAAAAACTTGATATATACAGGGGCGAAAATCAATTAGTATGAAAATAAAAAGAGAAAAGGGACTGGCCAAAAAAATGGACCGACAAAGCCTGGATGGGAAATCAGACTGGAAACCCAGATCAACAAATTTCGAAAAGAAGCAAAAACCGTAAACAGGATGAAAGAGAACAAGAAACTATGGAAGAGCAGAAATCTAACTAGCAAGGAAAGACTAAATAAGAAATATGAAGAACTAAAACAAATAATAGCAGTGACAGAAGGAAGAGTGAGACGGTATAGATACAAATCTGAACAGCACAAACAGAACGGGACCTTTGAAAACAAGGAAAGCCAGTATTACAAAAACGTAAACGGATGAAGAACAACAACAGAACAACCGGACCCGACAGAAACAAAACACTTCTGGGGCAAGATACGGGAAAACCTAAAAAACACAACAAAAGTGCCAAAATGGCTGAAAAACATGAAAGATGAATTAGATGAAAATTAAAGAAGGAACAGAAAGAGAAATTAATGAAGAAACGAGTAAGACAATCCTAAAGAAAATGGCAAACTGGAAAACAGTACTGGTTTTTATCAGTGAACAATTACTGATAATGACTTGTGTGAAAACTTCTACTGAGTAAATAATAATAATAATAATAATGATCCCCTCCCCCACTCTCTTCCCCTGCTCTCCTCCCCCACTCTCTTCCCCCACTTTCGAGGAGGGACAGCACAAACCAGACCTCCATTGGAAGTGCAGAGAATGCTGGGACCTTGGATAGGCTTATTGCCACCCAAATCCCAGAGCAGACCAATGGTCCTTACAAGCGAAAACTCAATGGTAAACGACTGTTGCGATACTGCAAGGTTATTTGCGGTGGCTATCGAAAAGAGGTGGAGAATACTAGAAATCTGGAGAGACTTGTTGTCACTCAGACGCCAGGGAATACCGCCGGTTGTTGTCGGTGAGCAATCACTGATGATGACCTGTGTGAGAACTCCTAGTGAGTACAAATAATAATAATAATAATAATAATAATAATAATAATAATAATAATAATAATAATGTAATAAATATAACCAATATCAAATCCTTTGTGTTTTGAATCTTCATTTGTGACCCCGGACACAGGGATAGTAACACTACAAATAGATATTCGTGAAGGGTTTTGTACAATTAGGCCCCTCTTTATTTTAGAGTGTCAAACTGTAATATCAAGGGAGATAACTTATCTCGACTTTTTTTAAGACTGTTTTTTTATTTTTCAACAATTGATTTTAAAGATCTTTTTCATGTTAACAAACAATGAAAAGACAGAAATAAAATAACATGATTTGCGAAAGTAAATACTTCTCAAAATGCTGGACGAATTCATGAGCTGAAGAAAACAAGTGCCAATTTTCAGTTTTATATAACATGAAGATAATGGCTTCGTTACGCAAAACCATAAGAAGTAACGTCATGCATGACCATTTGAGAAACTTTACAGATTTTCATATCTGACGCCTATAAAGAAGACAGGGTGCCACAGCGTTACATTTGTGGGGATAACTCAAAGTTTTCTTCGGCTACCAATATTTGTTTAATGTGAATAACTTTTGATTGATTTTCATTGAAATTTTCCTTCTTTTTTTGGCACCATCCTATCACCACGTTTCCATAAAAATCTGGCTTTGTCAATTTTTTGCATCTATGATTATGTAACTTAATGGAAACATTTGGAAAAGAAATTAACGAACTAATTTTGAAAAAATAAGAAGTAAACGGAATAACAGATTAACAGAATAACAGAATAACAGACTGTGACAAAGAAAATGATTCTTTTCGATTCTAATAAAAGAATATTTTTGAGATATTTACAAAATATCGCCATTATTTTAAGGACATTTTATCCCCTGGTGAAAAAAACAGAGTCCCCCCCAATTTTTTTTTTGGTTCAGTCAGTTTTCTGTGATTTTCTACACTTTCTTAAGGTTATCAAAAGCAAGCTTTTTGTCTGTTGCCGGCTAGTTGTGACATGTTGTGTTCAATGGATGTGTGCAATATGATCAAGTGTGAAACAAATGAACAAACGTTAAGAAAATCAGAAGATTAAAATGTTAATAAACGGACAGACAATGAAGAAAACATAATTCGTTCTGATTAACATCGAGAGACTAATAACATTTATGGATAACACGAGTCTGCACTGTTTTTAGGAAAGGTATATAAGCATCTTTCTCCCATCTTTTAAAGGCCAAATTACACCTTTGTGACTGTAAACAAAAAACGATTATGACCGTTAAGCCAATTTTCTGTGACTTAACGATTATGACCATCAAAATGGTCAGGGCAATATGACTCACATGTTCTTGTAATACCATTATTATTATTTTTTATGGAAATCGCTCCAGACAAGGCATGAAACCACTTAATGTAAGGAGCTAACTAGGACGAAATACAATTATCACAAAGATAGGAGTTGCCTAATGGCGTTAGTCTTGAAAAGACCAAGGCTATAGGTAGGAGGAAAACCACAATCCTGCAGTTCTTGGAAATAAGCTACTGAAATAGGAAACTGTATTACAATGAGATATTAAAACAGTGAATTGATGGAGACAACTTGACCAACAAGTCAAACGAGCTGGAACAAAAAAAAAGCAGGCAATTGATCACACAATTCTGAAAAACACATGCCATAATAGAAAAAACTGAGACTAGCAACATCACGTCTGTGAGAGAGAGGGTGTAGAGAAGAAGACGAAAGGGTGGGGCCAATCAAATTACAGGTACGTTTCTTCACCTTATCAAGAATCCTCGAATGGAACAGAGATTCACCAGCCCAAATATGACAACAGTCCTCCATACATGGTCTGATTGTAGATTTGTAGAGATAGAGAATAGCCTCAGGTGTGAGAAAGTGTTTGAAGCGATAGAGAGAACCGACTTTACGAGAAGCAGAAAGAGCAATAGATCTAATGTATGAACTCCAAGAAAGATTTGATGAAAATGAAAAAGCAAGAAGTTTCATGGTCGATTTCTCCTCACGGACTCTCCATCCATGAGAATCTCAGGAAGAAAAGGGACACGCCTATGATTGAAAGACACGAGCTGAGTTTTAACGGGATTAAATGAAACAAGCCATTTCGTACCCCAATCCACAACTGAACCTCGGTCAACTTCTAGATCAGCTGCATATTTCGACAGATCCGAGGGAGATGGACGAGAAGCAACACCAAAATAGAGAGTGGTGTATCATCAGCATAGATGTTAATTTCTTTAATAGGACGGCTCGACAATTGGAGTCCTCACAGGAATCATCACAAGCGATCGCTCACTGGTAAAAACATCTGCTGGTTCCTAGATTCTGAGTGACAACAAGTCTCCTCAGATTTCCAATGCACTCCCCTTCTTTTAATCATAGGGCCAATCACTTTGCATTCTCGCAACAGCCTTTTACCATTCAGTTCTGCTTAGCAACAGTTGTTGTTTTTCTGGAATTTGAATGATAATTAGCATTCTCAAGATTCTAGTACTCTCCATGTCTTTCCATCCTCTTAGACCCTTCATGAACATTTTGTATGGTACCAACTGATATTGATTGATGTCACCGCATTTTTTTAATAAAGGGGGGGGTGCAGATTATGTGATTTCTTTTACATATCTCCACTGTCAGTTTCGGTTCCATTGGTTTTGTGTGATGTTCTTTCTGTCTTAATCATTCTAGTTTACCTTATCTGCTTTCCTTGGTTTTCCCCTGCGAGCTGAACCTACTACCTCAACTGTTCTACATCTACTAACCCAAGAACTCTCATCCACTCTTTCAAGGTGGCCAGACCATCGAAGTCTTCTGTTATGCACACATTTCCCTCTACTATCCAGATTCAACCTTCCTCTGAGGTCATCAGATCTAAACCTGTATTTAAGATTCACAATATACATCCATCGTACAATTCTAATATCATTTCTTTCCATGCAATGTATGCTCTCAACAATCACTGCATACACATGCCTGATAGATTTCGATCAACAGAAATTGTCAAAAGCTCCTTGAACATACTCTATCCACTCCGTACTCATGCAATCATACTAATACCTGCTCCACCCTGTGCTCCAATGGTATCAAAATGGTAACAAAACTTCTGACGAACCTCAATAGCCTGCTCGCACGAATATAATTTCTCCACATAGGAGTTCTCATCCATCTTTATTGTCTTACACTTCTTGCACACAAAATAGTTATCATTCCTCAACCTACCGGTAATTCCATGTGTGTATCCGATGCTGAGAAGTACCACAAAATAAATCGTGTTGCATCCGATTGATTTCCTTTCCAGAAACTGAGCAAGGATGATGACCTCAAATATAGAGAAAGTATATTTGAATGGCGAAGCTCAGAAGTGTAGTTACCTTGGTGATACCATTGGAGCACAGGGTGGAGCAGGTGCTAGTGTGATTGCAAAAATTACGAGTAGATGGAGTAAGTTCCGGGAGCTTTTTATCATTACTAATGAACAGAGTGTTACCATTGACGACCATGGGAAGAGTCTATTATTCAGTGTGATGTATGGAAGTGAAACCTGGCAAGTGAGGGTTGAGGACATGCGTTGCATGGAGAGGAATGTTATGAGAATGTTACGATGGATGTGTAATGTGTATCTTAAAGACAGATTGAGATCTGATGACCTTAGAGTAAGATTAAATCTGGAAAGTATAGGGAAATATGTGCAGAAGAGGAGACTCTGATGGTATGGTCACGTTGAAAGAATGTATGAGAGTTCTTGGGTTAGTAGATGTAGAGTAGTTAGAGTATTTATTTACCTCCTCTCCAGGAGGTTAGGCACAAGGCCAGTTTTATCTTACTCCCACAAGGTAAGATGTGACCCAAGGTCGGGTCGGGAAAGTGGGACTTGAAAAACGGGCGCTCGAGAAGGTGAGTACTCTGGCCATTAAAAATTGCCAGGGCAG
>OY744547.1:21263430-21280930 GCA_963556195.1 Sepiola atlantica | reverse complement strand
ATGGCATACTCAGGAATGTGTCATACCATGGTTATATATAGGGGACGGAAACCGTTTGCTGTTAGGCTTAGAAAGAATCTCCGGACCAGGTAGAAAACCTGCCTGGCTTTGTTCGCCATCCTGATACAGTGATGTGTTGGTTTGAAAGAGTTGTCCACAACTGCGCCATGGAGCTTTATAGATTTTCCCCTTTGATCTTTTGTTAAGTAAACTTTGTTTTTCTATCCGTGTTGGAGTTTCCCTATTGTTTTCTGTGTTAACCCCGATAATCGGGTTCTAACACAAGATTAGTCACAAGTTATCTATGATAGAATTTTACATGGAATCCAATGATAGTAATTATGAATTAATCCGATTTTCGGGAATTTACGATAAAATCTATGAGAAGAAAAAATAGTGTCTGAGTGTTAAGAAAAATAGAATAAAACATGTTTTTAACTTTTGCACCTTCAACTTCTTCATTTTAATGAATCACTATCTACCAAGGCCAAAGGCCAGTCGAGGATAAGGGTTAATGAGATTGTCAGTTGGATGATGAACAATACTGTGAGAGGATTGGAAACAATCGGTTGAATCGGCAGAATTTGATTAGTTAAGGAGGCGGCTCGACAAGTATTTGTTAACATTGAACTTGAAAACGACCATGTTGTAGTCAGCTGGGAAGCAGTCCCATGACATTGTATTCCACAGACAAGAAGTTATTTGGAAAGAAATTTTGTTCATTGAAGTTCTGTTTGGTTTTAGATACATAGAGGAAGGAATGTTTTTGGCAGTGGCTGTAGGTAGACGAGTTTTTACTTTTTTTAAAAGATAACCTTGGTAATATTTACTTGCTTCAGACTACAGCAAGATGTGTCACAATGCTTATACATTTTTATCGTAATAAATCACAACTTACCAATGCCAAAGGCCACTCGAGGGTAACGGCTGATGAGAATGTCAGTTGAATGATGAATAACAGTATGAGAGGATTGCAGACGATGGACAAAATTGACAAAAATTGATTACTTAAGAGGACGCCTTGAGAAATATTTGTTCACATTGGAATTGAAAACGACTATGTTGTAGTCTGCAGAGAAGTAGTCTCATGGAAATGTGTTTCACTATTCAAAATATGATTGATTAATCGTTGGGTTATACGACATTTCAGAACTCGGTCATTTCATGCTGAAATCGTACATGTTTTTTTTTTGCACAATTGATTTTGTAGATTCATTTTTGAAGAGATTTTTTTTATTACATACGGCACCTGGTCTTCCAAAATGGTCACCCATTTAGTACTGATATTTCGAAATGAGACAAATTCTGCAATGTATTTATTACATTTAAAAAATTGTGACTGACGGACAAAATTGTGATTGACAGACAGACAAACACGCTATTCATATAAAGAAGATCGTATCTTAATTATTAATAACGATAAGTGTGTCTACTTATTTCATGTGAGTGTGTAAGTTCCACTTTCATTACTAGGCAATCTAGGGTAACTCTACATTTTTCTAGTACATATATATATATATGGGAAAATGAAAAAGGAAAACCAAAAAAATGGATGTTTTTTATGTGTACATCAACGTTTCGTCTTTATTTATAAGACTTCATCAGGATGATAAAATAGAGAAAAAATGTCATGCAAGCACAGATACATGTAGGGTAGACATATTGGGAAAAATACCCAGCAGTTGGCCACTATTTCATTCTATTTTTCCCAATATGTCTACCCTACATGTATCTGTGCTTGCATGACATTTTTTCTCTATTTTATCATCCTGATGAAGTCTTATAAATAAAGACGAAACGTTGATGTACACATAAAAAACATCCATTTTTTGGTTTTCCTTTTTCATTTTCCCATCACGTCGGATTACTTTCATCCTTCTCTTCCCATATATATATATATATATATATATATATATATATATATATATATATATATATATATATATATATAGTAAGCTATGAAAATATATTTATGACAATTAAGCTACACAGAGGCTCCTGCATTTCATCCCCGGGGGGAAACTTCAGGCTAAAATGCCTGAATGCCTGGGTATTTTAGCCTGATAATTCCCCCGGGGATGAAACGCTGGAGCCTCTGTGTAGCTTAATTGCCATAAATATATTTTATAACTAACTACCTAGCTCTACTTACGTATCGAGCACTGTTGAAGTAAATACTAAAAATTGATACATAACAAATTATATCTCCTTATAAAATGTTATATGGATACATGAAATAGTAATATATATATATATATATATATATATATATATATATATATATATATATATATATATATATATACAGGAGAGTTTGAATTACCTACTAGACACCATCCTCGAGTGTTTTCGGTCTCTCTATATAAGGGCTTGTCAGAACAACCTGACATAAGGATACTGACTCCTACAAGTAAACCCTGACCAAATATTCAAAATAACATAGTATTCGAAGCCCAAATACGATCCAATCTACACTTGCTCATACGAGGAATGATGCACCTTCTCCTAATGATGTTACCTCAAGTAACAGCAGTTAGCTGGATACTCCACCAGACTAGATGAATTCTTGTCCTGGAATCCGGTAAGACCAAGAGACCACAAGAAAGATATACTATAACGTAGTTAACTGGTCAGTTGGGGAGAGGAGAATTAATGTTCTTCACTTCTTCACTAATTCAACGTTTGAGAGACAAAGCAGAACTTTAATAGAATATTCGAATATCTATGTATCTCATATAGAGATCAAGTGTTAGCCGCATGAAGGGCCCCCTTCAACTGAAGTAAAATGAAACAATAAATAAGGGCCCCCTTGATTTCTGAGAACTTCAACTGAAGTAAACTGAAACAATAAATAAGGGCCCCCTTGATTTCTGAGAACTTCAACTGAAGTAAAATGAAACAATAAATATATATAAATGTGTTAAATTATCATTGTTTATCGGCTATTCAAATATTGGCCGCGCGGTTAACGACGTTGGATTTAAGTTGAAAAATACTTGTAATCCAGGGTTTCGAATCGTACGACCGGTAGTGAATAGTCATATCTCTATGCTGATGAGTTTCGATTGAAACGGGACGAAACGTATACGTACATAGATAATAAACAATAACAAATATTTTATATATATATATATAGTCAGACTGTTTCGCTTTATCACAGCTCTTAAATGGGGCTAGACCAGTTAGTGCCTCAAGCTGGGATTGAAACTTAACCGTCGAACTGACAGTCGGTGCTCCTACCCCTGCGCTATCATACGACACTGACCGAATGTAAGTAATATCTCAATGTAAACATTGTCAAGTGCCGGAGCTCGAATTAGTTTTATCTAATGAGCTATGCCTTAAAGCTAATGGCAGTTGGCGATATCCTTACAAATAAGCTTTACCCAGGGAGGGAGATTCATATAGTCATCCACATACAGACTGTTTCGCTGTATCACAGCTCTTCAGTGCGGCTAGACCAGTTATATATATATATATTATTATTATCATTATTATTATTATTATTATTATTATCATTATTATTATTATTATTATTATTATTATTATTATTATTATATGTAAGTTCATGATAAGGGTGTGCAAACCTGAAACTAGATAAACAAATGAAGATCTCGCCAAAGGTATTCTGGTCTTTCTCTTATGACAGAAACCTTTCAAATATTCTAGACTTTTCTGAAGAGGTGAGATATTATCTTTATTAAACTGAAATATCTCCGAGAAACTTTGCCAAACTATTTCGGGATAGATTTTCAGTTTTGTTGATAAAATCAAAATACATCAGGTGAGAACTTGGAAGTTTGTCCAGAAATAAGGATCCGATCAAATTTTGACATTTCAAACACAAAAAGGAAAAAAAAAAAAATTATTAAACAACACCAAGGTTTTTTCCATATCTATTTTGAGAAATTTGCAAATGTCAAGTACTTCTATGGAACGTTCTCCAACGAACATACTGCACTTTTAACCCCTGCATGTAAATACCTCCGACAAACTCGACTAGCAGCAAAATCCCACCCCTTTCATTGTAGAGGTTCCCAGATGCCGGAAAACCTTCTACTTTAATAGCTTCTTTTCTTAGATCTCTTCCCTTTGGAATTCCCTCCCTGCTCCCTGTTTATCTGACTGTACCAACATGCAGAAATGTAAACGTAATGATAACACACATCTTGCTGCACAACTCCCTGTTTAGGATGGCCCTTATAAATTTGTCCTCTAATCTCTTTAGGCCCTTACGTCTCAGTGGCAATATGCCTTAATCGGGGTGAAGTAAAAATTTAAAAAAATTAAAGATGCATTCACGAATTGAGCAGTAAAGCTTCAGTATGAAATAGCATTTTCCTCACTAAGCGTGCAGAGTTAATAGACGTATCCATTTTTGATGTCCGTCGGTTCCACAAAGGCAGAGTAAGACACAAGGTCAGTTTTAATGTGGGGTTTAAATCTACTTCCCCCCCCCCCAAAAGAGCATTCTGAATTGGGACTAAAATAAAAATTGTCTCAGTCTAGAAGGATTTCTCTTTCACTGACTGAGGACAGAAAAGATGAAATGTAGAATCAAAACAGATACTACACTTTGTTCCTAGCTAAAAGGCCAAGGAAGACTTCCCTGTCGGTCGGTTTGACACATTTAAGTTTGGAAAAGCATTTTCATTAGTCCGTCGTAATTAAGATTGAAATAGCATTTTCATTGGTCTGTCATGTGTAAGTGTTAAATATTCTTTTCGTTGGTTTGTTTCACTTAAGTTTGAAATAGCATTTTTGTTAGTCTGTCAGTGTTAAGTTTAATATATCATTCCATGATGAATGCCAGTATACTGAAATCATATGCCCTTAAGAGTTAAGATGAAAATTCATATACACTAAATGTAAAAGCAAGGAAATTCCCAAATTTTTACACTTTTGTTGTCATTAATTAAGGGTCTGACTACATATCAACCAAACCATTTCATTATCACATCACTACAGTATAAATCTCTATGCATGAGTGGATGAAGTGTGTGAGGTGCGCTAAAGAAAAATTCCTACCAGTAAAATACTTAGCCCTGTTGTGCTCGCATACCCTTAATGGCAATAAAAGTGTAAACATTTGGGAATTTCCTTGCTTTTGTACATTTAGTACATATAGGAATTTTCATCTTAAGCCTATTAAGGGCATATGATTTCAGTATACTGCCATTTTTCATGGAATGATATATTTTTTCATGGAATGTCACTACTTTTGTAAAGACTATGCCTCAATACAATGGTCATTTTTAAGTTTTTTTTGAATTTTCTGGAAAACTAAGGTATATGGTAAACTGAAATTAAAATGCCATCAACTAGACCCTAGGACCTCTATTTCTGCCAAAAATCAGCTGAATCCATCAAATAGTTGATGAGGTACAGGGTGGCACATACGTATGTATGTACGTAAGTACCCACATATAACATGATTTCATGATTGAACTTTCTGGATCACTGGGTTGCCTTGACTAATGATGCTGAAATTCTACACACTTATATAACCTATCAAATAAAAATTTTGTGCAAAGTTTTAACTAATTTGGTTTATTGGTTTTTGAGTTATGATTGATCAAAGAAATGAGATTTCCAGCATAGGTTATTCGTGAAGTCTATTAAGGGATAGAGCGCTCTCGCACCTCCCTTGATTTTCATCAGTAAGTCATGGTTAAGATTGAAATAGCATTTTCGTTGGTCTGTCATTTTCAGTGTTAAGTATTGTTTTCGTTGGTTTGTGACACTTAAGTTTGAAATAGTATTTTCATTATTTTCTCAAGTGTTTAATGGATGAACAGATTGGATGACTACATGTAATTTGAGATGAGTCCGATCATATCTATACATGACTCACCATTTTCACCAGTCTGTCATGCTTAAGATATAGATTTTTTAGCAGTCTGTCGCGCACAGTTAAACACATGATTTTGTGTATCTGAGAGAACTATCTGCTGCTATGTGTTATCTATGCAACCTCTCAAGCTGTGTATGTGATGAGCCGTCATCCAGTTAATCTGCTGCGATTGAAGAATTTGTTCATCATAGTGCTACATTAGTTCAAGGAGTTTTAACTTAAACCCAGTTATTTGGATCCAGTGTGAGAATTGTTTTCGTCACTTACTGGTAGACACAGTTATATTTGATTAGTATTGATTGGAATGATGTTGAGAAAAGTCTGATGTTGCAAGACTCGAAACGCCTAAGGATGTTGGATAATGGCCCTGTGGGAACGGACGCATCTTGAGGTGGACGTATCTGTGGGAAATCGTTGGTTTGGCTTGCACGATTTAGTGTGGGTGGACCCGTGAAGTCGAGTGCAGAATATGGCTGTTCTTACGGTTGCAGCTCACAGGTGCTGTCAGAGCAAACCTTGACGAGCACCGGGTCAAGAGGTCAGAAAACATGAGTGAAGGAAATGCTTGTGCATGAGTGTCACACGTGTGGATCCATGACGTTACTCCTTCTTCGTGAGAAGCTGCGAGTTTTGCTAGTCTGGGTTTGGGAGGCGAGCCTATCGGACATGTTTCACGATGTAGTCTGCAACATGATTAGGGGAATTAATTCCCTAAGAAAATACAGGTGAAAGATCTCTTTTCCACCTTCACGAATGGCTAAGGACTTAATTGATAAGTAATTACGAAAGCAGTAATTTGGTCTCTCTCTCGACGTTAGTGAATATCTCCAAGCCGATGGATAACTAACGCCTGTAATAAAAAGAATTGAAAGTTTAAAAGATTGTTGTTTAGTGAGTCGGTCATGAAGTTTTTTGTTACAGCTACGTGGTTCACAGCACAAAAAATGAAGGTTAATTCAACCACTGGACGACGCACCCCTCCACGCGACGAGGAAAGATTGAAGGTGCGAGAAATTGAAAGGTATGCAACACATATGATTTATGTTTTAAAAATGACGAGTTGTTTAGACGAGAACTGCCACAGCCCATTCCGGGCCGTTATGCAACAATGACTCAAAGCAAGCAAAATGGAAGAAATGTTTGCACTGTAACGAGATTATCCCTAGGGAGTTAGAGAAAGTCATAATAATACTCATTATCTATATATTAATACGTGCTGCACCTAGATTTTGAAAAACATTCAACTCGCCTAATTTTCGAAACATTTTCAAGTATTTCCCTTTGGCGCAATGGTTAGCGACGTAGTATTTTTGACTTCGGTCCGACTGGTTTATAGTTCGATCCCAACCAACCTCTAAGATTTTTTTTCTACATTTCGAGGGGAAGGAGAAGAGAGGTAGGGAGGGGACGACCGGGAAGACACATATTCATACAATAGCGTGTGTGATTTTGTGTGTCATGCTTACATCAAAAGCAACGACCTTCCGGATCTTAGTATGCTACTCATGAATTGGCTTGGCCTTTTGACTAAGATCAAAGTGTAGTATCTGTTCCGATGGATACTGCACTCCATAGACTGGTATTGTCTTGGCCTTCGAGGCTTGATTTACGCCGGTCTACGGGTCTGTCCTGTGCAGTTCTAGGATGGCCACCCTCCCAGGCTTCGCCTCCCATCTTTGGGGAGGAGTAAGTTTATTGCTTACTGTCTGGGGCACCCCTACCGGGGAATGCCAACGGGGCTGCCCAGGCAATTTTTAATGGCCAGTGCTCACCTTCTCGAGCGCTGGCTTTTCAAACCCCACTTTCCCGACCCGACCTTGGGTCACATCTCACTTGTGGGAGTAAGATAAAACTGGCCTTGTGCCTAACTCCTGGAGAGGAGTAAATAAATATTCATGAATTGGAGCCAAATTTAATTTAATCGAAAACATTTACAAAGTAAGGTTTAGTCGTCGAAATATTACCTTCACTAGAAATATTGTATATAAAAAAGTTTTGTAAATTGTTTCAAGTATTGTTCATTTTTTAAAAATACATATACAAGTCCAAATCTTATCATATTTTATTCAAACATGTATAGGTTAGGAACAAAATAATTAGTATTAAAAACATCATTTCGTGTGATTTACATGAGTCCCGCTAGTAATAATTATTATAATATTTATTATAATAATTATTATAATAGATAGCAGGGATTTTTGTTACAAAAGTGGGCTGATAAGATACAAGTTAAGATTGGAATGTAATTCGTAGTACTCTTTTGGAATTCAAAGCTGAATCTATTTTGACATGTTGTGAGTTGTGAGTTGAATTGAAAAATAAATATTCGTCATTTGTTGTTTTGAGAAGGTCACTCATGCTTAATTTGAAATAGTAACAACGAAAAGAAGAGGTGGAAGAATGACTGCTGTTATTGTCATCTACACAACGATACTCTAACTGCTTAAGTCATGAGCCGTCGTCCAGATAATCCGCTGGGATCAACGAAATTCGTCCATCATAGTGTTGCATACCTTAGATTTCTCTCTCACTTGTAGAGGGCGGTCGGGTCGTCTAGTGGATGAATTCTTTCTTTTCTGCCGTGAACCACGCCGTCCATCCAACAAAAGCCATGACGCACTCCGAAGACAAACTCTTCTTTTAGATTTAATTTTTATTACAAGAGTTGTTATTTCAACTGGGAGTCATTCACCACGTCGAGAGAGAGGGAGAGAGCAAATCCTACTTTATCGTAGTTAGTTAATGTTTTTTTAACCATTCATAGAGAGGGGGGGGGAAAGGATTTCTCGCACTTGTCTTCCCTTAAGGGAAATATTTCCCTTAATTTTACATCGTGAATCACACGTCCTCTCGGTTCGCCTTACGAATCAGACTGACTAAAACTCGCTTCTCACGAGAACGAGTGACGTCACGGATCCTTAGTCTCTCATGCGAGAGACTCTGCGACGTCGCAGAGTCTCTCGCAGGTCCAGACTGACCCTTGATCTGGGGTCTCGTCACACGGTAACCTTGTCACATCTGTTAGCTCTGACTGTGAGAACAGGCCCTAATCTGCACTCGACTGCACCCGCGTTAATTCGCGCAAGTCAAACCAACGATTCCCAACAGATACGTCCATTCCCATAGGGCCATTATCCAACACTAGTTGAGGATACGTCTTCGACACTCAGTTCAACGGGATGGGCTGCTAATAGTGCTATATTAGTTCAAGGAGTTCTAACTCTAACCCAGTTATTTGCATTCAGTGTGAGAATTGTTTTTGTCACTTACTGGTAGACACAGTTATATTTGATCGGTGTTGATTGGAAATGATGCTGAGAAAAGTCCGATGTTGAAAGACCCGAAACGTCTAATGACCCAAGGCAACTAAAATCTCTGATGATGTGTATCAATGCATAAAAATCTATCTCGTCCAATGCGGAGATATTCCAACTCCAACATAAACTGATTAATTTTAAATCACATTATACCACTTTGTATCTAATTACGCCCATTTTTTTCATCTTTAATTTATTTTTATAAAAAAATATTTATTTTTTTGTCAATCTTCTTGATATTATTATTTTCTTTTTTCTATTTTTCTCTTCTTCCTTTCTTTCAATCAAAATGGCTTCCGTTTCTGATAAGAAAAAAAAAAAAACCCCGAAACCTGATTAATATCATTAATCCTGCCGAATCATCTGGGTATTATCTACAATTACATACGTCTTATTGATCATTACCAGAATAGCACATGTTATTGATTGGTCGTTACACAATCTCGATAGCGGGGGGGGGGGTATTCATGGGGGAGGGGAGGGCGGATAACATACCTCGGTTTTTGCATTGTGGGCAGAGATTAAAGATTTATTGGAATTTATGATTGTAAATTGTGATTGGCGCCAATTTCCCAAAAAATATTCTGAGAATAATCGAGATGATATATCTCATCTATCTAATTTGATTCTGGTATTTTTCTAACTCAGTGGTTCCGAAACGTTGCAGCGTGCCACATTGGTGCCGTTAAAGAGAACGGCAGATATGGCGGGAAGATTCAAAGAGACTCATGGATTTAGAAATATTTTCCAAAAGATTCATGTGCAGTTGTAATTTTTTATATTTTTATTCGATGCTGGACAGGTGGCTATCGTGAAGTGGTTCATGGCGCGGACTTATGACCTGAGTGTTACAAGTTCGAATACAGTCGGTCCCATAGCACTAGTTTTACTTACGAATGTTGCAGACCTCCACGTGGTCCCTCTTGTGAATACCTGATTCTAGAAAGAATTGTGGAAACCAATGCTAACAACAGAATGAAGTCGATACCATGCTGATTCGTACGAATTTACTTTTATTATTTGATTGGAATACCATTACCATTGGAGCACAGGGTGGAGCAAGTGCTAGTGTGATTGCAAGAGTTAGGAATAGATGGAGTAAGTTCAGGGAACTTTTCCCATTACTAACCAGCAGAGCGTTACCACTATCAACCAAAGGAAGGGTTTATCAGGCATCCGTACGCAGTGTGATGGTGCATGGAAGTTCAGTGTTAAATGTCTGGTTTATAACAGCACGTTGTAATGTCGGAATCTCTGACATTGTAGAACAGTTCGCCTGTTGATCCTGCGAACGGGACGATGTGTCGTTTCTATTTGAGAACCCCAACTGGAGGGGGGAACTATTTGTACTAACCGTGCGTCTCTTTCTTGTTTCATCGCCGCGCCGCCGCCACCCGATATCCCTGCAGGTTTTTTGTGTCGCTGCTGCTATCTGTCTGTCGCTTCGCCCCGCGTCATAATTTCGCCCTCTTTTTCCATTGTCCTGGTGGTTTCTTCGTAAGCTGAAATCAAGTCTTTTACACACAAAATATAACAAACCTTCTAATTAGTTTGAGCCATTTATTTTCTATTAGCTTGTCGACACTGAAGCAGTTACATCGTAGTGGAGAGAGAAGCTTACGCTAGTTAATTTCCTAATTACTTAATTACTTGTAAAGGAAGGAAGAGAGGGACTTCGTCTGGCTCTCATTTTTGGAGATCCGAAAATCGCTACATGGCTAAGGCGTGTTGACTCGTCGGCTTCCAAGTCCAAACTGAAAATCTCACTGCCGTTTTCCCACCGGGAAAACTGTGACGTCACGAAATCTCGTGATCGACGCACAGGTGTGACCTAACCCCTGACCCCGAGGTCTCGTCAACTGTCCCCGCGAATCGTGAGAACACATCACACCAACATTGCACAAGATGACTCCGTTACAAATCGCGCAAGTTAAGCAATCTTACTGTAGGTCCATCACCCATGCGTCCCATTATACAACATGAGGACATGCGTTGCATGGAGAGAAATGATATGAGAATGATACGATGGATACATAATGTGAGTCTTTAAATACAGAGTTAGATCTGATGACCTCTGAGGAAGATTAAATCTGGATAGTAGAGTAGTTGTGTGCAGAACAGGAGACTTTGATGGTTTGGTCACGTTGAAAGAATGTATGAAAGTTCTTGGGTTAGTAGATGTAGAACAGTTGAGGCAACCCAGCTCGCAGGGGAAGACCAAAGAAAACATGGGAAGAAGTGATAAGGATTGATTTGACAAAAAAAAAAGGATAAATAAAGACCTGGACAGAGATAGGTTAGTGTAGAGGTCTATTGTTTAAATCAGTTCAACACATGCCAGCATTTAAAATTTCTATGTACACAATAATCTCCTAAACTAGTGAACGGATCATTATAAATTTTCGAATATATATTCTAGGCAACACGATGAGTAACATGGGCACATTATTTTTTGTAAACTTTAAGATTTAGAGGGTGCATATATATAAAGTTATATATATATATATATATATATATATATAGGGTTTGTCGAAAAAGTTCGTTCGTATTTTAGAATGTCATCTTTCCGGCCTACTAAAGATCGTTTTATATTTCTATTCTTTCAAATCCTGTATTTGGTGTAGTGAGTATATTTTTGCTTGTATTTCAGGCCTTGAAATGGAAGATCAAGCAGTACACTACCGACATCTGATGATTGTTTACTACTGAAAAGTGAAAAAATGACACAGAAACCTGCATAAAGAGTTGCCATGTGTATGGGGAAAATGCTTTTAGAGAACGGGTGTGCCAGAAATGGTTGCTCGATTCCGAAAGGTACATTTTTCAGTGAGAGACGCTACTCACTCTTGTCGGCCAAAGATGATCGACAGTGACCAAGCGAAAGCCGTAGTTGATCCAGATTTCCGTTTGACAACCAGACAAATCGCAGACATTCGCAAGATTTCCAAATCGAGCGTGGAAAATGAATTTAATAAACTCTGTTATGTTTCTTAACTTGATTTTTCGGTTCATCCTTCCTAAACAAATGAACAAACTTTTTGGCCAAACCCAATACTTTAATCACATTAAATACATGCTAAAGTATGATTTAGTTCTGGGATTGAGTTATGTTTTTTAAAAAAAATCTGTTTTTTGTTTGTTTTAATTAACCATAATTTGTAATTAACTGAACAAATCCTCTCTCATTTAGCTATGTATGTACTTCTCCTGTCCTCTCTCACACTGTTGATTCAACTAATATTTCTTAATACCTCTGTGAGCATTTAGTGAAAGAATGACATAGTTGAACAAGATTTCCGTTTTACAACCAGACAAATCGCAAACATTCGCAAGATTTCCAAATTGAGCGTGAGAAATGAATTGCATAAACTCGGTTATCTTTCTAAACTTGATGTTGGGCTCCTAAATACTAAAAAAAACGAACAAACTTTTTGGCCAACCCAATAGATCTTGAACATACTTGAAAACATTCAGTTCTCTCCGAATTAATGTTCAGCTGAGCGATTCCCAATGAATATGACGATGATTTACCAAAGTATGTCAACAAATGGCATGTCTGGCTGGTTTATCTACAGACTAAAACCCTAACCCTAACCCTAACCCTGAACTTGATTATCATTCGTCCATTCAAAATGATTAGGACATTATCTACAATTACTGATCTGCGCCAATCAATATCATTCTGCTGGATGGCTGCTCTTTTTGAAGACATCTTGTATTTTGAAGGAAATGAATGTTGCAGCCATTGTCCGATTCCATCTTAGGAAAGGCAACTTCAGTCTGGATAATACTTGAATGACGCATAGTCGTCGATAGATTGGATAAAATCAAAGACGAAGAACAATAACTGCCGTGAAAGGCTACAAATAGATTAAACACAGCCAAATGCTTATACAAATATCTCTGTATAAAGTTAGGTATGTGTATATGTTTATATATTTGTATGTACAGGGTTCACTTCTCAACTGATTTCTGAACACAGCTACTAGGCGTAAGGGTGGATAATGTGCGCAATATTTAGTTTAATTTAGATTCGTGCAAAGGAGGCAGAGCGTGAAAATTCAGATACCTCCGATTTTGGGGAAATTTTAACAATAAGTATTAGACATTAATTAATAAATATTCCACCCACTTGAGTTTCTTTGGAGTATTTTAAAGGTTTTTTTTAGAGGAGCATAATATGGGTATTATTGTTTATAAGTCATAGTAGTAGTAGTAGTAGTAGTAGCAAGCACGCTGATTCGTGGTAGTTTCAGAAAGCCCATTGGAGGCTACCTTATGAAGCAGCGACTAGTTAAAAAGCAATCAGATGAAAAAAAAACAGATAAAGTGATGCGAGAATTTTAATAAATGAAATATTATTTTTTATCAGATATTTCGACATACACACGTCTTCCTCACGTCGCGCGTAATGTGACTTTTCTACTATATTTCAATCCTAATTTTCAATTACTAAAAAATAACGAAAATGAAAATAAAGCTGAGGATTGAAATATCGTAGAAAAGTAACACAACGCACGAGCCGCCATTTTCTGGGAGGACAGAAGAGATTATGATAATAGAAATAAAATTTATATAGATCAGATTGATTCAGGAAGGAATCTAATTTCAATTACAAATGACAAGCTTGATATTTAGTAATTAGACTGGCCAAAATAGCCTCCCTACGGTCGTCTATTTTCGCTAGGCTGCCGCGTCAGAAATGAACGCTCACCCGTAAACCGATGGAGCCCCAGTCATATTTCTTGGGTGGTGAGACATTGATTTTCTTTGTTTCGGACCAAGAATCATTTTAATTAGAAAATATATATATATATATATATATATATATATATATATATATATATATATATATATATGTATGTATGTATGTATGTATATATATATGTATGTATGTATGTATATATATATATATATATATATATATATATATATATATATATATATATATATATATATATATATATAGTACATGTATTGTATTAGTCTTCTCGAAAATTCTTAGTCTGATGAGGTTGACTTTCTGGGAAAAGTGCAACCGAAACATGTATGCACATATGTAACCAATAATGTTTGTATAAATAAAAATTTATATATATATATATATATATATATATATATATATATATATATATATATATATATATATATCAAAATGTTTTATTATTATATCATCTTATAATAATTTAGTTAATTCCCCTTACATAAGAAAACAATTTAAATACGCAAAATAGAAACTAACTAGCGAAATACCCCAATCTCCCCATAATATATAATCTGAGTTCGGAAAAATCATTACATAAAACTTACCTCTAATAGACCTTAAAAATACTCCAACGTATATCCTTAATTCCGTTAATCTACCGAACATAAAAAAACATACTTTCTCAATCCATAAACGTAATAAGCTTATATATTGATCACATAATACATTTCCAATATCTTATCTATTTAAAGAATTATTTTCAATAGATAATTATTCTTTATTAAATTTTCTTATTTTATACTATAATATATTAAGTTATATTAGAGTTTAACCTAGAAAAAATGTTTTTTTAACATAGTTCATCCCAAACAAGACAGGCCGCCACTGTAGACGTAAGGGGCTACTGAGAAAAAAGAAAAGGGGAGAAGGTGGGGTGGGGGGTCAACCTAAATTGAGATCTGCGCAGCGAGATGTCTGTTTACATTAGTTTTAAATTTCTGCATGTCTGTACTGTCGGGGAAACAGGGAGCAGGGAGGGAGTTCCAGAGGCCAGCAGCACGAGAAGATGCACTTACATTTATTTACTTAGTTATCCCCTTTTTTTCATTCTTATATTAATTTAATTATGTAGCTGGGTTAAATATTTATTCATTTATATATATATATATATATATATATATATATGCAGTTATTTATATATATATACTGATATTAAAAACCCGTAATTGAAATTATTGTAATATAAGACAAACTTATAACGCCCAATATTATTTTCTTGGATATCTGTTTAAAGCCTATACACCTAACGGAATGCTATGAATAATATTTTGTATTCTATACTTTTTATGATTTGTCATGTATTCACATCTATGTATGAGTGTCTGTACGTATATATATATATATATATATATATATATATATAAGTAAATTTGAAAAATTCAAAATGGCGTGCTAGTGAGTTTCCCCCATGTGAGTTTACTCTTTTCTTTATTTTTTATTTGTTTTTCGCCCAAAAATGACCTACTGTATAGTGTAGGTTTTTTTTCAAGATATTTTAATCCAAGAACTTTTCATTCTTTGTGAATTTTTCTGATGATTTTGTAATGTTGCAGAGACGATATTGACATCAAAATGTTGTTTGCCTCACGGCAAATGAAACGGACCGTAAAATACATATCAGAGAAATGTGATGTCTTTGGGAAATGTGAAAAAAATTAACTTAATCACTCCCACCGCCACCATCTGTTCGAGCTCATAATTTATATTTGCATAAGCGGCATGTTGAGATTAATACCTCCCACTGCTACTATCACTCCCACTGCCACCATCTATTCGAGCTCATAATTTATATTTGCATAAGCGGCATGTTGAGATTAATACCTCCCACTGCTACTATCACTCCCACTGCCACCATCTATTCGAGCTCATAATTTATATTTGCATAAGCGGCATGTTGAGATTAATACCTCCCACTGCTACTATCACTCCCACTGCCACCATCTATTCGAGCTCATAATTTATATTTGCATAAACGGCATGTTGAGATTAATACCTCCCACTGCTACTACCACTCCCACTGCCACCATCTATTCGAGCTCATAATTTATATTTGCATAAGCGGCATGTTGAGATTAATACCTCCCACTACTACTATCACTCCCACTGCCACCATCTATTCGAGCTCATAATTTATATTTGCATAAGCGACATGTTGAGATTAATACCTCCCACTGCTACTATCACTCCCACTGCCACCATCTATTCGAGCTCATAATTTATATTTGCATAAGCGGCATGTTGAGATTAATACCTCTCACTGCTACTATCACTCCCACTGCCACCATCTATTCGAGTTCATAATTTATATTTGCATAAGCGGCATGTTGAGATTAATACCTCCCACTGCTACTATCACTCCCACTGCCACCATCTATTCGAGCTCATAATTTATATTTGCATAAGCGACATGTTGAGATTAATACCTCTCACTGCTACTATCACTCCCACTGCCACCATCTATTCGAGCTCATAATTTATATTTGCATAAGCGGCATGTTGAGATTAATACCTCCCACTGCTACTATCACTCCCACTGCCACCATCTATTCGAGCTCATAATTTATATTTGCATAAGCGGCATGTTGAGATTAATACCTCCCACTGCTACTATCACTCCCACTGCCACCATCTATTCGAGCTCATAATTTTTATTTGCATAAGCGGCATGTTGAGATTAATACCTCCCACTGCTACTATCACTCCCACTGCCACCATCTATTCGAGCTCATAATTCATATTTGCATAAACGGCATGTTGAGATTAATACCTCCCACTGCTACTATCACTCTTACTGCCACCATCTATTCGAGCTCATAATTTATATTTATATTTGCATAAGATTAATTATCCCCAACGCTGCTTTCATTCTGAATTTGAAATCTGGCATTAATTGATACATTCATTAATAGTTTTGACTCCTAGCGTCTATTTCCTCTGAACCATTTGAAGTCACGTGTAGGAAGCCGAGTATATTTTTGAGGCAGGGATTTATACTTAATTTTAGTATTCTCTGAGTAAATTTCAAGTATCATTCAGGCCTCAATGTCCGGGATTATCTGTGACCGTAAAATACCATTTCTTGGGGCACTCAAGGTTTCGAAATAACATAAAACATTGTTAGACTCCTTTGATGAGACTGTTGAAACCCTTTATATACTTTAAATGTGAGACAATATTCTGCCTAGAGTTCGAATCGTGGCTGATCTGTTTCAGGACTTAAATTGAGACATTTATTCCATTTAACGTTTTCCAAAATTATTCACTTTTGCATTTTCAAAGTATCCGCCTCTAATAATTATTTAACATTCAATTGTTATTGGTCAGACTTTCTGACGATAAGATGTTTATCTTTCAAAATCCATGGCTTAAAGGTCATTTTGTATTTGTATTCCTTGTTTGAACACTTGCAAACTATACAAATTTTTATCTATTTCATCACTTCATTATTTATAAATAATTATTCAAAGCTCTCATTAGTTTGAACACTTTAAGTAAGTTAATAACAAGCCGTTATTTATAGCGCACTGTAATACGCTAGGCCCAGCCTATTGAGTTCTCTTGGCG
>OY744547.1:21248430-21258430 GCA_963556195.1 Sepiola atlantica | reverse complement strand
AGCCTGTTTTGTTTCATCATAATTCAATGTGTATGGCCGGCTTTGTGTCAGATATCATTCATCCGCCATGTTGATTTTTTACACTATTTTATTTCTATTTTATTTGTTGCCTTCATATCTCATATTTAAACAAATCACTAACACGTTTGAACATTTGTCTCCCTTTAGAACTAAAAATACAAAGAGTTGTTTCCCTTACAACTAACATTTTATTTCTTTTTCTGTATAAGTTTTAAAAATGTGCATACAAATAATAATTATTAACTAAATTAATCCCCCTCCCCAAGCTATTGGTGAAATAGTAGGATAGCCTAGGATCTGCAGTTTTTGCATGGCAACAAGTCTACGAGAAGGAAAACTCGAAAAATACTTTTTTTTAGCAATGACAGTCGTTACAGACCAGTCAGGTACACTTCTGAGGAATGATAGTCCTGTGAAACTGCAGTAAAGTTTTACACCAAGCAAAATGTATTATCATTTATCTATATACTTGTAAAACACTTCTTGTTTGTTATCCTGTCTGTTATCTTGCTTGTTTGATCACGTCACAAAAAGATATATAGATGACGTCACAAAAGGCGTTGTGCACACTGGATGATGTTATAAACGGCATTGTGCATACTAGAAATTGTAAAGACCTTATTTGCTTTTTTACTCTTGCGAGGAAAATACTATTTAAAAATTAAGAAGATGCTATTAAAAATATAAGTATGATAGACTGAAGAAAATATTTTTACAAACTTAAGCTTGAGAAATCAAATAAAATAATATTACAGACTTAACCATGACAGACCAAAGGAAATGATATTACAAACTTCAGCATAACAGACCAAAGAAAATAGTATTACAAAATGAAGCATGACAAATCAAATAAAATAATATTACAAACTTAACCATGACAGACCAAAGAAAATGATATTACAAACTTCAGCATGACAGACCAAAGAAAATAGTATTACAAAATGAAGCATGAAAAATCAAATAAAATAATATTACAAACTTAACCATGACAGACCAAAGGAAATGATATTACAAACTTCAGCATGACAGACCAAAGAAAATAGTATTACAAAATGAAGCATGACAAATCAAATAAAATAATATTACAAACTTAACCATGACAGACCAAAGGAAATGATATTACAAACTTCAGCATGACAGACCAAAGAAAATAGTATTACAAAATGAAGCATGACAAATCAAATAAAATAATATTACAAACTTAACCATGACAGACCAAAGGAAATGATATTACAAACTTCAGCATGACAGACCAAAGAAAATAGTATTACAAAATGAAGCATGAAAAATCAAATAAAATAATATTACAAACTTAACCATGACAGACCAAAGAAAATGATATTACAAACTTCAGCATGACAGACCAAAGAAAATAGTATTACAAAATGAAGCATGACAAATCAAATAAAATAATATTACAAACTTAACCATGACAGACCAAAGAAAATGATATTACAAACTTCAGCATGACAGACCAAAGAAAATAGTATTACAAAATGAAGCATGACAAATCAAATAAAATAATATTACAAACTTAACCATGACAGACCAAAGGAAATGATATTACAAACTTCAGCATGACAGACCAAAGAAAATAGTATTACAAAATGAAGCATGACAAATCAAATAAAATAATATTACAAACTTAACCATGACAGACCAAAGGAAATGATATTACAAACTTCAGCATGACAGACCAAAGAAAATAGTATTACAAAATGAAGCATGACAAATCAAATAAAATAATATTACAAACTTAACCATGACAGACCAAAGAAAATGATATTACAAACTTCAGAATGACAGACCAAAGAAAATAGTATTACAAAATGAAGCATGACAAATCAAATAAAATAATATTACAAACTTAACCATGACAGACCAAAGGAAATGATATTACAAACTTCAGCATGACAGACCAAAGAAAATAGTATTACAAAATGAAGCATGACAAATCAAATAAAATAATATTACAAACTTAACCATGACAGACCAAAGGAAATGATATTACAAACTTCAGCATGACAGACCAAAGAAAATAGTATTACAAAATGAAGCATGACAAATCAAATAAAATAATATTACAAACTTAACCATGACAGACCAAAGGAAATGATATTACAAACTTCAGCATGACAGACCAAAGAAAATAGTATTACAAAATGAAGCATGACAAATCAAATAAAATAATATTACAAACTTAACCATGACAGACCAAAGAATATGATATTACAAACTTCAGCATGACAGACCAAAGAAAATAGTATTACAAAATGAAGCATGACAAATCAAATAAAATAATATTACAAACTTAACCATGACAGACCAAAGAATATGATATTACAAACTTCAGCATGACAGACCAAAGAAAATAGTATTACAAAATGAAGCATGACAAATCAAATAAAATAATATTACAAACTTAACCATGACAGACCAAAAAATATGATATTACAAACTTCAGCATGACAGACCAAAGAAAATAGTATTACAAAATGAAGCATGACAAATCAAATAAAATAATATTACAAACTTAACCATGACAGACCAAAGAATATGATATTACAAACTTCAGCATGACAGACCAAAGAAAATAGTATTACAAAATGAAGCATGACAAATCAAATAAAATAATATTACAAACTTAACCATAACAGACCAAAGAATATGATATTACAAACTTCAGCATGACAGACCAAAGAAAATAGTATTACAAAATGAAGCATGACAAATCAAATAAAATAATATTACAAACTTAACCATGACAGACCAAAGGAAATGATATTACAAACTTAACCATGACAGACCAAAGAATATGATATTACAAACCTCAGCATGACAGACCAAAGAAAATAGTATTACAAAATGAAGCATGACAAATCAAATAAAATAATATTACAAACTTAACCATGACAGACCAAAGGAAATGATATTACAAACTTAACCATGACAGACCAAAGAAAATAGTATTACAAAATGAAGCATGACAAATCAAATAAAATAATATTACAAACTTAACCATGACAGACCAAAGAATATGATATTACAAACTTCAGCATGACAGACCAAAGAAAATAGTATTACAAAATGAAGCATGACAAATCAAATAAAATAATATTACAAACTTAACCATGACAGACCAAAGAATATGATATTACAAACTTCAGCATGACAGACCAAAGAAAATAGTATTACAAAATGAAGCATGAAAAATCAAATAAAATAATATTACAAACTTAACCATGACAGACCAAAGGAATGATATTACAAACTTCAGCATGACAGACCAAAGAAAATAGTATTACAAAATGAAGCATGACAAATCAAATAAAATAATATTACAAAATGAAGCATGACAAATCAAATAAAATAATATTACAAACTTAACCATGACAGACCAAAGGAAATAGTATTACAAAATGAAGCATGACAAATCAAATAAAATAATATTACAAACTTAACCATGACAGACCAAAGGAAATGATATTACAAACTTCAGCATGACAGACCAAAGAAAATAGTATTACAAAATGAAGCATGACAAATCAAATAAAATGATATTACAAACTTAACCATGACAGACCAAAGGAAATAGTATTACAAAATGAAGCATGACAAATCAAATAAAATAATATTACAAACTTAACCATGACAGACCAAAGGAAATGATATTACAAACTTCAGCATGACAGACTAAAGAAAATAGTATTACAAAATGAAGCATGACAAATCAAATCAAATAATATTACAAACTTAACCATGACAGACCAAAGGAAATGATATTACAAACTTCAGCATGACAGACCAAAGAAAATAGTATTACAAAATGAAGCATGACAAATCAAATAAAATGATATTACAAACTTAACCATGACAGACCAAAGAAAATAGTATTACAAAATGAAGCATGACAAATCAAATAAAATAATATTACAAACTTAACCATGACAGGCCAAAGGAAATGATATTACAAACTTCAGCATGACAGACTAAAGAAAATAGTATTACAAAATGAAGCATGACAAATCAAATAAAATAATATTACAAACTTAACCATGACAGACCAAAGAATATGATATTACAAACTTAACCATGACAGACCAAAGAAAATAGTATTACAAAATGAAGCATGACAAATCAAATAAAATAATATTACAAACTTAACCATGACAGACCAAAGGAAATGATATTACAAACTTCAGCATGACAGACCAAAGAAAATAGTATTACAAAATGAAGCATGACAAATCAAATAAAATAATATTACAAACTTAACCATGACAGACCAAAGGAAATGATGTTACAAACTTCAGCATGACAGACCAAAGAAAATAGTATTACAAAATGAAGCATGACAAATCAAATAAAATAATATTACAAACTTAACCATAACAGACCAAAGAAAATGATATAACAAAGTTAATCATGACAGACCAAAGAAAATGACATTACAAACTTCAGAATACAGACCAAAGATAATACTATTCCAAACTAAAGCATGACAAACCAAAGAAAATACTATTACAAACTTCACGACAGACTAAATAAAATGCTATTACAAATTTCAGCATGACAGACCAAAGTAAATGCTATTAAAAAGATAAGCATGACAGACAAAAGAAATACTATTAAAAACTTAACCATGACAAACCAAAAAAAACTCTACTACTCTACAAAAAAGAAAGAAAAGGAAGGAAAGAAAGAGAGAGAGAAAGCAAGAGAGAAAGAGCACACTAGAGAGAGAAAGCGAGATCGGAAATCAGAGAGAGAGAGAGAGGGAGAAAGCGATAGAGAGAAGGAGGGTGAGAGAAATCATGCGAATTGAAAAGCAGGAGAGAGAAAAAAGTGTATGTAAGAGAGATAAAGCGAGGGAGGGAGGGAGAGAGAGAGAATGCTATTTTGAATTGTAACGTGATCAACCGAGCGACAGAGCCTCTCGTAGACACATTTGGGCACATCCGAAAAAAAAAAATACTAAGACGAGAGAGAGATAGAGAGAGAGAAGGGAGAGAGAAAGGGAGAAGGAGAAAGAAATGGAGAAGTAGAGAAAGAGCGTTTGCGAGAAATAGAGAGAGCTAGAGAGAAAGTGTATGCGAGAAAGAAAGCAACAGAGAGAGAGAGAGAGAGAGAAAGGGGAAACGAGAGAGAATGTCAGAGAGAGAAAGAAAAAACGGGAGAGAGAAAGAGAGAGCGAGAGGGATGAAGAGAGTGAGAGGGGAGGGGAGAGAGATAAAAAGATAAAAAACGATAGAGATTGAGAGAGGGAAAAACCGAAAGAAAGAGAGAGTGGAAGGGAGAAAGAGAGAGAGGGGGGGGGAGAGTGTGTTTCCAAGAGAAAGATATTGGTGAATGAAAGAATGCAGCAAGCTGTCATTTTCTGACCCGATCCGTGAAGCAATATTGAGCAGATGACTTTCAGCCCATCTGCCGTTTCATCTCTTGTATGAAGCCGCTAAGATTGCAATCATCTTCCGACACTAATATCACCCGGGCAAGCGGAACACATCAGTGTTCTCTCGTGCAGGCATTGGACACGCTTTGGTCTGCCGTGTCCTTTTTTGTTGTTGTTACATTTACCGTTATTGGAACCCCCTTTTTGTAATTGGTAATTGTATCCCCTCTCTCACCCACAACAATAACTATTTTCAGCATTTTTTTTTTTTTTTTTACATTTCTATTATTTTTTTTTTTTCTCTTCTGATGAGAAGAAGTCATACGAGTATTAAGCTTCATTTCACAATATCCAATCAGGTGCGTGGAAGCGTGGTCTACATTTGCCCATAATAAATAAAGCTACTTTTCAGGAATAGGTATCCAAGAAAATCTGATCAATTCCGAGTTTCACTGTAAACTTCCGAAGCTGGTGACCTTTAACGAACTTCGCCGAAAAAACTGAACGTATTATTAGTGGGTTTTTTTTTCGTTTTTTTTTTATGCAAAGAAGTCATTTAATAAAATAAACTTACTTTTATCTTGTATTTGAGTGTATTCTGTAATGTTGTTTCGGTACTTCTACACAATACGAACCGAACTGTTTTTTACCCTAACCCTAACCCTAACCCTTTTAGTAAAGGTAAATGAGAAGATATCTAAATAATCAAAATCAGAAGTATTGATTTACTCCTCCCCAGGAGTTAGGCACAAGGCCAGTTTTTATCTTACTCCCACAAGTAAGATGTGACCCAAGGTTGGGTCGGAAAAGTGGGGTTTAAAAATTGCCTGGGCAGCCCCGTCGGCATTCCCCGGCAGGGGCGCCTCAGGCAGTAAGCAATAAACTTACTCCTCCCCAAAGTGGGGAGTCGAAGCCTGGGAGGGTGGACTTCCTAGAACTGCACAGGACAGACCCATAGACCGGTGTAAATCAAGCCCCGAAGGCCAAGACAATACCAGTCTATGGGGTGCAGTATCCATCGGAACAGATACTACACTTTGATCATTTTATTTATCTACCTCCCACAAGGTAAGATGTGACACAAGGTCGGGAAAGTGGGATTAGATAAGCCAGCGCTCGAGAGGTGAGCACTCTGGCCATTTAAAAATTGCCTGGGAAGCCCCGTCGGCATTCCCCGGTAGGGGCGCCTCAGGCAGTAGGCAATAAACTTACTCCTCCCCAAAGAGGGGAGGCGAAGCCTGGGAGGGTGGACCTCCTAGAACTGCACAGGACAGACCCATAGACCGGCGTAAATCAAGCCCCGAAGGCCAAGACAATACCAGTCTATGGGGGTGCAGTATCCATCGGAACAGATACTACACTTTGATCTTAGCCAAAAGGCCAAATCAGAAGTATATCAAAATATTTACGTAAAAGACGGAATTTGATTTTTCTAATTAATTGAAGAATAGTCGTCTGGCAAGTAACAACGCCTTTTTTATTTGTATATTTTGGAAAAAAAAGTCGGAACTTGATTCGTCTTTCTCCGTTCGTAGTCGGAACAGCTTACATCACGACTACGTCACGACTGCAAATCCATGGATACCTATTCCTAAAATGCACCTAAATAAAATCTAATGTCTTCTAGCATTCAAAACAATAGAGGGCGTATCAGAGACTGATCATCCCTGATAGTGTTGGCTTGGGGTATTATGTTGAAAGACATGAAACTCCTTATTGACCCAAGCAAAATACATCATTGA
This sequence comes from Sepiola atlantica, assembly GCA_963556195.1. Classification (NCBI taxonomy): domain Eukaryota; kingdom Metazoa; phylum Mollusca; class Cephalopoda; order Sepiida; family Sepiolidae; genus Sepiola; species Sepiola atlantica. The sequence continues at coordinate 21,251,275 of OY744547.1, read as the reverse complement.
TGATGACCTCCCGTACACCAGTTAAGAGTATATATTATAAGCTATCATTACATCTATACGAATTGTTTTCAATCAGGCGGGTGGGATTTCCCCCCTTTATATGAATTTCAAGGTTTAGGGGGGGGGGGAGATTGGCATCTCAGATTAGTAGACACAAATTGGATTCAGGACCACAAAAAAAAACTGTGCATCGCCCATCGTTATTTGCATCTTATTCATGGTTTACAATAGGGGTGGGACGTAATGGGTGAAAATTTCAGATTCATGCGAGTAGTATTTTTTGTGTTCATTTATACATAAATAACACTAAACAATCAAACATTTTGAAAATTTTGCAAAATTCAGAAGGTGCAGGCCAAAAATAGCCACGGGACTCAAAATCCATCATTTTTCGGTGAAAAAGTGGTTTCATGCGACATTGCAGGTCCTAAAACATCCTCAAAAGCTATGAATGGATATAGATGGTTAAATCTGATATAGTACTTTAATTTAGAACCATTTTCAGGCTGTGAAAGGGTTTTCATGAATGTAAAATAGCCAAAAACTAGTGGCCTGCACCTTCTGAATTTTGTTGTATTGTTTAGTGTTATTTATGTGTTATTTTTGAACATAAAAAAAATACTACTCGCATGAATCTGAAATTTTCACTCATTACGTCCCACCCCTATTTATAACGGCTTTTCACTCAATTTTCAAACTTCAAATTTCAAAGAACTTTTCCATTCTCACTATACTTTTCGGCATGGCTGGGGATGGCACGGTGGCTAAATGGTAAACGACACAGACTGAGGACCTGGATGTGCAGGGTTCGAATCCAGTTCGTTCCACAGAAACACTTTTATTAATACCCACACCTGACCTTGTGTCTAACCTCCTGGAGAGGAGGTAAATAAAATGCTTTTCGGCATGCCAGGTGCTTCAATGTTTTAAATAATGAAGGGCTGTTTCACTCACACAGTTCCATGATAGCAAGCGAACACTACAACAAGTGTATAAAAGAACTCTACTAAAATTAATAGCGGTAATTTTTAAAAATATGAAACACCTTCTGTCTCTGATGAAGGGTAGTTAAACCGAAAAAGTTGAAAACAAAAGCATTTAATAAAAATATTTGCATGATATTTATGACTTATAACAGCGTTTTGTTCAATTTTCAAATTTAAAATTAAAAAGATGCTTTAAAGGAACTTTTCCATTCTCACTACACTTCCTGCCATCTGCTCCAAAGTTGTGAATAATGAAGGGCAGTTTTAATCATGCCGTTCCATGACAGCAAGCGAACACTACAACAAGTGTATCAAAGGACCTTACTAAAAATATTTAACAGGTGGGGCGAGTTCCCTCGAGGAAGCACTCTGCCTGGTTCGAAAATAGCCGAGAACGGACGCGGGCCCTTCAGACGACCAGCAATAAACCAAATCCCCTTTCTGAAGAAGGGGATAATTCTGAGGGATTGCATAGTCTTAGTGGATGGTGTATGAATTATTATACACAGTTCTTTCCAGGACTCGTTGCTACATGGCATGGATATTTATTTTTTTTTAGAGTGGAGATATTTTCACACTCAATTGTGTCGTATTGTATAATAGCCGTCAATTGGATGTCAGGTGGCTCACACTCTCGACTTCTGTGTGACAAGTCCTGCATTTGTTGTCGTTGCTGAGACCACTCATCTTCTTAAAAGCATTGGTCATCAAGCCTTGATCTTGGACAGCCATTATCATCCTTCCTGATCATAGCCTCCTTTATTTATATATTATTGGGAAAAATATTTGGCACGTTGAAGGAGTAGTAGCCAAACACCTATTGCCACGGAAACCGTCGGTACAAATGGCTAATCAGCACACAATTGTATGATATTACAAATATATAAATCACCTTCTGGAAGAATAGTATGGAGGACAAGGGCCTCCGAGTCAATATGGTTAAGACAAAGGTAATGATTGCTGGTCACCTCTGAACTCCATGAGAAGATCAGGAAAGTTCCCTTGCCAGTGAAAGAGGTTGTGGTCAAGGATAGCAAACTGGAAAGCTGTAGCTGAGTTCTGCTACTTGGGCGACCCCCTTTGAGCCGATGGTGGCTCTGAGACTTTTATCATTACCCGATGCAAATCTGCCTGGAAAAGCTTTAGAGAACACCTGCCAATCTTAACAAATAAGTATCTGGCCATCACGACTAGACGACAGGTGTACACTATCTGTGTGAGGAGTGTCATGCTTCATGGCTCTGAGACATGGGCTGCATAGGCAAGCTCTCTCAAGAGACTGCAGCACAATGAAAGAGTCATAATTAGATGGATCTGCTATGTCAAGCCAGAAGACTACACTCTCCTTGAGACTACTCTCTAAGCTTAGTATAAAAGAAATATCTGATGTCCTTAAACTGGGCAGGTTGAGATGGCTTACCCATGTCGAGCGAAGCTTCAGCTGGATCTCCCTTGTAAGAGACATGTCCATCACATCAAGTTGGCAGGATGGAAGACCAAAGCTCTCTTAAGATTAGCTGTGTAAACGTCACCGTGAGCCGTGGGGATTGCAAACTTTGATCCTCACGACCTCCGGGCCTGGAGAGGAAGACTTCGATATGTATATATATAGTGTGTGCAGGTTTGAATGATTTAGATGGGAATATATATATATATATATATATATATATATATATATATATATATATATATATATATATATATATACCTTCTTTGTAATATAATAGGAAAAATCCCAGCAGAGTGCTCGATTAATTAAGAATAAAAGTTAAAAATTAAGAGCATAATATTTATTTATTTTGGTACAGAAAAATTAGTACAACATTCGTACCGTCGGTTTCAAGCTCGGAAAGTCTTAG